>SJYA01002264.1:640652-745461 GCA_006410615.1 Neotragus moschatus | reverse complement strand
CACCCGCTGCAGCCACTCCCCGTCTCCATCCTCAAGCTCGAGAGGGCCACGTGACACTCCCGGGACCAGTCACGTGAGGCGCGGATCCTGGGTTGGCAGAGGGGTCCAGAGTGGCAGTAAAGGAGGAAGATGGCGGGATGCAGGGGCTCCCTGTGCTGCTGCTGCAGGTGGTGTTGCTGTTGCGGTGACCGTGAGACCCGCACCCCAGAGGAGCTGGTAAGGAGCGGGTGGAGTCGGGCTGAGGAGGGGGCGGTTGCTAAGGGACTGCGAGAGGCGTTGCCGGGGGTGGGGCCGGGTCGAGCTAGGCCCGCAGGTGGCTGCGGGTGGGGCCTGGGCTCCGCACCCCGGGCTCTCGAAGCATCTGCCCGCCTTCATGTGCCCAAGTCTGGGGTCTTTTCTCATAAGCCCTTCTTGGAATCTGAGGGAAGATCTAGGCCAGCTCTAGTCAATCTCATCCATATTAATTTTTTATAGTTTCCACCTATAAGGAGTTTTGAATGAAATGAGCATTTTCAGAACGAGCCCCTTCACTGGACTTTGGATATCATGCCGCTGGCTTAGTTTTTCCAGCGCTCTGTCTCTGTATCCTTCACCCTTTCTGGGTCACTGATAATCCAGCTTCCCTCTGCAAAGCACCCTGGGAAAACTTGAGTTGTATCCTCAGAGTTGACAAGTCTGTCCTGAAATAAGACTCCACGTGTTGTCAGATGGAACCTGAATTCTTTCCCTCTTAAGCTGGCAGGTGACATCTTTGAAGTGTCCTGAAGATGAGTGGTAATTTGAAGAATGTATGGTAGGAGTGAAGAGCTCAGCTGATGACTGTATACCCTCACCACATCACCCCCATCCCAAAATGATTTTTTTGTTTGTTTTAGGTGTTCCCATTTGATGATAATGGCTACAGAGGATTTAGAAATTAGTAGCTGATTTCAGTAAATACTTCTGCCTCTTTCCACTTTTAACAACATTGAAAGGGTCTCCCTTCTCTGGATTTGTTTTTCTAGACCATCCTTGGAGAAACACAGGAGGAGGAGGATGAGATCCTTCCAAGGAAAGACTATGAGGTAAGATTCTTACATGCTGTCTTGGGTAACAGAAGAAGTGAGTGACCAGCTCACTTCAGACTGAAGCATTAGGGTTCCATCCAGAGATGCTTTATGACCTTCTCTCCCAGGGAGTGAGTAGGTAAGAGATAACTTCTTCGTCAGAAGGGGCTGTTTAAGAAGCCCTTTTCTCATCTTAGCCTCAAAGCAGAGTCTGAGTATGTCTCCAAGCTTTCATCAATCTACTGCACCTTTACCTGGTTAGAGCATGTGTTTGCCATTAGACCGTTTGCTTTTGGACCTTGTAGAGACCCAGAGTCAAAGCCACTGACAGCATTTGCTTGTAAAAAGGTGTAAGCCAGGAAGCCTTGCTTTTCTTCTAAGAGAACTGAGTTTTCAGATGATTGTTTCCTGCCCAAGCAGCTTCTCTTGGAATTGTCAGTTCTTGGTTATAGTTCCTGACTTCATGCACGGGACTCAGAGAGAGAGAGTGTGTGTGTTTTGTGTGATGGGGAGCCCTAAGGCCAGTGCTGCTAGAGTATACCATTTATTATTGAGTCAGCTTATAGTGACATTTTTATGACTTTTGAAATGGCAAAAACAAGTCATGGTTGTGATAGAGGATTTTCATATGATTTGCAAAAAGAAGCTAGGGAAAAATCTACAATCCTGTTCATGAAAAGATGGCTATTCATTTTACTACACGTCCTTTTCCATGCCTTCTTTTAAATAACAAAGTGAAATTCTACTAGATACACTATTTTAACATGGTTTCCCTCCCAGTTTATAACCGATTTTTGTTTATCAATAGATACTTTTCTGTAATTCATTTTTAAACGGGGAAATGGTATTTCATTATCTATGAAATAATGTTTTTTATATGACTTTTCTATGTTATGAATTGCGTGGTGGTGACCATCCTCTCTTGTTTATCTTTAATTGTTTTCTTAGAACTAATTTCCAAAGTGAGATTAATCGTGTCTATACTTAATGACTTAAAAAAAAAATACCACGTACTTAAAAAATTCAATATTCTAGAGCAATAACATACCCAGACTAATTTTCTTTCTAATATTTTATCTACTCTTGCTGTAGAATTTAGTGTATCTATTATGATTTGTAGCTTCTCATGGAACTTTTTTTCTTTTAAGTTCCATGAGAAGCTCCAAATCATAAATGTAGACAAAATGGGCAGAATAGTACACTGAAAACCTCATCAGACAGCATCGTTCAGTTATGCCTAACCTTGTTTCATGTGTGCACCCGTCCACTTCCCCGTTCCCATATTATCTTGAAGGAAAGTTTATACGTCATATCATTTCACCCGTAAATAATTCAGTTCAAGTCTCTAGTGGATAAGGACACTTTTTTCCCTATCATAAACCAGTGCCATTTTCACACCTAAGAAATTCACAATAAGTTCTTGATATCAAACAACCAGTGTTTGGGTTTTCCAGTTGTCATAAATGTCGTAAGTACTTTTTCATAGTTTGTTTGAATTGGGTTCCAAGTAAGGTTCTAATGTTGCACTTGTTTGATACATGTTTTAAGTCAAATAGGTTTGAGATGAAGTAGATTCCACCTTCATCTTTGTTTTGTTTTGCTTCATCTTTCTTTTCCCCCCTTGCAATTGACTCAACAAAATAATTTTAAGAGTCTAAAATTTGCCAACTGTACTGCACTGGTATAATCTGTTACTCTAATATGAGTGCTTTTAATGAATCAAAAAGCACTATATCCAATGATGTATTGTCTCATATTCTTAAAAATAATTAATTTATTTTATTTATTTGGCTGCGCCAGGTCTTAGTTGCAGCAAGTGGGACCTTGAATCTTTGTCAAGGCATGCAAACTCTTAGTTGCAGCATGTGGGATCTAGTTCCCTGACCAGGGATGGAACCTGGGCCCCCTGCTTTGGGAGCGTGGAGTCTTAGTCCCTGGTCCATCAAGGAAGTCCCATAACTCTTAAATACATGTTTCCTTGTACACAGTAGAAAGATTTGCAAGAATTAGTATGACTGTTGTGTTGTCACCTTGCCGTCCCCCCTTGAACCTGGTGATAATATTCTGATGGTTACAACTGACGCTGTCCCAGCCTTTATCCTCCTCCTGGGATCTCAACACTACATTTCTGCTCCATTGATCTTCTGTCCCTTCACTCTTTTTTGCTAAATTGCACTCATATCAGTAATGCATTTCCTCTCACCTGATACACATATTTGTGTAAATTTTATGGGTTAATGTTCTTCCATGTGAGTCATTGATATTTCTCAATTAACGATCTTCTTGAGAGCATCTGCTGTAAGAGCAAGTTTAGTTAGGCATTGACTCAGAAAAGTCAGCTCAGATTTTATTTATGAGGAATCAACTAGAAAACCCTTTTGCTGAAGATCTTTCTAAAATGTGCTCCTTCCTGCCTTAGTGTGCTTCCCTGGTAGCTCAGCTGGTAAAGAATCCGCCTGCAGTGCAGGAGACCTAGGTTCAGTCCCTGGGTTGGGAAGATCCCCTGGAGAAGGGAATGGCTACCCACCCTGGTATTCTTGGCCTAGAGAAGTCCATGGGTAGAGGAGCCTGGCAGGCTACAGTCCATGGGGTCACAAAGAGTCGGACACAACCAAGTGACTAACACACACAATTCCTGCCTTAGTAAGAGTTCATTGTACGTTCTTGACTTTTTCTTTAATAAGTTGGGGATCTTACAAGATGTTAGAATCCCCGTTTTGACATCCATTCTCATTATAGATGGTTTGAATAATATCAACTTCCTGTTTGTGGGATGAGACCATTCCCAAGGAGTATTGTTTTTCTGCATGTCACAGAACCTATAGTGCCCTTTTGAGGTAGAGAAAGGCACCCCCTCAGAGCTGAGGACTTAGAATGACAGGTCTCTTGTCTCAGTCATTTCAACGCCAATACCCCTGCTTAAGGCCCACCGAAGGTGCTTTTTGTGTGAGCCCTAAGATGCCTTTGGGCTACACCTCAGTCCCCATTTGCGCCCTATAGCCAGATGCCATGTTTGCTCGTAACAATGGGCATCAGCCCTACAGCCTTTTTAAAGAATTTTATTTTAAAGAAGTTGTTAGTTTCCCAAACCAAAGAGTAACAAGCTGCTAAGCTGCTAAGTCACTTCAGTCANCCCTAAGATGCCTTTGGGCTACACCTCAGTCCCCATTTGCGCCCTAAGCCAGATGCCATGTTTGCTCGTAACAATGGGCATCAGCCCTACAGCCTTTTTAAAGAATTTTATTTTAAAGAAGTTGTTAGTTTCCCAAACCAAAGAGTAACAAGCTGCTAAGCTGCTAAGTCACTTCAGTCATGTCCAACTCTGTGCGACCCCATGGACTGCAGCCTACCAGGCTCCTCCGCCCATGGGATTTTCCAGGCAAGAGTACTGGAGTGGGTTGCCATTGCCTTCTCCAAAGAGTAATATATACAGCAGAAATAAAAGAAAATTAGTCATGGCAAAGGAGAAGTAATTATCTGGTTTTAATAACAGATCATACAGTTCATGGGTACGTGTTTACCAAGTGTCAAATTTTCAAAACGTAAAAAAAAAAGTTTGATGTTCTTGTATTACAGTTCTTTCTAAATGTCCCTTTTAATAGCCTTATTGAGCTATGATTCACATTCTATACAATTTACCCATTTAAATTGTACATGCAGTGGTTTTTAGTATATTCCCAGAGTTGCACAATTATCATCAAATCAATTCCCGAATATTTTCATCAGCCAGAGAGAAAACATGCACCTGTTAGCAGGGACTGCCCACTCTTCTTGCCCCTGACCATAGGCGAGCACTAATCTACTTTCTGTAGCTATACCACTGCCTGTTGTGGACATCTGCAGACCTTTTCGATGTTTATGGAGCCGAAGTATTATTAGAACCATAAGCAAATAATTGCTAGTGATTTTTATACATATTGGGCATGAAGGATATCATATTTTTCAACATGTTAATTTTTTCCCGTTTGTTCCTAGAATGTGATGTCCTTAATTGATTAAAATGTGTATGTGTATATACGTACACACATACATATGTATATGTGTGTGGACATACAGTTAACCCTTGAACAACATGAGTTTAAAGTGCTCAGGTCCACTTGTATGCAAGTTTGTGTTTTTTTTCAATATTGTATTTTCATTTTACAGATCCTTAACTAAGTGTGGAGGAAAATTTGTGTTCCATTAGAGATCACAATGTGTGGGATCTAAAGAACTAGGGTTGAGTCCTGATTCTATCCACATTATTTCAGCTTCTTGTCCTTGGTTGAGCCATTTATCAAATTCTTCATTTTTGAGAGAGAAATAGCAAAATGTGGATTTTTACCGCTGTGGAAAGTTGCTTTCCCTAACCCTTTTGTTGTTCAAAGGTTTACTGTATGTGTGTGCACGTGTGTGTGTGTGTATGTAAACTATATATGTGTATATATATTATCACTAAATACACATGTTTAATCATTCACTGATGGGTCTAGTTTCCCAGCAGAAATATTGTTTACTGGTTGTTGTTTTTTCCTGATTGTTTCTTTTTGTTTTATAATCAGGCAGACAATTTTGTTTTTAATATAAAAAAATGTTCACCATATTTGCCAGGAGAATTTTAAGTAATATCCAGATATGAGTGCCTACTGAAATACCACCTCAGAGTTAACCATTGTGAACGGGTTTCCCAGATGTTTTCTATTGTATGCTGACGTACAGATCTTTGTTTAATCAAAATAGGATGCTATTTTAATCTGCATCTGCCTTTATTTATTTTGCATCTTGCCTTTTTTACTTACTCTTTGCACATTGGCCACATCTGTCCTTGAAAACCTGTCCAAATTCTTTTAATGGCTACATGAATGTGTGCGTGATAAGTTGCTTCAGTTGTGTCCAACTCTGGGCAACACTATGGACTGTAGCCTGCCAGACTCCTCTGTCCATAGGATCCTCCAGGCAAAAACACTGAAGTGGGTCGCCATGCCCTCCTGCAGGGAATCTTCCCAACCCGAGTCTCTTACATCCTCTGTATTGGCAGGCAGGTTCTTTACCACTAGTATCACCTGGGAAGCCCTATAACACATAGTCTTCCATATTGGATGGATAAAAGTTGATTTAATCAGTCACCTGCTGCTACTCCAGGAACCTTTTAGAAAAGGAATTTGGACTTTGGGAAGTCACAGAAATGGAATGAACTGTCACATATCACACCTGCGTTGGTTTAGCAGCTGACTCTGAACTCCTGTGTGGGAATGTGGCCACCAGGCCAGTGTCCAAGTTTGTCCAGTAGCTGATGTGTAGGCAGCAACAGGTTACGGGGAGAGAGCACACAGCAGACTATTTTCCTTTGGTGCCAGACTGCTGCTGCTTGTGCATGATGTAGAAATAAAATCACTTCCTTTGACTTGTTCCTCAGAAATGCCCCGGCACACCTGCAGATCGTTTGCAGAACTGCTGTGTTCTGTGAAGTTTAAGGAACTGTTTTAGAAGCCAGGCTGGATCTGTGCCTCTTCCTAACATAAACTGGAAGTTGTTTTTTAAAACAGTCTCCACGTTTGTCTCATGACTCACCTTTTTCACAGATGCTAACTGCAGAAGATACTTAAAATTAGACTTGCTAAATTAATTTGGTTCTGGTTAATGGAAGCATTTGTTTGTTAATGGAGTAAGTTGGGTAACACTAGTGGGGGCTTGAGGTCTTTTAGTGTTTGGCAGAAACAGGTCACTTAAAAATATGTCGTTTAAAACTTCCTAAAGCATAAAGTTTTCACCTACAGGGGTGCTGCTGAAACGTCCATGTAAGTGATTTTGATTAAGAAGGACCTGAGGGGGTCCAAGAGTCTGTGTTTCTAACAAGCCCCTCCTGGGTGCAGCTCTGGCCATCAGTGCTTTGAGTGGTGGGAACTGGAAGGTTTATCCTTTCCAGGTTATGGTAATTCTTCCTATCGGCTTATGACTTTTTTTTTTACTCACACATCCCTCTTTCAGAGTTTGGATTATGATCGCTGTATCAATGACCCTTATCTGGAAGTTTTGGAGACTATGGATAATAAGGTGAGTTCCTTATTGATCTTTTGGGACCAAGTAGGTTTTATGACAGCCTCTTTTTCTTTTTTAAGTTTATTTAATTGGAGACTAATTACTTTACAATATTGTAGTGGTTTTTGTCAGACATTGACATGAATCAGCCATGGGTGTACATGTCTTCCCCATCCTGAAGCCCCCTCTCACCTCCCTCCCCATCCCACCCCTGAGTACTCTGTCTCATGCATTGAACCTGGACTGGCAATATGTTTCACATATGATAATGTAAATATTTCAATGCTGTTCTCTCAAATCATCCCACCCTCACCTTCTCCTGCAGAATCCAAAAGACTTTTCGATATATCTGTGTCTCTCTTGGACAGCCTCTTTTTTGTTCTAAATACTTTAGTGATTTTCCTTAACCTTTGGACTCTCAACCCTTTTCGTGGAATATCTATGAATACCATCTATTAACTAAATTAAATCTATTCCTCAGTCCTTCAACCTGCCAACCAGCATGTCCACCGTCAGTGCACCTGGCCTGACCCTTCGTGTTCTTCATTCTTGCATTGTAAAGCTTACCTGCCATACCAGACATCATCTCTGGGCTTGTTATCTATGTGGAATTTAGTCTGAAACTGGTTGGCTGAGATGTAGCCCTTCCTTGCTGCCATCATAATCCTGAGTCATTCTTTTCCTTTGTGAACAGAAAGGTCACAAGTATGAGGCAGTCAAGTGGATGATGGTGTTTGCCATTGGAGTCTGCACCGGTCTGGTGAGTAGGCGGGGAGATCATGGGCCAAGGGGCAGCAGAGGGCAGAGGGCATGCACCAGTCTGGCAGATAAGTCATTTGTCGTTATAACAGAGATTGCCTTTTTTCTTTCTTTCTTTCTTTTTTAAGTATAATCCTGATACTTTTTTATACTTTCCAATTTATGAAATGAAAGTGAGCCATGCAACGCTGATGGCCTTTAAAACACTCGAAGTCTTGCTCAAGACCTGTCCTTTGTTATGTGGTCACATTAGGTAGATGGCAGAGTGGGGAGAGTGCTTAGTGGATGCTGAGGTCACTGCAGGGAGAAAGCAACATGATGAGAACAAAAGGGTAGCTATTATGCTCTTTGCTCGAGCACAGCATGTCAGTAAACAGGACATCGCAGATCTCTGTGAGCTCATTACACCGTCCCTCTTCCCTGAACACTGCTCATTTTACCTAGAAGGTAGAGCTAGCAGTTGTGGGTAGAGGAATACGCCTGAGTGCACAGGGTTCTGGGTCAGCACGTTCACAGATGAATTCCAGATGAGAAGAAATCATGAAACATCGCCAAAGGTTGTCATAGCAAAAGTCTGGAACCATAACTGCTGACTCGGTGTGCTTCAACCCGGAGCAGAGAAGCTGGAAGAGTTCGCAGACAATCCAAATGATAAATGTCAAATCTGATTTTCTGTCAATACATTGTTAGAAAAGGGGATTGTCTTCATCTATCCAGATTGCTATAGCAAAAGTACCATGGACTGAGGGGCTTAAACAACAGGCATTTACTTTTCATAGTTCTGGGGTCTGGAATGTCCAGACCAACAGATCTGGTGTCTGGTGAGGGCCCAATTCGTCATTCACACATGGCTGTCTTTTTGCTGTGTCTTCAGGTGGCAGGAGAGGCAAGGGAGCTCTCTGGTGTCTCTTTTATAAGGACACTAATCCTATTCATGACCTAATTACCTACAGAAGCCCTCCCCCCGCACCTCCTAATTAGAGGAGGTTAGCATTTCAACATATGAACTTGGGAGTGGGCAGGGGAAACCACAAACTTTAGCCCGTAACAGTGTATGTGTATTAAACAGTAGCCTGTTCATCACCTTTCTCTAGAATTAACCACAGGTTTCAAACTTAATTCTATATAACATACCCATTAAGTGTAAATACATATTTAAACATAACATAGCCACAAGAACTGACCACAGGTTTTAATTTCAGATTTTTACTGTGGTAAATTCAGAGATCAAGGAACATCTTACTATTTAAGATTAACAGCATTCAGGAGGCCTCTTTGATAATGTTTTGCCATTGTGGGGGCACCGTCTGCTGATTTAATTGTTTTATTTTGCTATATAGTTTCCTGGTTGCAGATTACCCTGTAATAAGCATAGTCACTAGCCATATAGATGTTAGTCTTTCTGCAACTGTCATGTCAAACTTTAGCAACTCTACCAAACACCCTCCTGTTCTAGGAAAACAGACCTGCCTTAATAATGTAGCAACCATCTCCTCTTACTGCTGGCTCTCTTCTCCTTTGATCTGTCACTGTTTATTGTTTCAATATTTAAAAGCCACCCAAGCACCGGTTTTTGGGAAGACCAGAATTAAAGGCACAAACCTTTGATCCTGAATTCACACAGTCAGAAGTCTTCCCAGTTCTCTGTTAAGTCCTGAGCATGCACTTCAGAGAGTGAGTTAGTGGAACAGGAGTGTTTTTCTCTTATTCACCAGGCTAACCATTGCTATACAATGGTTATAAATCGAAGTCGTGATTTATAAAATGGTAATAACCGAGTGCCAAAGAATTGATGCTTTTGAATTGTGGTGGAGAAGACTCTTGAGAGTCGCTTTGAATGCAAGGAGATCAAACCAGTCAATCCTAAAGGAAATCAGTCCTGAATATATTTTGGCCAGCTGATGCAAAGAGCCAATTCATTGGAAAAAATCCTGATGTTGGGGAAGATTGAGGGCAGAAGGAGAAGGGGGTGACAGAGGATGAGATGGTTGGATGGCGTCATCAATGGACAAGAACTTGAGCAAATTCTGAGAGAGAGTGGAGGACAGGAGCCTGGCACGCTGCAGTCAAGGTGGTTGCAAAGACTCAGACATAACTTAGCGAATGAACAATAACAGACATGCAAGAGCCATATACTACTCCTGAGTAGGTACTGGCTTTCAAAGTAATATTCTGATACCCTAATCCTTTCTACACTTACCCAGCCAAGGATCACTGAAAATGTGTTTGGATTTCTTCCTTTGACCCTGCCTTTGGAAGAGCAGAGCAGGCCCTCACACGCCTCTGTACTGTTTCTAAGCACTCTCAGTCTTCCTTGGTCTCAGGTTCTTTTTTTCTTTTTATCCCTATGTGTTGTAACTCTCCTTCTGACAGCTTAGCTACACCCCTCCTTTTGTCCTCAGAAGGGCTGTGGGACCAGACTCAGGCGGGGCACTCCTTGACTAAAGAAAGGCCTGTTCACACATGGCTTGTTGGTAGCATGGGTGCGTGTGACCAAAGAGAACAAGCGGTGGGGGGTGGGAGGCTGTGTTTCCAGGGGAGTGCCTATGACAGCGTGGAAGCTCAGGTGACAGCTCTTGTCCTCTTCCCAGGTGGGTCTCTTCGTGGACTTCTTTGCTCGGCTCTTCACGCAGCTCAAGTTTGGAGTGGTGCAGGCGTGTATCCTTTACAGGGGTCACAGTGTTCCCCAACATGTGTGGTTGCTCACCTTGCTTTCCCATACAGAAATGAGTTTACAGACGTGATCTTTGAAGAGCTACTTATTGGCCACTTGGGTTTAAAGTTTTTCATTATTATCAAAGGACACAGAGGAAGACTTGAATAAAAAGATGCTCGTGGTCATGGTAGTAACACACGAAGCCCAGATACCCGTTTTTTCTCATCAGTCTGTGAACTGATTGTGGTTCCAAGGAAAATCTCACTAGAATTGTTCATGGAACTTGAAAATTCTCTTCCTAAATTTGTGTGGAATCATAAAGAGCCCAAAGTATCTGAGATAGCTTTGAATGCCAGATGGGACTGGCCACCCTAGATGTCAAGATGTACATAATTTAAGATATAGTAGTTAACCCAGTGTCATATTGGTACGAGAACACCCAATTAGACCAGTGGAAAGTAATAGAGAAGCAGAAACTGGCCCACACACGTACAGCAATGCAGTGAGTGACGGAGTTAATATTACAAATCAGTGAGAAAGGATGGGTTTGTTAATAAAAGATGATGGGAGATTGGCTACCCATCTGGAAAAATTCAAAATTAGATTCTTACTCTGTACTATACATTACTTCCAGATGGATTAAAGATGTAAATAGGCAAAACAAAACTTGAAGAGACTGTAACGTCAAGACCAGGGAGTAATTTCTAAGAACTCCAGAAGGCATGAAGCTCAATAAACTTGATGACATCAAAATAAGCATTCTGTTTATACACGCGCCAAAAAAAAAAAACTCAGACAATAAAACCCCATAAACAAACTGAAAAACAAGTTTACAGCTCAGGAGAAGTGATTCTCTGTGCATTTAAGAGACAAATAATTAGTATCCATAATAGAGGGAGAACAGCAACTCAGTTAAGAAAAAAGCCGAAACACCTCAGTAGAAAAACATACAAAGGATGTGAGCAGACAGTTCTCAGGAGAGGAAAATTACCTGTGGAAGAGCGTTTACCTCACCACCAGCAGGGAAGTGAAAATTAAATACACAGGAAGGGGCGCGCCCCTGACTCCTGTGTTTGTGTTCTAGGTGTGGCCCTCAGACATGCACAGAGATGTTCATTGCATCTCTGGGATTGCAAAACACTGCTATCACACCAGATGGGAGAGTGGGCCAGTTGTAATTTGGATGGTGTAATTTCACATAGAAGTTAAATTGAACCAGAGCTTTTAGATCAACATGGTTAATTCTCAAAAAGTGTTGAGGGAGAGAAGGCAAGGGTAGAAGGTGCATCAACCGCAACATCACGGTTTTAATTTCAGAAACACTAAGCAGTGTGGATGCACATGGACATGTTCCAGGGAGGATGTACCAGGGCTCAGGTTAGGGGTTTCTTCCAGGAGAGAGGGAAACACAAGGGGTTTTATTGCTCTTTTGAATGGTATCTAGTGTTTTAATTTTCAGAAAGCACCTGGAGCAGATGTGGCTTAACACTGAGATTTGTTAAGACTGAGGGTATAGATGTTTGTACATCTTGTAATGTTTGAAGTATTTCATGATTTTAAAATGGTTCCTAGTGTAGGAGACAAAGGCTTCCCTGGTGGCTCAACGCCTGGCCGTGCAGGAGTCATGGTTTCTACCCCTGGGTTGAGAACATCTCCTGGAGAGGGAAATGGAGACCCACTCCAGTATTCTTGCCTGGGAAATCCCTTGGACAGAGGAGCCCAGCAGGCTACAGTCCATGGGGTCGCGGAAGAGTCAGACATGACTTAATGACTGGAAACACCAACGAGAAGACATCTCAGACAGTTGTGTTTTTGTGAAATTTATATGTGGAAAACAGGAAGATGTGCAGTAAGCAGCCCCCATGCTTCAGAGGAAGAGAAACTGCTTCATATCTAGCGGTGGCAGGACCGCCCCTGCTGGCAGGCTCCTTTTCCTTAACCCCGTGTCTGCAGCGGTGGAGGAGTGCAGCCAGAAAGGCTGTCTTGCGCTGTCCCTCCTGGAACTCTTGGGTTTCAATTTGACGTTTGTCTTCTTCGCAAGCCTTCTTGTCCTAATTGAGGTGAGGTGTGATGGGGATGAGGCAGGGGGGTCTTGCCTACTTGCTCATGAGATTGTTGGGGACTCCATTTTTCTCCATCTCCATTTCTGAAATGTCAAGACACTGATTTAGTCTTAAGAGTATAGATTCCTGTAGAAAAAGTGATCTCTTTATCACTTAGGTTTTCTGAAAGTGGTTTCAGGCTCTGGGGAGATTAAAGGGGAACAATCTAGACTAGAAGGTTGCTTCTCAACCTTGGCAGCACATTAGAAGAAACATCTGGGGAACTATAAAAACACCTTAGAATAACAAATGCTTTAAAACTTAAAGAACTTTAAAAGTGACCAATACCCAGCTTAGACAAATGAGGTAAGAATCTCTGGAAATAAAGGGCAGCATTTGGCCACCTGATGTGAAGAGCTGACTCATTTGAAAAGACCCTGATGCTGGGAAAGATTGAGGGCAGGAGAAGGGGACGACAGAGGATGAGATGGTTGGATGGCATCACCGACTCGATGGACATGAGTTTGGGGAGACTCTAGGAGTTGGTGATGGACAGGGAGGCCTGGGATGCTGTGGTTCATGGGGTCGCAAAGAATCAGACACGACTGAGCAACTGAACTGAACTGATTGTTGAAAAGCCTCCCCTCTCAAGAGATGTTAAATCACCAGGAACTTGTTAGAAATGTATCAGGCCTACTGANAGACTCTAGGAGTTGGTGATGGACAGGGAGGCCTGGGATGCTGTGGTTCATGGGGTCGCAAAGAATCAGACACGACTGAGCAACTGAACTGAACTGATTGTTGAAAAGCCTCCCCTCTCAAGAGATGTTAAATCACCAGGAACTTGTTAGAAATGTATCAGGCCTACTGAGTGTGATGCTGTCCAGGGTGAGCCCACTGGGTTCTGAGTATGTCTGCTCTCCCCCTCAGCCAGTGGCAGCCAGTTCTGGGATCCCGGAGATCAAATGCTATCTGAATGGCGTGAAAGTGCCTGGAATCGTGCGTCTCCGGACCCTGCTCTGCAAAGTCTTTGGAGTGCTGTTCAGTGTGGCTGGAGGTCAGGAGGGTCTTTCTTCCTTTTTTCCTTTTTAAAAAATATTTATTTATTTATTTGGCTACGCTGGGTCTTAATTTGGGGTGTGCAAGCATCCTCAGTCATGTCCAACTCTTTGTGACCCTGTGGACTGTAGGCTGACAGGCTCCTCTGTCCCTGGGATTCTCCAAGCAGGGATATTGGAGTGGGTTGCCATTTCTTCCTCCAGGGGATCTTCCCAACACAGGGATCAAACCCGCATCTCCTACATTTCCTATGTTAGCAGGCGCCATTTCTTTATTGAACCACCTCAGAAGCCCTGTTATTTGCAGCACACAGGATCTTTTTAGTTGTAGCATGTGGAGTCTACTTCCTTGACCCAGGGATCAAGCCCAAGTCCCCTGCATTGGGAGCTTGGGAGTCTTAGCCAGCGGACCACCAGGGAAGTCACAAAAGCGTCTTCCTGACCTTTATCCTGCAAGCCTTCCAGGGGTGAAGGCGATGAGAATCATTATGGGTGTACATTAAGCAGATGGGGCCTTGAAGTTTCTGCCCTCAAACAGATCTCTGCACTTTTTGTTGATGAATTAGTTTTTAAATGTAAACGCTGTTAATAAGTTACCATTCAGAGCTGTCTGACTAGTGCACCATTGAATTTCAAAGTAGAGCGACTGTCTAATTGGTTTGTGGAGTGGCTTTTAGCAAAGTCAGCAAAATTTTTGTGCCAGATGGTAAATATTTTAGGCTTTGTGNTAAACGCTGTTAATAAGTTACCATTCAGAGCTGTCTGACTAGTGCACCATTGAATTTCAAAGTAGAGCGACTGTCTAATTGGTTTGTGGAGTGGCTTTTAGCAAAGTCAGCAAAATTTTTGTGCCAGATGGTAAATATTTTAGGCTTTGTGAGCCAAGTGGCAAAAAGGGGCTTAAACTTATATAACCACTTCAAATGTATGCATTCAAGAATGTAAAAAAACATTCTGAGCTCTTGGGCTATATAAAAATAGGCAGCAAGCCTGTCTTGGCCCACAGGCTGTGATTTGCTGACCCCCAGTCTAGAATTTCAAGGTTACTTTCTCTTATTTGATGGGGATTTGACTCACTCTTACTGTTAGCAAGTCACTTGATCACCTCTGTTTTATAGTTGTCAAGAGAAAGGTCTGTGTAACAAAGATTGTTCTGTGCTGATAGATTGTCTTGCCTTTTTCCACCTGTTCCCAGGGCTCTTTGTGGGGAAGGAAGGCCCCATGATCCACAGTGGAGCAGTGGTGGGGGCTGGCCTCCCACAGGTAAGGGTTGATGGGCTTTCGGGGGTGGATTGGCCTTCAGAGTGGGCCTTCTGGGCAGGGGCGTGTCCGTGGTTAAAATTGGAAAAAAGTCCATCAAGAGCACCCTAATGTGGCCTTGGGATCCATTATCAGTTTGGATTGATGAGAAACTATGAGGTCTGTCTCCCAGGAGAGCAGGTAGTTGGTACCTGGAGGTTGTATTGGGGCCCTGTGGGGTCCTGGGAGCAGAAATGGAACAGAGAGAAAGTTCAAACGAAAGTCACCCGGTGCTCCCACAGCCATTGCCAAGCGCCTGCACACAGGGTGGCTTGCAGAACGTCCCAAGAGAGGCTGGAAGCCTTGGCTATGATGATTTCAGGCACAGGCCAATGCTGATACCTTTGGATGCAGCAAGGGAATAACAGCTGCTGTTCATCAGGTGCCATCTGGGCCAGACTCTCTTGTCCCATCTCCTCTCTTCTTTAAAGCCACTTCAGGGACTTCCCTGGTGAGTCCATTGGTTAGGACTCTGAGCTTCCACTGCCATGGGCCCGGGTCCCATCCCTGGTTAGGGAACTAAGATCCCACAAGCNATCAGGTGCCACCTGGGCCAGACTCTCTTGTCCCATCTCCTCTCTTCTTTAAAGCCACTTCAGGGACTTCCCTGGTGAGTCCATTGGTTAGGACTCTGAGCTTCCACTGCCATGGGCCCGGGTCCCATCCCTGGTTAGGGAACTAAGATCCCACAAGCCATGTGGCCCAGCCAGAAAAAAGCCCCCTCGGGTTTAGTTGTCCTCATCATCATCATTCCTAGATAAGGAGCTGAGGCTCAGGGAGGCCAAGGGGCTCACTCAGGACTCCCAGACTCCCCTTCTCACAGGCTGGTCCACAGAGGAAAGTCTCAGTTCCTTGTGAATTGTCACCTGTAAACAGTTTATATCTCACATTCTAAGGGGAGGGAGTTGGCTGTGGTGGTTGTGTTGTCCAGGAGAAGGAGAGAAGCCCCTGTCATCCGGCGCCCATCTTTTGATCTCTCTTGTTACCGCCTCATTGCATCTCCATGCACTGGCCTCTAGGAAGTAAGCTGAGAGGTAGGAGGAGGCCAGGCCAGGCCAGGCCAGGGCGGTAGTCTGAGATTTTGTCAGGCAGTCACTTGGCTCTTCCCTGGTGACTACCCTGAGCNACCCCCCGCCTGGCAGAGTTCAGTCGGGGAGAGCATCTGGCTGGTTAGTGAACTGTGTTCAGTGCTGAGTCACTTCGGCAGAAACCGAAGCCCTTTGTGAGGCCTGACTGTTCTTGGGTCTCGAGATAATAAAATGTCAGTGCATAAGGAAGTGAGAAAACTGCCCTTTGCAGACTGAGGACTGTTTCTCAGATAAACCATCTCTCTCTCTCCACCTCTCAGAGACAAGCGGGACTTTGTATCAGCTGGGGCAGCTGCCGGAGTTGCTGCGGCTTTTGGGGCCCCCATTGGGGGTACCCTGTTCAGTCTGGAGGAGGGTTCGTCCTTCTGGAACCAAGGGCTCACATGGAGAGTGGTAAGGAGGGCCTTCCCCGAGCTTAACCCCCCACCCCCACCCCAGGTTTCATCTGGACAACTCTTACTCAGTACATTTACTGGGAATTTTTTTTCCCTCTTTCGCTGTTTACCACAGACATACTTTATGTACAGTCATAAATGTCTGAAAACAAAAAACGTGTCAATGCTAACCAAAATAAGGTGGTTCCGTGGTAAAGAATCCACCTGCCAGTGCGGGAGACTTGGATTCAGTCCCTGGGTTGGGAAGACCCTCTGGAGAAGGAAATGGCAACCCACTCCAGTATTCTTGCCTGGGAAATCCCATAGACATGGGAGCCTGATGGGCTGCAGCCCATGAGGTTGCAAGAGAGTCACACAACTGAGCAACTCAACAACAAAAAGTAGTTTATTAGTGTTAAAGGAGACTTTGAGACAAAGGGAATTACCAAAGTGAATAAGGGACGTATCCCAGTGGTAAAAGGCTCGATTTANCCCATAGACATGGGAGCCTGATGGGCTGCAGCCCATGAGGTTGCAAGAGAGTCACACAACTGAGCAACTCAACAACAAAAAGTAGTTTATTAGTGTTAAAGGAGACTTTGAGACAAGGGGAATTACCAAAGTGAATAAGGGACGTATCCCAGTGGTAAAAGGCTCGATTTAATGGATGGTTTCAGGTTAACCTGTAGTTTTGATGAGGCCAGACTGACTTCCTTTGCTCTAGATGCCTGTATCCTCTTATGGACTGTTCTCTACTTCCCATATTAACTCCTGTGGACTGTTCTCTACTTCCCATATTAACATCCTTCCTGTCCCCAGTGAGACGTTACCCTCTGATGACAAACTGTCTGACTGGGAAGGTGAGACCAGCTGTGGTCCTGACTGAGCTCCCATCTGCTCGCTCGGGGAACACATTCTTCCTCTGTTGTTTACTGTTCCTCTTTTAGCCTAGGGTCTGGTGCACCATAGACTTTAAATAGTCCACAAAAGGCTGAATGGAAACTCCTACCTGCCCAATTTCCAGCTTTTCACACTTGAGGTAAACTTACAGCCGTGGTCACCAGAGCCCCATGTCCAGACCTGGAGTTGGAGGTCTGTGTGGAGTAATAGGTTTACAGGACACGTCCAGGAGGAAGTAGGACCTGGGGCTATGAGCTGTTTTTATTTTTGTCACTTGTTTCCCAGCTCTTCTGCTCCATGTCTGCCACCTTCACCCTCAACTTCTTTCGTTCTGGAATTCAGTTTGGAAGTTGGGGTTCCTTCCAGCTCCCTGGGCTGCTGAACTTCGGCGAGTTTAAGGTATGTTTTGTCCTTGCCCTCAGAATTTCTTTCTTGGCCCGTGACAATTGCTCTTAAGTATCAACGAGAAGCTGGCAGAGAGGTAGGTGTGCCTGGGCCCTGTAGTCTCTTGCATGCGTGTGCTCAGCGTGGGCAGGATTCCAGCACTGCTTCACCTCTCGTCTCTGTCTTCTCTGCTCCTGCCGCTTCCTGTTCTCACGGGCACTCTGGTTTTTCTCTCTCCCTCCCCTGCCCTTTCTCTCAGTGCTCTGACTCTGATAAAAAATGTCATCTCTGGACAGCTATGGACTTGGGTTTCTTCATCGCGATGGGGGTCATTGGGGGCCTCCTGGGAGCCACGTTCAACTGTCTGAACAGGAGGCTTGCAAAGTACCGTATGCGAAACGTGCACCCGAAACCTAAGCTCGTCAGGTACCCTCGCTGTCACCTCCCCCACCTGCTCCCCCTCACTGGCCCTGCGTGGACCGGGCCATCTCTCCTGAGGAATAGACCCCACTTCCCACGCCAGCTTCCAGGTCACGTCTAAGACTGGGAACATAAATGTGTTTATCAGACAGACCAAGAGACTGCAGCTGAGCTTAACTTATATCAGAGCCACTCTGGCTCCCAGCCTCTGGACTTGGCCACGGGGACACGTGGCAGAGTCAGTATCCACCCCCCCAAGGGGTGCGCTGTCATGAGACTCTCACCCTGGGACTTATAGTGGAAGGCCATTCATTCCTTGGAGAGAGATCATGTGGCCGCAGCAGCCTCGCCACTAACCACCTGTACAGATTTGTACATAGAGATTGCTGGAACATAGCAAGCCGCTAATACATTCTGCACATGTGCTGACTGCCCAGGGCAGCTGTGCGTGCTCTGGGGGCAGGGAGGGTTGGGAGTAGGCAGTTTCGAGCTCCCAAGACCAGGTAGCTTTTTAATCCATGCTAACAGCTGTGTTTTGCCTCCTAGAGTCTTGGAGAGCCTCTTGGTGTCCCTGGTGACCACCGTGGTGGTGTTTGTGGCCTCCATGGTGTTGGGAGAATGCCGCCAGATGACTTCTGCGGCTCAAGTTGGGAATGACTCCATCCCGATCCAGGTAACCCCCTGTGCACCTGCTGCCCTCGTCCTACGTCCACAAAGATGAAGCATCCAGAATATATGACGTGCCTCTTTAGAGCCAGTAGATGCATTGGTTCAATGTTCCACACCTGAGTCAGATTGCTGGGTGGGAGATGGGGGTGGGGCTGGGCTTTGTAGCTATCATTTTACCTAAGAGAGGATGTTCACCAAACTGGCTCTTTTTCACTTTTGTGAACAGTCCTGGTCATCATAGAGAGGACTCCTCTCTCTCCCCTGACCCCTACAGTGAGGTAGGCATTGGAGCGTAGTTTACAACGTGTGTTGGATCTGAATGGACCCTAGGGTGGAGGCTGGAGGTTCTCTCGGTACATGTCTTAATGGCCCCTGGAGAGCTACTGGAGTCCCTCCGAGCCCCTTTGGGCTTTTGTCTAGAATGGCTGCATCTTCCGTGTCCCCAGGAACCCTAAATGGCTAGAATGTACTCAATCAGAGGTCAGCAAACTATGGTCCATGGACCACATCTAGCCCTTGGCAACTGCTTGTTGCTGTGTAGCCCCCGAGCTAAAAATGGTTTTTACAGTTCTAAGAGCTGGGAAAAGAAAGCCAGAAGAACATACACTAGAGACTGTATGTGGCTTGCAAAGCCTAAAATAGTTACTCTCTGACTCTTGGCAGGAAAAATCTCTTGATCCCTGTTACTGGTTATTCCCCAAGGCCACCTCTTTACCAGGCCAATACTTTCCAAAGTGTGTTCTAAGGAGCATTTATACACATGATTCAAGAGCAAACAAATGGAAACTGATTCTACGGTCAGATGAGATAACCAGGCCTAAGTAGGTTTCTTGAACACCGGTCTTCTCAGGGCCTTTAAAGTTCCAGTAACTGCTAGGAATGTTCGGCATGTTCTTTGTGTGCCAGGCGCTGCACTAAGCACTGTACGTACATGACCTCACTTAGTTTTTATCATGGCCACTCTGGCTAGTATTGTCCTCACTTGACAGATGAGAAAACTGAGGCAAACTAAGGTCTTGCCCAAGACCAGTCAGCTAGTAATAGGTAGCCTGAGATAGGTGTCATTCCCATGTTATAGATGAGGAAACGGAAGCTTCACGAAATTGAGTACTTTTCCCGAGGTCACAAGAGGGTGACAGTGCGAGTTGAGTGTCTGATCATGGAGCCTGTTCCCTGCTCGTTGCAGATAAACTGATTTCCAGCAAGTGCAGTGATGCTCCTCTATGCACTTGACCACAGGACTCTTTCCAGAGCGCCTTCAGCACTGGGTTCCTCCAGACCTAAATTGGGGAAACATTGCGTTGTTGGTTATTAAGCTGTTTCCTCAGCTTGTCCACCCTTGACAGCTGTGCACACACATCCCGGTTGCCCGCTCCTCCTGCCAGGTTCTGCCCATTGGGGGCGCTCCCTTGTTTCCTGCAGCAGCCTTCATCTGGCTGTGTTGCCCAGCCAGGCGCACCTCGTAGGATTATACTAAACCATGGCCTGCTATCGTTACAGTGTCCATGTAAGGGCATCCCTACAGTGTTACTGATGGAATGGGATCCAGGAACAATCCGTCTCCTCAGTTAGCTTTCCAGTAACACCCATTAGTTGTTTGCCCAGGGACAGGTATGAGGTTCACCCCCTGTGCTGCTGAACACCAGCAGCCAGAAAACAAACACCCCTCTGATGAGTCTAGCAGTGCCAGGCTCTCATCTGCTCACACAAGGTGATGAAGAGGGTAAGAGGGCTAGGATGTGAAGAAATCCTGTCTTTTCCTGACTTGGGTTTTATTCAGGCAGGTGAGGAATGGGCAACCAGGAGTAAGGTATATCTGCAGTAGGCCTCATATACACAGGTTTCTCCTGCAGCAAACTCAGGGCAGAGGCTTTTTCTACTGGAACAAAACTAGGCTTAGGCTGCAGTGCCCTGGACTCTCCTCTGCAGACACCTGAGCACTCTGGGCCTCTTGTCAGGCCTCTACCTCGTACTCCACAGTCTGTGATCCCTGGGGGCCAGGCTTCCCCTGGTGCCTCTGACAGAAGTAGCACTGAGCCAGACCCACAGTGAATCATTAGTGTGGTTATATTTTTGTTGCAAGTGTGCGTGAGTAAGGGCCGTCATCCTGATTCTTTCTCAAAATGTGAGGAATACAGTTTCACAGTTGGCTGCTTTTGGATCTCAATCTTTTTTTGCTACCTGTTTTATTATGAGTAAAGCTTGCATGCCAGGTTTGCTGCAACCCCGCTGGAGACGTTCCACTTGAAATCTCAAGTGCCCTGGTCAGGGACCTGTGTTTGACTTTTTGATTCTTGCTTCTCAGGTCACATCAGAAGATGTGAATTCAAGTATCAAGACGTTTTTTTGTCCCAACGAGACCTACAATGATATGGCCACCCTCTTCTTCAATCCCCAGGAGTCTGCCATCCTTCAGCTTTTCCACCAGGATAGTGAGTCTCAGGGATTGGGCTTTGGAGCAGGAACAAATGATTATTCACCCGCCCTTTCCATTTACCCTCAGACACAGCTGGGCTTACCCCTAATTTTGAGCAAGAACAGGGCTTTTCATTGGTGATATCACCCCAGACAAAGATAGGCTTTCTGCCTCCAGCTCTGGAGGTAAACCAGACAGGATACAGTAGGACCTGGTGGGAGCCGGGTAGTCTGGGAGGCCTTGGTAGTAAGCGTCTTAGTGGGACTCGGAGGTCAGTCTGCTCTTACTTCGCAGGTACATTTAGCCCCGTCACTTTGGCCTTGTTCTTCGTCCTCTACTTCTCTCTTGCGTGTTGGACATATGGCATTTCTGTTCCAAGTGGCCTTTTCGTGCCTTCTCTGCTGTGTGGAGCTGCTTTTGGACGTTTAGTTGCCAATGTCCTCAAAAGGTACTCTGTGTGTGTGTGTGTGTGTGTGTGTGTGTGTGTGTGCGTGCGCGCGCACGTGTGTGTGCGTGTGCGTGCATGATTCTGAGCCACATTCTTGGTCTCTTTCTTCACCAGCTACATTGGATTGGGCCATATCTACTCCGGGACCTTTGCCCTAATTGGTGCTGCAGCTTTCTTGGGTGGGGTCGTCCGCATGACCATCAGTCTCACAGTCATCTTGATTGAGTCTACCAACGAGATCACTTACGGCCTTCCCATTATGATCACCCTGATGGTGAGCACGCCCCTTCTAGGCCTCATTCAGATTCAGGGCCCAGTTCCCCCCACAGCAGCCTATTTTCAAGCCTTTCCTTTGTGTTTCAGGTGGCCAAATGGACAGGGGACTTTTTCAATAAAGGCATTTATGACATCCACGTGGGCCTGCGAGGCGTGCCGCTGCTAGAATGGGAGACAGAGGTGGAAATGGACAAGTAAGGCCAGGATTTCTCTTTGTGTCCTAGTTCCAGAATTTATGAAGTCTAGGGCCCAGGAACTTTTGTATTAGGGGGTAGTAGTACAGATTCTTGATTTGGAAGAAGGTAAGTAACAATAGCAAGCATGTTTGTCCCCAACTGTTTTCAGGAGAGTGGAGTGGCCCCGTGGGCTGGAGGCTGGGTGGGCAGGGTTGCTTCATGGACTATTCTGCCGCTGTGGCAGTCTGGTAAAACAGGAAGTGTTATGATTGAATGTTTAAGCGTCCAATCCTTGTGAGTGACAGCAAGCTGCCTCATGTGTGCCCAGTGAAGAGTTGTCTATCAGTGGTGACTCCTCTGGGCATAAACACCAGCTTATCCATCAGGCCTCTCATGTCTGGAATCACGGAAGGTGCTTAGAGTCTGTCCTGTAGGAGTCAGCCAGCTTTCAGAAAGGACCAGCCAGTCAATATTTCCAACATTGCAGGCTATGTGGTCTCTATCACAGTTATCCAGCTCTACCATATTAGTGCAGAAGCACCCGTGGACAACATGTAAATGAGCAAGCATGACCAGATTGGACCTGTGGGTGAGAGTTGCCATCCCTGGTCTAAAGGGACACCCAAAGATTTTCATTTTAATTCACGTGTCATTAGCAGTTCAATGGTGATACATGGCATGTGCCATGGGGTGCTGAGGAGGGATGGCTGAAACCCTGGGCAAGCGGATGGGTTCATGGTGAGGGGGCATTTGTATTGAGATGAGGGTCTTGGCCCACCTACCTGACAAGGCAGGGAAGAGCATATTCCAGACACAGGGAACAGTGCACATGAAAGGGATGGGAATACTAAGTAACACCTATGTTCAAGGATTGGCTGGAGGTGGTTCAGAAGAGGGACCTTGGTGGTCCAGGCAGTATAGAGAGGGAGCACGGCCATGTCACGGCTGCTTCCGGTGCCACGGGCTCCGTCGTGAGGCTGAACCACTTCTCTCCCTCCCCCAGACTGCGAGCCAGCGACATCATGGAGCCCAATCTGACCTACGTCTACCCGCACACCCGCATCCAGTCCCTGGTCAGCATCCTACGCACCACTGTCCACCACGCCTTCCCGGTGGTCACAGAGAACCGGGGCAACGAGAGGGAATTCATGAAGGGCAACCAGCTCATCAGTAACAACATCAAATTCAAGGTAAGGAAAGGGACCCTGGAGGAGGGATGGACCATGGACAAGTGGTTCCCTGATGCTCACACTGACCCCATGCTTGCCGCAGCCTGTAGACAGGGTGGCCCTGGTCGGCTCTTGTGAAAGTCAGTACCCTTGTCATCGTACGCGACAGTGAGTAAGGACTTCATTAGGCCATCAGGATGTGTGTGCATTCTCACTCCAGCAAGCATGCAGATAAGTGGTGGTTTTAATCAGCCTGCCAGGCTCCTCAGTCCATGGGATTTTCCAGGCACGAATACTGGAGTGGGTAGCCATTCCCTTCTCCAAGGGATCGTCCTGACAGAGGGATCGTCCTGACGGAGGGATCGAACCCGGCTCTGCTGTATTGCAGGCAGATTCTTTACCATCTGAACCACCAGGGAAGCCCAGTTTTAATCAGCAGTGGTTAGCATTCAGTGCAGGTTGTCCCAGAGAGGGTTCTGAATTGCGAACAGTGGGCGTTGACCTACCTAAGAAGTCCGTAGGAAGCTGTGGGACGGACAGGGAGGCTGAGGAAACAGGTGTGGTGCACCCTGGGTGAGCAGGTGGCTGGCGGCTCCTCTATGGGTACCAGAAGGCAACAGCATTGAGGGAGGGTCCCACTGCCTCACTTGGGCTACATGCCCACCCTTGGCTTTGGAGGTTGGGGCACATCAGTTGACAGGCCCACAGAGCTATGACGTGGGAGCACTGCCTTGTTGTCCCCACATCAAAGGAGTTGGGCTGTGGGGCCGGCAGAAACCTTGGGCTCCGAGAGGCTCTTTGAATCACAAGTCTCTGAGCCACCATGCAGGTTTCTTGACGTTTTGGTGTGGGTCTGTGCTTTTTGACCCTCAGGGTCACCCACTTCTTCCCTTGAGTGGATGCTGGCCTGCGCTCAAGCAGCCATCTGTTATCACTGCCCTTTCCCATTCTCAGAAGTCCAGCATCCTCACCCGCGCCGGCGAACAGCGCCGGCGAAGCCAGTCCATGAAGTCCTACCCGTCCAGCGAGCTGCGAAACATGTGCGACGAGCATGTGGCCTCGGAGGAGCCGGGCGAGAAGGAGGACCTCCTGCAGCAGATGCTGGAGCGGAGGTGAGGGGGCCCTCGCCCGGCGGCCCTGGGAGAGCGGGCGGGGCTCGGGGCGTGGGCGGGACGCAGTCCTGCTGAGGGTGTCTTCGGCAGCGTCTGGTTTCTGTATAACAGATACACCCCCTACCCCAACCTATACCCTGACCAGTCCCCGAGTGAAGACTGGACCATGGAGGAACGCTTCCGCCCACTGACCTTCCATGGCCTGATCCTGCGCTCGCAGCTCGTCACCCTGCTCGTCCGAGGAGTCTGTTACTCTGAAAGCCAGTCGGTGAGTCTCCTTTCTTGTCCACACCAGGCCTCTGGAAAGCACCCAGTCCCCACACCTGTCGAGCAGTGTGTGCAATCCCCGCTGCCCTGACGCTGAGCAGGGCTCAGAGTCCCTCCAGGGCCTCGCCCCTTAGTCTTTGCACCTGTTGTTAAGTGTCTTTCTGGCCAGTAGCCTTTTTAATATAATTTCTACACTTTAATTTCTGCCATGTGTGCACTTTGTTACATGTGTTATCCAAAGAAATACCTTTGTTCTTGTTCATTTCCCTGTAGTCTTTTTTTCTCTTTGGTTTATGTTTGTTCAAAGTGGTCCATATAGTGACTTGCAACACACTTCACCCCTTCAGATGGAGCCTGAAAAACTCACACAGAGACCTTGTTCCCACACTAATTTTCCTTTGGGTCTTGCCCGTGGGCAGCCAGCCTGAGGTCAGCTGTGGTCTGATTAGCCTGCAGAAGAGCAGCTCACATGGGCAGGACAGGAAGGGCCATGGATGGAGTGGCTCGGGCTTGGGGGTATGGCCTGTGGGAGGCTCAACCTCACTGGAATGGCCCAAGGGACGAGAGTTGGAGGAATGAAGCAGGCCAGACTACACAGGGCCTCGCCTGCAGACAGAAGCCACCAGTACTGGCCTGAGGAAGCCCTGGGGGTCAGTGGTGGACAGCAAAGACTGTGGGCTGAGGGGAGCGAAGCAGAGGAAGATTGGGGAGGAGTAGTGACCAGCCTGAGAGCTGATGGTGGTGGCCTTGGTGCCCTGTGATGGTCAGCAGCCTTGAGAGCTGAGGGAAAGTCCAGAAGACTCAGGATGCAGGAATAGTGGCAAAGCTCCCTTGGGACTTTTCTGGGCTGACTTTCCTGGGGCTGCCATTTCCAGTCGCCACAAACTGGACAAAGTCCACAGGCGGGCCCCTCAGATGCTTCCAGCAACAGCAGTGTGTCCATGCTCGGTTTTGAAGGCCCTGGGACAGAACGCCCGGTCGGCTGGGCTGTGCTTCCCCTGAAGCCTCCAGGGGAGGATTTGTGCCGCCCTCATTTGTGGTGGGTGCCCTCGGCCTGCCCTGGCTGGAGGCACGTCACTCGCATCTGCCTCTTTGTTACCCAGCCCTCCCTCTGTGCCCTCTCTTGTTTTAGCAGGACACCATTCCCTGGGTTTGGGGGGCCCCACCCTCCTCCATGTGACCTCATCTTACCTTGACTACATCCAAAAAGGCCACGTTCACAGGTTCTAGGCATTAGAATGCAGACGAATCTTACAGAGGACCCAAGTCACCCCAGCTACAGCTACTATTAGCACTTTTCTCACTGAAACTCTAGAGCAGCTCACATCTGTTCTACAGACAAAAGGGATGTTCAGAGAAGTTAGGAGACCAGCCCAGGGGACATAGCTAGGGAATTGGCCGAGAAATGGCTTTGGAGCAGGAGGTTTCACTCCAGAGCCCCTGTCCTAGCCCTGTGCTGCCCACCTGGCTCTGAGACATTAAGGGAGGGCCCCCTAAACATGGCTCCTCCAGTGGCCACATCCGGTGCAAGGACAGTGTCTGGGTTGGGATTGCAGAGTGCCAGCCAGCCACGCCTCTCCTACGCCGAGATGGCTGAGGATTACCCGAGGTACCCCGACATCCACGACCTGGACCTGACCCTGCTGAACCCTCGCATGATCGTGGTGAGCAGGGCTTCCCTGGGGGCTGGGGCTGGGTGAGGTGGCTGAGGGCCCATCCCGCACGGCCTGCTCCTCGTCTGCGTGGCCAGCGTCACATCCTGGGTGGGCAGGACTGGCTGCGGGTCACCATGTTGCCTCCTCTGCAGGACGTCACCCCGTACATGAACCCCGCACCCTTCACTGTCTCGCCCAACACTCACGTCTCCCAAGTGTTCAACCTGTTCAGGACGATGGGCCTGCGGCATCTGCCAGTGGTGAATGCAGTGGGCGAGGTGAGTTGGAACTTGTGAGGCTGTGTCTTCTGGAGGGGAGCCTCTAAGCTCAGCGCCGTAGGAGGAGCAGCAGAACCCCATAGGGGTGCCCCTCAAACTCAACCTGCTCTGCGCTCCCCCAGCCGAAGTGAGGGGCGGAGGGGTGGGCAGGAGAGAAGCAGCTTCGGAAACCTTCCTCTTTGGCCTCCTGGGTGTTTCCTACATGCCATCTCCTGTGTGGCTGGCAGGTGGAGCCAGTGTCGCACTGGTCTTCCTTTCTGTGGAACAGGAAAGCTTAGGCCTGGAGCGTCCCTGGGGGCTCAGTTGTAAAGGGATCCAGCTGCCAATGCAGGCAACGCGAGTTCAATCCCTGAGTCGGACAGATCCCCTGGAGAAGGAAATGGCAACCCACTCCAGTATTCTTGCCTGGAGAATTCCATGGACAGAGGAGCCTGGCAGGCTATAGCCCATGGACTCACAAAAGAGTTGGACACAGCTTAGCAAATAAACAACAAATCTCTCTGTATCCTAAAATCTTTCTCTTTTCATTGGACTTGGTGGTGCCTTCTTATGGGAAGAGGATCAGTTCTCTACCTGTTAACGGGAATTTGTAACACTAAATGAGAGAATTTCAGGCAAACTACTCAAGAGAGTGTTAAAAGATAAACTACCTAATTATTATTACAGATTTTTCCATTTTTTTCTTCTTAGAACATTTTTTTTCTTACTAGAGCAACATTGGTATTTGATTGTAGAAAAGTGTGAAACTATAGATTAAAAGACATGGCAAGCCTTTATCTGTATAGAGGCAGCCATGTTAACTTTTTTAAGTATCTCTTGTTTTTTCGTCTGCATCTAGGAGTAAGAGACTTTATATGTCAAGTTTCAGTGAAAATGTTACCACTGCCTGTACTGTTTCATATCCTAATTTTTCAATGAATCCAAGGGAAATGACTTTCCATGGCAAAAAGTATTCCTTTAGGACATTTTGATGGCTCAAGAGCATTCTGTTGCACAGCTGCCTGGTCACTTACTCATTTCTCTGTGGTGGGATATTTAGTTAAATTTTACTGTGAAAGTGAAAATGTGAGTGTGTTATTTACTCAGTCGTGTTCAACTCTTTGTGACCCCATGGACTGTAGCCTGCCAGGCTCCTCTGTCCATGGGATTCTACAGACAAGAATACTGGAGTGGATTGCCATTTCCTTCTCCAGGGGATCTTACCAACCCAGGGCTCACACCCAGGTCTCCTGCCCCGTGTCTCCAGCATTGCAGGCAGATTTTTTTTTTTTTTTTTACAGTCACTTTAATGGTCACCTTTCTGAGGCTTTCATTCAGTGCCCCCTAGCTGCCTTGCAGGAAATGACACTTCTCCAAAATGAGGGCTACCCAGCAGAACCTCGATAGCACACATGCTCTTACATATGTTTAGTGGCTGGAGGTGGAACTGTGTTCCTTGGAACACAGCTGTGCTGACGGTTCTGGGACACCCACCCCAGTGAGATGTGAGTCACTGCAGTGACTGTGGGAACCCCCTGGTTTTCTGGACTCTCCTCTGTTGAGCTGCTTTCGCTGGTTTGGGGAGGAGGATGAGTTCCCTACACAAAGCAGTTCTCTGGATACCAGTCCTCAGCTCAGTTCAGTCCTGACACTGTCTACCTGGGGATGGTATCATGTCCCTTGGGTTAAGGGCTCAGCCCCATAAGACGGTTCACCCTACTCCCCTCCCCCACCTTGGTTCTCAATCGAAAGTCTAGGTTGTCACCTGTGCTCCTGACTGGCTATAAATAGAAGGTTCCCATGACCCACTGCTCACAGAATTCAGAGAAACTCCTATTTCATTAATTTCTTTCTTCATTCAGTCATTTATTTACTCTTCATTCATTCATTATTTATTGATTTACTGGCTGTGCTGGGTCTTTGTTGCTGCACAGGCTTTTCTCTGTGGTGAGTGGGGGGCTACTCTCTAGTTGTGGTGCCTTGGCTTCTCATTACAGTGGCTTCTCTTGTGCAGAATACAAGCTCTAGGCAGGTGGGATTCAGTGGTTGCAGCTTTTGGGCTCCAAGGCACATGTTGAGTGGTTGTGGTTCACGGCTTAGCTGATCCATGGCATGTGGGATCTTCCCAGACCAGGGACTGAGCCCATGCCTCCTGCACTGGCAGGCAGATTCTTTACCACGGGGCCACCGGGGAAGCCCCCTTCATATTCTTTTATAATAGATTGTAGTCCATAACCTGGAATGGGCAGATGGAAGAGATACCCAGGGCAGGGGCTGGGGGATGGGAGGCTGAGCCCCACCTCCTCTCTGGCAGGCTGGGCACCCTGCTATCACTCACAGGTTCACCAGCCTGGACGCTCTCCAAACCCTGTGGTTCAGGTTTAATAGAGGCTTCATGTCACAGGTGTGGTTGATTACATCTATGGCCATTGGCGATGGATTCAATATTTCCCACCGCCCGCCACCCCCACCCCACCGGGTAGCTAGGGCTGACAGCTCCAGTTCTCTAGTCATACACTTGGTTCCCTGGGAAACCAGCCTCCATTCTTAAAGGCTTCCCAGAAGTGACATTATTAGCATAAACTCAGCTGTGGTTGAAAGGGGCTTGTTATGAATAACAAAACACCCTTATTTTTCACCACTTAGGAAGTGCTGAGAGTTTTAAGAGCTGTGTGCCAGAAACTAGGGTGATGACCAAATATATTTTTCTTACTATAAATCCAATATCACAGTGACTCAGGTAGTTCTGAATGGTTAAGCCAGCTGGGTGTGGTGGCTGTGAAGCTACAGACCATGAGCTCTGCTTAAGGAGACATTCGTGTCCAGATTCCAGCTGGCCCAGTTCAAATCTCTGCGGCTGAATTTGTCCCATTGGCCTCCAGCTTGCGATCCGGGGCTTTCTCTGTGTCTCATTTCCATCTAGAAATGAGGTACCCTTCAGAACGAGCTTCCTGATCGTGTTGTTGGGTCCACCCTGGTCCTTCCGGGACCTGATTCTGGCCCTGCCACTTGAGACAGGCCAGGCAAGCTCTGTTCACTCCTGTCAGTCAGTTCTTTTCCCAGTGGGTTTCCCTCTGCAGGTGACTTGGGTCTTTTCTTCCTGGTCCTAGATCGTGGGGGTCATCACACGACACAACCTGACGCACGAGTTTCTGCAGGCCCGGCTGCGGCAACACTACCAGACCCTCTGACGGCTGGGCTTGGGCTCAGCCTCACCGCTGCGTGCCGGCTATCCTCGCCGGAAGCCGCCTTGGGGGGCAGCAGCTCAGGCTTCACCACCACAGCTGGCTGGACTGTTCCCCGGGCACGGGAGATCCCCAGTCATCCACTCGCTTGGAAAGCCTGCAATCATCGAACACTTTGCCGTCAGAGATCCTAGGGGTGGTATGGGACCATCAGAGCCTGGACTTGTCCGACTGCTCAGCAAGTTATCTTCCTGTTTTCTCCTCCCTGCGTTCCTCCAGTGCTGACTTAGGCCCCAGCCGCACTCCCGCTAGCACCAGGACCAGAGGGGAGTCAGGCCTCACCCTCTGGAGGGTGACCCTCAGAGCAGGTGTCCCGCCTCCTCTTTGCCACTTCCCTGGGGAACCCAGATGTTGCCTTAAAGCATCATGGGAGGTGCTTTGGCCAAAGCAAGCACGGGCCGGGGAAGATATGCCAGTTGGAGAATTCAGTGAATGAGGAATTGGGCCCTGAGAAAACCACCCACGTTTCAGAGAGCACCCCCCCCCCCAGCAACTCAATGGGACTCAAGTTGACACCTTCACTAGTTCATTTTAAGGGAAGTTCTTCTGGGTGTGAGGTGGGTCCCCTGTGGTGAGAACCTCCCTGGAACCACCAGCTCCAGAAGCAGAAAGCATTTAAATCCTGCTCGTGCTCCCTGAACTTTATGATAAAGCTGACGACAGGGTCAGATTCCCACCTGTCCCAGCTTTGAGCGTTTCGGCTTTCTCTCTAATTTCCCGATTACCCATGGTCTCCTTGTGCCATGTTTTCACCCCGGTCCTGCTCCTCTCCATCAGATTACTAAACTTCCCTCAAGTTCTACCTGCCTTTTCGTGGTGAAGCAGCCACAGCCCAGAGGACCTTGCATCACCCCTAAAAGCAGGGCTCCTTAGATAAAACTGCTTCACTTGACCCTGGGGAACAGTGCCGTTATTCGTAAGGTGAGGGAGTGAATCCTGAACCAGGAATGTGGACATGTCCGTGATGTGGCTGAGAAAGCCAGAGTGTGACTGCACAGCAGGTGCCCTTCATACGCACCTCGTGCTTGCCTGGCGCTTGCCTGCTGCTGGCCGTCCCCACCGCCCCGAGGGGGTCAGCAGCGGCAACCTCGGGAGGGGTCAGCAGTGGGTAGGGGGAGGTGCTTCCTGCCAGCTCACTCTCCAAGGTTTTAGCATCAGACATAGGAAGCCTCCCTCTGTTTCTGACTCAGTTTCCCTCCCGGCTGTTTGCTCATCTCTGACCAGGCCCCCAGAATGAGCATCTGGGTGTCAGGCACTGGCATTTACTTTCCTCTTTGTTCTCTCTACATTCAGCAGCATCTTTTTTTCTTTTTTAAATTGGAAGATAATTGCTTTATAATATTGTATTGGTCTCTGCCATACAACAGTTCGAATCAGTCATAGTTATATACATATACACACAACCCCCTCTCTGGAGCCTCCCTCCCTCCCATCCCATTAGACAGCTCCACAGCAAATGTGCTTGAAGACTCAAGATGGCATCTGTTTGCATTTAGTTAGTTGTTCCTGTTTTTTTTTTTTTAATCATGGAAGTTGCCAGAGGGCATCAGCGCCAGGCCATGGCAAGGCACTTCTCTCCCCTGAGCCTCCCAGCTTTGTTGCCGAGACTGCTGCTCAGCCTGGGGACAAGGACCTGCCCTGCCTTGCCAGCTCTGGCCTTGTGCCCCATGCACTGTAGGGAACAACCCCTGCACCCAGGGGCCGTTTCCACATCGTCCCCAGTGACTAGGGCCCCTCTGTTCCTGTTTTCTCATCTCTTTGACCAACATGACTTTGACATATAAGTTTTTTGGCTCCCTTGGGTGCACTTGACTTATGAAACACAGATCAACGTTCGAGGAGGTAAGTGAGGAACTCAGCAGAACCAAAAGAGCAGGCCCTCCGAAGTGCGATGGTGTTCAGCCAGCTGCCACTGTTCTCGGGCAGTGTCGGGAGCTGGAACCCGCTCCCCGCTTGCTGCCACTCTCCCCTTCATGAAATTGGCAGGACTGAGGTCCTCCCAGCTTCAGGGGGTGGGGTCACACGGCTGGCTGGGAGGCCGCCCTGGGTGAGTGGTGGTGGAATTTGTCCCTCCCGCACACCATGTTGTGCTTAAGTCACCTGATACTTTGTTCCCATCGGTGCAGCCCAGAGATAGACAGCAGAATGCAGACACCTCCCTGTCCCTGAACAGATGCATCAGACCCAACCCCTCTGCAGTGGCACGTCATTTTCTGTCCTCTCCTGGCGTCTGCCCTTTCCAGACAAGCCCAAAGACTAGCACAACTCCACTTGTAACTGTTAATTGTCAGCCTCATTCCTTTGATTTCTGTTAGAAACCCCGCATTTCAACATCTTGCCTGTTTCTAGCATGGTCACCTCCCAGGGATGTGGCCCCTTGATAGATTCTCAAGGGCCAAGCTTGGGATTGGCTAGAGGCTGTTACATGTTCCCCAGCTGAGGTGTCAGGGGAGGGAGCAAGTCCCACCCAACTGTGGGACCTTTGTGCTCTGGGAAATAACTCCTCGTGACCACAGAGAATGAGATGTCCAACTCAGTGGATGTGTATCTGAGCAAACTCTGGGAGATAGTGAAGGACAGGGAAGCCTGGTGTGCTGCAGTCCATGGTGGCATAAAGAGTCAGACACGACTCGGCGACTGAACAATAAAAACAGCTACGTTTCATTAACGGTTCCTGGCTGGAATGGACGCTTGCTTGACCCAGCTGACCATATGACATTTCGGATGCAAAGCCACACACTGACATGGCCCTCGGGGATGAAAAAGCCTGCAGGAAGGCCAGCAGCACCCTGGCGGCCGCGTAGTGTTAATGTGCAGTGTTAATGTGCAGTGTTAATGCCACATCTTGTGGACCTTGGTCATCTCATCAGAAGCAGCTTGCTTTTGTTTGCACTGTTCATACAGTAACTTTAGCTAATTCTGTGGTGTATATAAATTATTTTTTTTAATTTGTAAAGTTCTATCTTTATTTGAACGATTGGAACTTGGAGGTTCTCATTGTAACCGTAACGTGTCAGAATAAAACATCTCCCTCTGTCTCCATCATCCTTTTGTCTCCACAGTGCCCTCTTTTTAGTGTGGTGAGGACTTGTTTTCATTTCATTTCCCCCTTTCTAACATGTACAGACTGCAAAGCTGGAGAGGGGTGTGTAGCCTCAGGTTTCCTGTAGCTCTCCCAACAGGACTCTTCATCCTCAGGGGGCCACTTGGCATCTTAACGTAAGAACCACTTAGTCCTACAGATCTCAGCAAAAACCACAGCAGTCGCCCTGCTCTGTCCCCTCTTCAGATCAACACTGTTTGGCTTGTTCACAGGTCCTTTCCACCTATAAAATCACCTGTCCTCATAGGCACTCCCTCACACAGCAGCTGGTGGAGAATCCATTCAGATCCTGCCAGTGCTTCATTTAGGATACAGACCCACGGACAGATTCCCCCAATGTCCAACCAGAAGAAATGGACCTGGTGCTGGGCCTAAAGACTTTCAGACCTTGGTGCCAGCCTTCATCACTGCCACCTCTCAGGGCTTTTGGGTCATATTTTTCTTTGCCTGAAATGTGATTTATTGGTCTCTGGGTGATCTGCTTCGAGTTGCTGTCCCCCAGTGGCAGAAACACTGGCTGGGCTCTCCTGGTGGCTCAGATGGTAAAGAATCTGCCTGTGGTGCAGGAGACCTGGGTTCAACCCCTTGGTTGGGACGATCCCCTGGAGGATGGCATGGCAACCCACTCCAGTATTCTTGCCTGGAGACTCCCATGAACAGGGGAGTCTGCCAGGCTACAATCCATGGGGTGGCAGAGTTGGCCAGGACTGAGCGACTAAGCACAGTGGCAGAAGCAGCCTCGGGCTACTCAGGCCCCTGCATGCATCCTCCCTCACTCATCACCCCTTCACCCATCCCTGCTTCAGCCTGTCCCTCCCGCAACTCCACCCCTTCCACCCATCCCCCAGGGTCCTGTAAGTTCCAGGGGCGTCTCGTGTATTTGGCACGTTCGGTCGATCCCATCCGTGAGAAGCTGCTGTGTCACCGTGACATCTTGGCAGTGAGCCCAGCTCCCCCCTCCTCCCCTGCCAGCAGCCCCTGCTCAAGTCCCAGACCTTCTTCCTTTCTCTCCACCCTCCTGGTCCTTAGTTTTCCACCCTCTGCATTCAAAATCCACACAAGGAACATCTCTTTCAGAAGCAGTTACCTTAGAGTTCTTTCTCTACCTCCCTGCCTAACCATCAATTCTCTGCTGGCCTCCCCCTCACTCTACACGGAGCATATTACAACTTTACTTCCTCTTCTCTCAGTTTCTGTACAATCTGACCAACTATATATAGGGTACCCACTGTGCCACGTGCTGCAGGGCTTGCTGAAGGGACGTTTACCTCCAGGAGCTTGCAGATCAGGGACACAAACCCAGTTGTATACCCAGGCATATTGTGGTGACTGGTAATAGTTATAAAATGCTGCCAATGAAGAGCTTGATCTGTCCTGGGCATGTGGTATCCTGGAAGGCTTCAGGGAAGAAGTAGCATTCTTAATGAGCTTAAGAAATGAGTGAAATGTTTGGGAGAGGTGGGGAGCTCTGGATTAAGGGCATCTACGTGGAAGGAATAGCATGAATAAAGGCATGGGGAAATGAAGGTGTAGGGGTGTTGGAGGAATGTCATAAAATCCGACACGGGGAGTGTGGTGTCAAGGGTAATGGGTGGGGAGGTGGGGAGGAGCCCTGCTCCCTGGTGCAGGTAAACCCGGGCAACACCCGTTTCAGAAGCAGATAAAAAGAAACCGCCTCTTCAGCAACTCAATTTTGCTGTGAACCTAAAACTGCTCCCCCAAACAAGTTAATTCCTTTAAAAAAAGAATGAAGAAGGAACTGAGAATTCTTCTCTCCAACAAAAGGTAAAATAACAAGGAATATCAGGCTGAACTCCCTTCCGGAAATGAAAGAAATCACACCAACCCGAGCCTACTGCTTCTGTCCGTGGTGCTGAAGTTTATTCATTTTCAAACTGATGTTGTTAACAGGTGATTAAAACTTAACACATGGGTGGGAGAGGTGGAGAAGCCACAGTTAAATCACTTTGTCTACATTTAGCATAAAATGTGAGAAATGTTGACAGGAAGCTGATGCTTGAATAGAATGCTCTTCACAACTCAACTTGATGGCAACCAGATGCGACAAAGTTGAGTGAGAGACCCCAGGGGATTCTCTTGAAGACTGCCCAGGGCCTGGCCTGCCTTTTGCTCCCTGGCCATTATCTTCGATACTACAAGAGAGCAGAGACATGTTTGGTTTGGTGACCTGACTCCACCAGAAAAGTCAGCTTCATCAGACTGTGCTCCCTTCCCACCAGCCTCCACTCCAGCCTGACGACCCTCTGACTTCTACAAACTGGTAAACAAATCGCCCGTTAGGAGCTAGCAAAGTCAATCCTGCTCAATTTCAATCCTTTGGAATCTGATAATTTTGCAAAGGACATGAACTACCAATCAGCAGAGCACAGGTGATTTGGCCCCATGAACAATTTAAGTCCCCAGTGCTCAAGGCAGTAAAGTCTTTTTTTCTTAGCATTTTCTCAGCAAACTGTAGCTGAGGTTGGTATCATTGTCCTGAGACTCAGAGCACACCCCTCTCCCTGCCAAGTTGGGGCAGAAATTTCAAAGAGCTTGCTTCTATGCTGTCCCTTTCCTACTGAAGGCATTCCCTGGTGGTGTTCTTTCACAGGGTTTGAACTTCAGCGAAACCACAATTTCCTTCCTCCCGATCCCACTTCCATCCTCATATCCTCTTACCCGGAAGCTGTTGCAGCCCAGTCCACTCTGGGCTCCAATCCTGTCCATCCTTCCCCCGAAGCAGCTGGACCTCCGCAGGCTCCGAGGGGCAGTGAGAAGTGCCCTCAGCTTGCTCTTCAGGAGGGCAGATCTATCGGAGGATTCCCAGGAGCCCCGCCCGAGGGCACCCCCATCTCTCTGGGCTGGGTTGACCTCCCCCATCCAGGGAGGCACCTCTGAAAGAGGGCTGAGAGGGGCCCCAGCTTCTTCATTCTGCTCACTTAGTACTTGTGAGGGGACAGCCTCATCTTCTAAAGGCATCTTGTCCTCCAAACGGTCCAGTAAATTCTTTACAAAAGGAAAACAGGGAAAGGGAGAGGTCTTGCTCCCTGGCACAATGTCACAACCCCCCTCACCCCAGACCATGCCGCTTTCCTGGCCCTACCTTGAAATCCATCAGGTCTGCATTGGACACAGAGCCATACACGGGATTTGCTCCTGTTTGCCCTGGGAGCTGAAACGCCAGAAAGAGGAGGAAGCTCACAGTGATGGTGGAGGAGCCCATGCTGGTGTTGGTCAAGGAATGGTCGGTCTGGTGCTTGCTGCCTCCCCTCTGTCTTCTTTGGCCTTTCACTATTGGCCTTTGTCTGTCTCTGTCTCCCAGCTGCCCTGAGCCTCCTCTTTTTATAGCCCCCTGGCTCCCTGGGAGCTCGTCCGGGAGAGGGACGGAACCCTCCCCATTCTGTCACTTGCAGTGATAAAGCAGCTGAGTGAGGAAGCAGCAGAAGATGCCCTTTTAAAGTTATCAGTCCAGCCTGCTTGTCACAGCCCCTCTGCCTTGAGCAGCCCCAACAACCCCCAGGACCCTCAGCTGCAGGAGCCACATTCTTGTTGATTTGCCTCAAGAGGTTCCCACTTCAAAGGTGTGAGAAGAGCAAAAAAGAGTCCTTGGTTATCTCACAATGATGCCTCCAGCTTCTTTCTCCTCGGCAACGGGACTCATGCGGGGAAGCAGAGGGTGACGGTTGGCGGGCGCCCAGCTCCCCTGTTGGTTTGCCGCTCAGCTGTCAGGGCTCCAAATAAGGGCGGGAGGGGAGGATGTGGCAGGCAGCCGGCTGCTTGGCTCAGGACAAATTAGTCCAGATGCTGGAGCTGGCCTCACACCTGACTCATTGGCAGTGGCGAGGGTAGACCCAACCCCCCGCAGGGCTACCCCCATCCCTGACTGTCCCTCTCAGTGTCCAGGTGAAGAGAAAGTAGTTTTCTAGAGTCCTAAATCAGCCGGAACCAAATGGGACCAATGTCCCAAGAACTCCACTCCCCAAAAGAAACACAAGACAAGTTTGGGGAACACGATCATTCCTGGGCAAAGCCTGCCCTCCTTCACTGCATGGCTCCCTCAAAGGTGTGGGGGGAACTTGACCCTAGGAGGATGTTGATATTTTCATTTGTGGAAGCTTGCTGCTTCTAGAAACTGAGACTCAGATGTGAAGTTTGTAATGCCTCGCACCTTCCTAGGAACACTCCCAAGGTGAGGTTGGCTGATGGAGGCAGCTGTGGCCCATGCAGTTTCCCTTAAGGTCTTTCATGTCCTCTAAGGCCCAGCAAGCGATGAGCCATCAAGGTCTCTGTTTTCCTGCCCCCCAAAGAGAAACATGAGGCAGTGAGCCTCTCTATCTGCAATGAATGGCCTCCTTTGGTTGTTGTTTTTCAGTTGTTCAGTTCCTAAGTTGTGTCTGACTCTGTGACCCCCATGGGCTGCAGCCTACCAGGTTTTCCTGTTTCCCACCATATCCCGGAGTTTGCTCAAACTCTTGTCCATTGAGCCAGTGATGCTATCTTGCCCACCTCTTCAGCTGCCTCCCCCTTCTCCTTTTGCCCTCAATCTTTCCCAGCATCAGGGCCTTTTTCAATGAGTCAGCTCTTCCCATCAGGTGGTCGAAGTATTAGAGCTTCAGTTTCAGCATCAGTCCTTCCAATGAATATTCAAGGTTGACTTCCTTTAGAATTCACTGGTTTGATCTTTGCAGTCCAAGGGACTCTCAAGAGCCTTCTCCAACTCCACAATTCGAAAACATCAATTCTTTGGTGCTCAGCCTTCTTTCTGGTCCAACTCTCACAGCCATACATGACCACTGGAGAAAATGTACAGCACTGGCCACCATTTACTAAGTGCCAGACCCAACGCTATATACTCTTCAGTGCAATGTATCCAGAGGGGAAACACTACATTGAAGGGATGAGAACCCTGCATTGCAGCCCAAAGCAGTTAAATTGCATGCATCTTTGTGGCCTTCTTTTCCTGATCTGTGAGCCTCAAAAGAACTGTTACTGTATAAATGCATTTTGAAGTGTGAACTGACTCATTGGAAAAGACCCTGATGCTGCAAAAGATTGAGTCAGGAGGAGAAGGGGACAACAGAGGATGAGAAGGTTGGATGGCATCACTGACTCAAAGGACATGAGTTTGAGCAACCTCCGGGAGTTGGTGATGGACAAGGAAGCTGGTGTGCTGCAGTCCATGGGGTCGCAAAGAGTCAGACACGACTGAGCAATTGAACTGATCTGAAGTGTGAACTGCCATATAACTGTATGATACTCATAATGGTTATCTTTATTGTTTGGTTGGAATATGTGAGACATAGTGCTGAAACTTTATGTGGATTCTTCCCTTTTCATCATCAGCCCCAGGAGGTGGGTATTGTCCCCATTCACAGAGGGATAGAACTGAGCCTGAGGGCATCTGTCACTTGCCCAATGTCACTCAGCAGGATCAGGACATGAACCCCAGATCTGATGCCAAAGCCCGTAATCTCAGCCCACTTCTCAGATACTGCTGCTTCTTAACACAAAGTTTCCTTAGCAATCCCTTTAGTCTCAGTTCCTGATTAAACACTGCCCTAGTCCCAGTCCTCTAGATTGCCTCTGAACACCTCCTTGCCTTCCCCCTGCCCTGGGGCTGTAGCTTTGCATGCTTGGCAAGTCTGTGAGTATGTGGACTGTCTCAGGAAATGAGCATACCCAAGCCCCATTGATTTTGGATGCACACAGCAGCAAGCGGTATCTTGCAGTAAGCAGCAGTAGTGAGCTGGAATCCAGACCTTAGTTCCCTGACCAGGAATCCTAACCGTTAGACCAGAGAGGCCAGCAGCTAGGGTCTAAATCCCCAGTCCTTGCCTATCGAGATAAGAAGGAATTCTGATGAGGAGGCAGAAGGTAAAGAGAAAAGTAAAACGTTTATTGGAAAGGCAGAGTGCATACAGAAAGACGCATGGGCGAATTCTGTGAGAGCTGTCTCCAGACTCACACCTTTGGAAAGTTTAAATCCGTTATAAAGGGCCAGTTTTCCCGGTCTTTGTCTCCCCTCTGGCCAATAGTATTGTTTTGCCCCTCCTGGCTAGTTTGTCTCAGGACCCTCCCCTCCCAACCCAATAGATTTCAACACAAAGACATCTGGGAGGAAAGAAGCACGACTCATTCTGCCCTGGCATCCCCTGACTTTTGACCCCCAAGGAGACTTTCTGCACTTGTGTAGTGTCTCCCTTGTCCCAAGGAGGGGGAATATGTGATTTCTTGACCCTTCACTCAAACAAGGTTTAGCCCTTCTCTGTTCTTGCCATGATTGTTATCTTAAGGTGTGCATAAGAGACAAAGCCTGCTCTTTACCCTGTTTCTATTGTTACTTTCATTTCAGAGGGTAAACAGGAGTGAGAGAGTGCATGAGTGCTCAATCAAGTCCAGAGGGGAAACACTACACTAAAGGGACGAGAGCCCTGCATTGCAGCCCCAAACAGTCAAATTGCATGCATCTTTGGGGCCTTATTTGTGACCCCATGGCCTGTAGCCCACCAGGCTCCTCTGTCCATGGAATTTTCCAGGCAAGAATATTGGAGTGGGTTGCTGTTTCCTTCTCCAGGAGGATCTTCCCAACCCGAGGATCAAAGCTGTGTCTCCTGCATCTCCTGCATTGTCAAGTGGATTCTTTTCCCACTGAGCCACCTGGAAGGTGCCTAACCTAGAGCCCACCTATGTCTTGTCTCAGACAATGTAAACAGGAGGCTAGTTGTACAGGTCCAGCCTGAAGCCCCCTTTTTCTTGCCCCATGAAATGCAAACAGGAAGCTAGCTATGAATGCCTAAACTGGAGCCCCTCTATCTCCTACCTTACTATGACCTATTTACACACCTAACTTGTTTCAGTCTACCCTCTAGAACTTCAGGAACTGCAAATGGAATGACAGCTCTGTCCTAGCCAGATCCTCTTTCACTTATGCCCAGTCCTTGGCTGGTCAGATGGAGAGGCTGTTACACAGCAAGAGGACAGGATATCCACGCAGTACGTGTCCAGAGGACATGAGAGACATCCAGGGTAGTTTTATTCTAAAGGAGAAAGCAAACCCCTTTACTAATTTAGATTGGCCAAACTCAACTTCAAATCCAAAATGAGTGCAATTCTGAGTAGGGAGGCGTCTGGGAGGAAAGAAACAAGACTCATTATGGCCTGGTATCCCTTGGCTTTTGACCCTCAAGGAGACTTTCCGCATATATATATCCCTGGGGGCCAAGAACCACCGTATCCTGACGTATCCTGGGCTGCGCTCACAGCTTAATTGCTCGGGTAGCAGGGTTATTATTAGCAGAGGATTCAGTGAGCAGCCACCCTGAGGGAACTGATGGTCCTCGAGTGTACGTCACACAGGCTGTCTCCTGGAGATGCCTTTTGAGATAGGCCTTTGATGCAGGCAAGACTTCTGGAAGGGCACCATGGCAGGTGGCCTCTGCTGTGGCTTAGCCTCTGAGGGCTGGTGCTGCTCTTGCATCCAGCGCCTCTTCGGAAGTCTATCGGTGGCCCAAGGAAAGGTGAAAGGCCCATGCAAGTTTCCAGAAGCAGAATTTGGAACTTTTTTCAGTTTTCTTTCATTATTAAAACTTTTCCCCTTCCAGAGTGAATCTGGAATGGAGGCATGAGTGTCATTTTTTGAGTTTCTTCTTTTGTCTCTGTTTTTTTTTTTTTTCCTTTTTGCAGAAGGTGGGTGGCAAGAAAAGAATACTTAGTTTCTGCCCCAAGGACTTTGTACAGAACTCCATCTCCTGCACTAACAGAGCCCAGGGAAAACAGATAGTCCCCAATGTACTCATTACCCCAGTGCTATGAAAGCCTTTGATTTGAGCCTGAAATGAAAATGAATTGATGTACAATTTCTCCTCCTTTCCATGTCCCTGATCCACCTCAGGATATGTGTGTGAAAGAGTTAATATTTAATGGGGTGTTTAGAAGCCAGCCTGTGGGAGTGAAAAGCAAAAGACACAGAAGACCAGATCCACCCCCCACCCCCACCTCTTCAGCTAGCTGAAAAATCAAAAGCCTTTATTTCCTTATCACTGGAAAGAAGTTGTCTTAGTCATATGATGGCATGAGGGTTGCAAATGGCTGGGAGAATCCAGAATTGGGGCATCTCCAGTCTCCAGCTGAGTTTAGTTTCATGATCCTCTAGGGGGATGCTGTGGGGTGCTTCAGGGAGCCACGAGTGCCCAGAGATGTTACACATGTGCAGAACTAGTGTGGAAAACCCATCACATTCCTGGCATGACCCTGTCAGACCCAAATAGCCTAAAGCAGAAGCCCCAGTTGGGAGAAATTGGTAAGACACTGGTCCGTATTTAGGAATGATTGCTTTAGACTTTGAAAATGATGTTCTGTTTCTTTGGTACAAATTGGAGATCACTGAAACTGGAATTTGGGGGCAGGTTGCCCAGGGGAAAAGGCCCAAGGCAACTGTATTTGCTAAAGATTTTGGGGCTTCTACTTCAAGTGAAATAAGAGTGAGGGGAAAAGGGAAGTATTAGTCAACTATTGCCGTGTGACAAATTACCCACCTCTTAGCAACCTTTTGTTTTTCCAGCTTCAATGGCTCTTTGTTGCTGTGCACGGGCTTTCTCTAGTTGCAGTGAGCTGAGTCCTATGCTTGCTTCCCATTGCAGTGGCTTCTCTTGTTGCAGAGTATGGGCTCTAAGGTGTGTGGGCTTCAGTAGTTGCAGTGCGAGGGCTCAGTAGTTGTGGCACACAGGCTTAGTTGCCCCTCAGCATGTGGGATCTTAGTTCCCAGACCAGGGACAGAACCTGTGTCCCCTACATTGGCAGATGGATTCTTAATCAGTAGACCACCAGTGAAGTCCCTACCTAAGCAACTTTAATCAACACACATCTATTACCTAACAGTTTTTGTGGACCAGGGATCTGGCTCTGCTTAACTGGGTACCAACTTGCTCAGAGCTTGCACTGGCTACAGTTAAGATGTTGGCCAGGGCTATGGTCATTTCAAGGCTTGGCTGGGGACCTGTTTTCAAGGTCACTCGTGGGTCCTCACTGACTGTCGCCTGCAGATGTCATTTCCTTATGACACGGACTATCCATAGGGATGCAACTGACTTCTTTTAGGTAGAGAGGAAAGTGTTAGGTAAACCACCATCTTTTTGTAACCTAGTCTTGGAAGTGGTAGCCCATCATTTTTGTTGTCCTCTGTTCATTAGAAGTGAGTCACTAAGTCCATCCCATACTCAGAGGGAGGTGATTACTAAGGGCGTGAATACCAGGAGATGAGCATCACTGCAGACCATCTCAGAGGCTGCCCACTACAGGTAAGGAGAGAGAAAGAGCAAATACACAGTGATATGCTACCAAGTTGGTCACAGCTTTGAGAAAACAATTTAGTGGTAGGTTGGTTGGTGTGTTGGTTGGTTGTTGGTTGGTTGGTCATGGTGCACATCTCCAGAGAATCTCATGGGACCCAGCATCTTGGAACCGTCTGTGAAGAAAGAAAAAGATGAGGGCACTGCATCGAATCCTTTGGGCTGCTGTAACAAAGTACTACAAACTGGGTATCTTAAAACAACAGGACTGTATTGTCTCACAGTTCTGAAGGCTAGAGTCCAAAATCAAGGAGTCAGCAGGGCCATGTTCCCTCTAAAACCTGTAAAGTAGGATCCTTCCTTGTCTCTTGCAGCTTCTGGCAGCTGCCAGCAGCCTTTGGCATTCCTTGGTTACAGATGCATCTCTCTGATCTTCATCTCCTCCTTCCTGGGTTTCTCTCTCTTTTTCTTGTAAGGACACCAGTCAGACTGAATTGGGCTTCCCTGGTGGCTCAGACTATAAAGAATCTGCCTGCCAGTGCAGGAGACCCAGGTGCCATCCTTGGATCTGGAAGATCCCCTGGAGAAGGGAATGGCAACTCACCCCATTATCCTTGCCAGGAGAATTCCATGGTGAGAGGAGAATGGTGGACGGCAGTCCATGGGGTCGCAAAGAGTCAGACACGACTGAGTAACACTCACTCACTTACACTGAATCAGGATCCTACCCTACTCCAGTCTGACTTCATCTTAATTTCCTCCGCAGTGACCTGATTCACCACACCTGCTCCAGCACACCACCCATGGACATACCTGGGTGTATGCCCTCCAAGGAGTACATGCCCTCCTTGGGGGCCTCACAGAGAGGAGGCGTCTCCCTCTGGCTAAGGCATGAGGGTTCTGCTTTCTCCCCCTGACGCAGGAAGAACCAAGTAGGGAAGCCTGGAGCAGGGGTTGGGGGGTAGTTAGGAAGCTGGTGTACCAATACAGGCATGAGTGGTGAGGGAAAGAAGGAGGAATGGACATGGTACCTGCCTGGGTGGTCCAGTCAAAGAGTGGAGTCAAGGAAGATTCCAAGGGCTGAAGTCATCAAGGGTGGGAAGCCCTGGAAGAAGGTTTACTCATTCGGGAGTGTCTTAGTTTAGGTTCTCCTGAGCCTGAGACATGTATTCAAGCAAAGTAGTTTATTTTCGAGACAATCCCAGGAAATATTGGCAGGAGACTGGGGAAGTGACCAGGGAGAGGGGTCACCACGGGCAGCTGCAGCTTAATCCCCATCCCCTGCAGAGAAATCTGGGACCAACAGAAAATGCATACCACCTGTGAACCGAAGGTACTGCTCGGTATGGGTTGAGTGCTGCTCCTGGTCCATGCCAATTTCCCAGAACTTCCTACCTGCCCCCAGGAAGTGGGCTCTAGCTGCCAGAGAAAGTCCAGGGGCAGGAAAGTGGGATGCTTCCAGAAGGAAGTAGGGCTGGTGTGGACTGTGAGGGCAAGGACTGTGTTTGGCAGTGTCAGAGACACAATACTAGGGGCAAAAGAGTGGGAACCACTGTCCCAGGGCTGAAATGCTATAGAAAACCCACACAGTTCCATGAGGCCCGGCTCTTCATACCATGAGAGAAACAGGCCTCTTAGTGGAAATGCACTGAATTCCTGAAAAATTCTACAGAACAAAGATAGCTGAGAACTGCAAGATGAACAAGACAAATGGTCAAGTTCATGACTTCGTGCTTAGACCTGGTTCTAGGTTTGGGGAGGGGGGGCGTGGAGGACGCATTCTTTTTGTGCCATGAATCATTCTCAGGAAGGTCAAAGCTGCCCCAAAAAGATGGAGGGGGGAATGTAAAATCAGTGACAAGAGGTGAAGAATTCAGGTCCAACAGTGTCCTGACTTCAATAGCTTCAACACTGGAGACCCAGCAGAGCAGGCTCACCCTCTCCTGAAGCTCCTTTTAGCTGCAAAGCTGTGGGCTGTGAAGCATGGGTCTGTGTCCACCATGTCTTTCTGGGTAAGTTACAGTGACAAGCATCCATGGAGATACGTAACCTGGCTGCTTCTTTGGAGGACAAGGTTGATCATAGGTAAGGCCATGGCTGTAGCTCCATGGGGATGTGTTTGAAGGGGCCAGGGCCACAGGTCAAGGAGGGCTGGTTTTAAAGGGCACCCTTAGACAGTGCGTGTGCCATTTCACTGCTGATAAACACCAAACGCAGGAGGAGCTTGCTGAGATGTCATTCCGTTGGGTACATCAGACCACCCACTCCCCACCATCCAGAAGTCACACTTGGCTCTTCGGTTTGTTTTAGAGTCCTTTTTCCTGGACCTTGGTTTGGGTGAAAAGCCTCAAGTAACAGATGTATCTGTATCATGCACAGACTCCATCACCTGAGCCCTATTTATGGAAGAGCTGGACTTACCTGGAAGACTTCTGAAGTGCTGGCTGGGTTTGTAAAGTGGGTGTTCTGGGAGAAATCTGTCTTCATCACCTGAGCAGGGGAGGGAAGTTGAAAACAGGCAGTGGCCCCAGATGTTGAACAGACTGATACCATTACGAGGAGACCGTCCATCCCACCAGCAAGCCTAATTCACTGGCCTGGGAAGGGATGGATTGGTCAGTGATTAGGTGTATGGATGCTGGGCCAGCCTGTGTGGGCTTGAATCCTGGCTCTGCCACTTTACCAACTGAGAGACCCTGAGCAAGACATATCACCTTTCTGTGCCTAAAATGAATGATAATAAGAGTTCTTCCTGCATAGCTGTTGTGAGGGCTGATATGAGTTCATGGAACTGTGCCTGGACATTATAAGTTCTTTATAAATATTAACTATGTTAATTACTCATTACTACCCAGGGTCAAAACATTAGGCAAAGATGGCTCACAGTTTTTTTGTTGTTTGTTTTGAGAATAAATTGGTCCTAAAACCTTATTTTCAAAACTTTAATCTCATTAGGTATCTATCACCTCAGATGCAAAGTGGGTTAAAATGAGAAGTAACACAAAGATCCACCAATTCTGGTTCCCCCTCACTCAAAGAAACATCAGATGAGGACAGCAGGAAAGTCATGAGTGCAGTTAAAGGTCTGGAGCTCAGGGAAAGAGTACAGGCTTCAGATTCACGAGGATCCCTGCTCAAATTCTAGCTCTGGAACTTAGCAGCTGTATGCTTTCAGGTAAGATGCTTCCCTTTTCTTGGTCTCAGTTTTCTCATCCATAAAAATGAGGATACTTATAGTCCTGTCCTCCTGCTGAGCTGGTACCATAAAAGGCATTCTTGGCAAAGGAAACTGCATAGGCTGAAAGCAAAAGCAAGTTCCGTCACATGACGTGGGATGCCTGGAACCCAAGATGCAGGGGGAGGGGCATCCTGAGAGAAGAGCGCAGTGGTCCCCTACCAGGACTCCCAGCTGATTAATTAAGGCAGCACAGTGGGGTTCTGGGGCTTGTCTCTTTTCCTGTCTTAGAATAAAAATCGTTCCTCTCTAGGGCAGAGAGGAAGAAAAATGTGGGACCCCAAGGGAAGGGCACTCTGAAATGCTGGGCCTCTTTCAGGCACTTCTATGCTTGTGGGCTCAGAAAATGAAAATGCTATTAAACTCAGTGTTTTGCAGTCACCTTTCCAGGATGACATCAGGAATTGAAGGCTTGAACCTGAGGTTGGAGGCAGGAGGGAGAACTCACACTCATCAGGAATGCAAATAAGCCAGCGCCCCCCCCTCTGATACACACACACACACACACACACACACACACACACTGCCCTCGATCTCTGAGAGCTTCTGGAAACAACACATATATAGAGGGTACTTCCAGTCACAGAATTCTAGGCAGAAGGAAGGCTATTGTCAAGGGGCAAATACCCTGCCACATACCCTCATGAAGCAGGAATACATCAGGGTCCATTCAGCTCCCACGGAGAATATGTCAGACTTTCAAAAGTAATTTCTGGAAAGTGTCTCAAGTGTCTGAGGTGTTTAGAGACACTTCAGAACAAGAAAAAAACTTTCAAGAAAAGTAGTCCCCCTCCCACCAACTGCTTGATCATCAGCCCTTGAAGCCATGTGGGGACACCTCACCATTAAATGGACACCTTTGGGACTTGCAAGAAAACACAGAGTTGGTTTTTTTTTCATGATGGGTTATTTTTTAAAACACTGAGACAAATGAATTTCAAAAGGAAAAAGCTATAATACTGACTTTATTTCATCATGGAAAATTTGTGTCCAAAGATAATAACCATCTTATATAAAACAACCAAATAAATAAATAAATAAAAATAAATAGGAGTTGCCTCCAAGGGGATCAGGGGTTGATGGAGAATCAGATGCAGCCACATCTGCAGCCAGGACCTCCTCTTAGTACCTCCTCAGCACTGTGGGGGAAAAGAAAAGGTGATGATGACTTTGGGGTGGGAGACAGGCAGGATCTGAGCTTTCCCTCACCCTGTGCCACCCCTGCCACCCCCCTCTTCAGTTCATCTGCATGTTTGGGGCTTTGGAATAACCCATCTCCCTGGACCTCCCCTTCCTCCTTGTAAACCGGGGATTACCATCCCCCTGGTGACCCTCCCCTCTGCCTTTGCAGCTTTAGACAGTTCAGGGGAAACCAGGAGGAAAAATGTTAACTACTCTTTCTCTTCCAAGGAGGGCCTGCTGAACAGTGACTGAATTACAGCCTAAAGAGATTCTGCCCCTTTCAGTCAGAGGCAGGAGGTGGATAGAAGGGGTTCCCAGACATGATAATGAATGTTGTGCAAATGTAATATTCCCAGCAAGGCATGCCTTGGCCCTGAGGACTGCCAGCAAAGAAGAGTGATGTTCTTTGTTCAAAATTTGGTCCCCTGAGACATCGGACCCAGAAGTGGCTCTAATGGTGATGTGCAGTGTGAATGGGGACAGGTGCTCACCGTTGCAGCCCAGGCCGCTGAGGGAGCCAATCCGGTCCAGCCTCCGTCCAAAGCAGCCAGAGTCGCGCATCATCTTGGGGCCCCGCAGGGCCCGGAGGATGCTGTGGTGGGGCCCAAGGAACCCCGCGGGGGCTGCCGCTGGGGAATCCCAGGTTTCTTCCAGGCCCGGGCCCTGCTGGAGGGGCTCCACGCGCAGCTGCTCCGCCTGCAGCTCCGAGACCCTGTCCCGTAGACGGTCCAGCAGCTCCTGCAATGCACGGTGGGGGAGCCAGAGTTTCAGAAACCCGCCCCTGGGCTCTGCCGCCCTCGACGGCGCCAAAGCGATCCAGCTGCGCTGGGTACCAGCTTCCCGCACCCAGTCTCGCCATTTTCTAATTCCTTTTTTGATTCTCATATCGCTAATTCCCAAAGGAGGGTGGGGACCTCTTGGGATGTTAGTGGGAGGTGTGTGTGTGTGGGGGGGGACCCGTTAATTGCTGCTGTCCGCGCCCTCCTGGCGAACCGGGTTTGCGCAGTTCAGCAGCGCTCACCTGTAACGCAGGCAGTTCCGAGGCCGGGCCGGGGCCGCCCAGCGGGTGCGAACGACATCCTAGCAGCGACAGGTGCAAGAAGAGAAGAAGCAGGAGCGCCCGGGACAGCGCCGTCTGGGGGTCCATGTCGCTGGTGGAGCGGATAGAGGTTGCGGCCGCGGCTGCTTCACTGGGTTGCGCCTCACGTCTCACCTTCTAGTGCCCGGTGGGCGCTCTCCCGGATCCTTGGGCAACAAGCGGCCTTTTATCCCTGGTCCTGGGAGCTGGGCCGGCCCTGCCTCTCTGGGTTATCTCTGATTTATCGGCCGCATTCCGGCCCAACCCGCTGAGCTCAGGGCGGGGGAATGCACCTCTCCGCGCCGAGGGGTGGAGGCTGGGGAGAGCAGGCCTTGTATAGAAATGGGCCTGACCGGGAGCTGGAACGCGCGCCCGGGGTGGGGGGCGGGGGGTTTGGAGGGGTGGGGTGCGGGAGTGGGAGCTTAGGCAGGGAGGGGTAGACACCAATAGTCCTTTGTCTCTCTCTCTGCTTCCTTTCCTGCAAAACCGCCGGAGGCATTAGCGTGGATTTTTTTCTTTTCTCCCCACCCCCATTCCTGGATTGAGAAGAGAGAACCCCAGCAATCAGAGACTCGACGCAAATGCCGGGCGCACGAGGTGACTCACAAAGAACAGCTCCAGCCAACACCCCATCACTGCAGCGTGTCTTCCCTCCCCGCCTGGAACTCGGCACCCCGCCTGGAAGAGCGCAAGCCTGCAACTCTGCCCTGCGCCAGACCGCCGGTCCCTCGGGCGCGCTGACCGCTGTCCGTGGTTCTGATCACGCTGAGCCACCAACGCAAGAGTTCTTGCTCTCCTCAACTCCGGTGTTGCCAGAAAGACAAGCACGGGGCCGGGGCCAAGAGACGCCTGAGACCCCCTCCCCGCCCTCTCACGACCTCCTGCACTAGGATGCTAATTCTCCAGTGTCACCTGATTAAAAGTCTGGGTATGACAAGGAACTTCTGGAATGCTGACCCTTCTTCCGTCCCTTAAAGGGTAGAGCTGATTTGACAGGAATTTTGAGAGGCAAAGCCCAGAGATGAAGTCATTCAGGAATGCCTTCTATCACATCTCCTCCAGGTGCCAACACCTCCTCTCCCCCACCAAGTCAGCATAACGGAAAAAGCAAGGATGACTGCAAGATGGTTATCTATTTAGTGGGACAGTAGGGGTGTGAGGGAGTGTCTTCTGCAGTACCTCCTTCAACTGGTCGTCCACGATCTCATTCCCATTTGCAGATCTGGTCTGCAATTTGCAGGTCTGGGTCTCCTGCCTGTGATTGCAAAGCGGGGTCCAAGGGGAAAATGGCCCTGGGAAGAGACACAGCAGATTAAATCCCCATTAAAGTGTGCATGACTGATGTCACTGCCTCTTCCAGATAACTTGTGTTGGCAAGCATCAGGATGAGGGAGAAGGGTTGTTCAGGAAAGGAAAGGTGTTATGACAAAAGTGGAGAAAGGGGCAGAAGCTGGGACCACTAAGCAAATCTTGCCTGAAAAATAGCACCTCCCAGGCCTTGAATGAGAAGATTATTATTATTGTTCTTCACTCTTTTGGATAAGGAAACTGAGCCCAGAAAAATCAATGTACTTTTTTCTTTTCTTTTTTTACAGCAAAATTGATTTTTTACTTTAATCAAGGTACAATTGATTTACTTAGTTTCAGGTGTATAACATAGTGATTCAATATTTTTATAGATTATACTCCATTTAAAGTTACAAAATATTAGCTATATTCCATACACCAGATATTACATCCTTGTGTCATATCATTTTATACCTAGTAGTATATCTCTTAAACCCCTACTCTTATTTTGCGCCTCCCCCATCCCACTCCCTAATGGCAGCCACTAGTTTGTTCTTTGTACCTCTGGATCTATTTCTATTTTGCTATATCATTCACTTGTTTTATTTTTTTAGATGCTACATAGAAATAAAAACACATAGTATTTGTCTTTCGTGGCTGTACCAGTTTACATTCCCACTGACAGTGCATCAAAGTTCCCTTTGCTCCACATTCTCACCAACATTTTTTATTTGTGGTCTTTTTGATGATAACCATTCTGACAGGTGTGAGGTGATATCTTATTGTGGTTTCGGTTCGAATTTCTCCACTGACTAATGCTGTTGAGCATCTTTTCATGTGCCTCTCGGCCATCTTTAGGAAGACATCAAATCAGGTCTTCCTACAATTTTTCCATCAGGTTTTTAAAATGTTGACTTGTATGAGCTGTTTGTTTGTTTTGGATGTGAATCTCTTATCAGACACATCGTTTGCAAATATTTTCTCCCATTCAATATCGTGAATTGTGAAGTTCCTCAGTCATGTCAGACTCTTCATGACCCCAAGAACTATAGCCCACCAGGCTCCTCCATCCATGGAATTTTTAGGTTGTCTTAATCTATTTTCTTAAGATCACACAACTGATAAGTGCTAAAACCTGGATTCTAACCTAGGCAGTCTGATTTTTAGACCTGAAGCTCTTAATCACTGCCAGGGTGATTGTTAGGTATTTCTACTAAAGAAAAATTAGATTACTCTATGGTCATTTCTAAAGTTACAGAAAGCTGTGCAGTGAAGTATGTGTAAGTCTGGTCCCTGACACAAGGGAAAGGAGGTTAAGCAGAGGCAAGTTCAGCATTTTACAGATAAAGATGGGGAGAGGTAAGGACTGTGTAAAGATGTCAGTCCTGGAAAGATTCTGGGAGCTGGAACTGTGTGTGTGTGTGTGTGTGTGTGTGTGTGTGTGTGTGCACATGCACACATGCACATCAAAGGAAGATTATCCAAAGATTAAATGGCAGAGAGAGACAACAAAAGACAGCCAAGAGCAGAGCTGAAACTTAAGGCTGGGGCTGCTGAGGGTGTAGAGAATCCCTAGAGCTGGAAGTCATGAAGATTAAGGGTTGAGAGCAAGACAGAGTCCAACAACCAATACCTTTCAAGAACTGATTCTGTATCTAGCCTGAGCCTTGCTTTACTCTTCTGCAAAGTGGGCATATGCTCCCTCCTTTAACAGACTAAAAGGGAGAAAAAAGTGTCTTTGAAAGTCAATAGCAGTGTGAAAAGAGCCAAAGAATTCAAAAGATATACGAGAGTTCATCTTTGCTTCAAAGGAGATTCTGTCTCAATGAGGAGGAAGCCATTCCAGGGGAAAATGATAAAGTGCTGAGCACTCTGACCGAACCCCTATCTTCTCCCAGTGGAGGGGATTGTGGGAGAAGACTTCAGGGCAGACACAAGGCTGAATACACACTCCAGGGACTTCTGCCCAGGGAAGGACAGCTCTTACACCAGATCATCTCCATCAACATTTATTGAATGCCTACTCTGTGCCGTGCACTTTTCTACCTCTGTTTAATAGAGCTATGTCATAGCACTACCACCCAAGGATTAAATGAGATGGATATGTGGTAAGCTGAATAAGAGCCTCCCTGAGATGTATATATCCAAATTCTCAAATCCCTAAGCATACCGTGTAGGGAGAGAAACAGACAGTCACAGGCCCCCAGGGTAAGGTGGTGACTGATCCAACAGTGAGATCTGGGTGCTCTGGGAACATGGCAGGAACACTCAGTTGAGGAGATAGCTTCCTAGAGAAGGTGATTCTCGGCTAATGCTTGAAGGATAAGAATGGGTCATCCATGAGAAGAGATGAGGAGAGTTCTGAGCAGAACGGGGTGGGGGCTGGTTAAGTGTTCAACTACCTCTCCTAGCATCCTAGTTCATTCAGTCTGCAGTATGAACTAGGAATACCATAGATTGGGTGGATTAAACAACAGAAATTTATTTCTCTTAGTTCTGGAGACTGGGAAATACTAGAATGAAGGTGTGGGCAGAAACACAAGAATCTCAGCAGTATCTGGCGAGAGCCCATAAATTGTCTTCATTGAAACCCCACATGACAGAAGGGATGAAGGAGATATATGGGGTTTCTTTTAAACATTTTTTGATGTGGACCATTTTTAAAGTCTTTACTGAGTTTGTTACAATATTGCTTTTGCTTTAAGTTTCGTTTTTTGACAAAGAGGCATTTGGGATCCTAGATCCCGGATCAGGAATCAAACCCACATGCCCTGCATTGAAAGGCAAAGTCCCAATCACTGGGCCACCAAGAAAGTCCCAGCAGGGTCATTTTTATAGATCCCATTCACAAGGGCTCCACCCTCATGTCTTAATCACCTCCTCAAACCCTACCTCCTAACACCGTGACATTGCGGGTTAAGTTTCAACATATGAACTTCAGTTCAGTTCAGCCACTCAGTCATGTCCAACTCTTTGTGACCCCATGATTTGCAGCATGCCAGGCCTCCCTGTCCATCACCAACTCCCAGAGTTCACTCAAACTCACGTCCATCGAGTCCGTGATGCCATCTAGCCATCTCATCCTCTGTCGTCTCCTCCTCCTGCTCCCGATCCTTCGGGGCATCAGAGTCTTTTCCAATGAATCAACTCTTCGCTCGAGGTGGCCAAAGTATTGGAATTTCAGCTTTAGCATCAGTCCTTCCAAAGAAATCCCAGGGCTGATCTCCTTTAGAATGGACTGGTTGGATTTCCTTGCAGTCCAAGGGACTCTTAAGAGTCATCTCCAACACCACAGTTCAAAAGCATCAATTCTTCGGCCCTCAGCTTTCTTCACAGTCCAACTCTCACGTCCATACATGACCACTGGAAAAACCATAGCTTTGACTAGACGGACCTTTGTGGCAAAGCAATGTCTCTGCTTTAGAAGGATATAAACATTCGGTCTATAGCACCTAGACTCTTGGCAGAAGGAAAAAGATGCAAGAAAGAAAGTTTTGGGATAGCTGATTCCATCAGGGAGTGTGGCTTGGCTGTATTATGCTGAGTTACTTCCCTACAGCTTCTTTTCACACCCTACTTCTAGCCCAGCCCTGGGCAGCTATGGGACAGCATAAGAGCACTGGGCACCCAGGGACAGGGGAAGGCAGGGCAAGGAGCACTGCCCCAGGAGTCAGCAGTTGGCGAGCCTTTGCCTACTGCTATCTCACTGAATAGCATTATGCAAGTCCTTTCTATGTGCTGGGATTCTGTTTCCCCTTGTGCAGAAAGAAGGAATTAGACAAAAACGTTATTATAGTCAACTGCCCCTACCTAGTTCTCGGTTAGTTCTACTTGCCAACTCCCAGCCCCCAGCAAAACCTCCATCCTCTGTGACCCTTAGACTTTCTCCAAAAGCCAGAAACCACCCACAGAGGGGCTGTCAGATCCTTCACAGCAGTGGCAGCCCTGTATGTGTGTGTGTGTGTGTGCCCGTGTGTGTGTGCCCGCGTGTGTGTGTGCATGTGCATGCATGTGTGCATGTATGTGCGTGTGTGTGTGTGTGTGTGTGTGTGTGCTGAAGGTGCTTTAGAAACCAATCTGAGTGTGTAGATTGTCTCTTGTCTTGGAGTGATCTTCTAGACTTATGATTAGCAGAGGAAGGTCGGAGTTTGGTAGCCTGGAAGAAAATAGCTATTAACTCTTCCCACTCCATGTCTAGCTTCCCGGGTGGTACGGTGGTAAAGAATCTGCCTGACAATGCAGGAGACAAGAGAGACATAGGTTTGATCCCTGGGTCAGGAAGATCCCCCAGAGAAGGAAATGGCAACCCACTCCAGTATTCTTACCTGCAGAATGCCATGGACAGAGGAACCTGGCTGGCTACAGTCCATGCAGTCGCAAAAGAGTTGCACACAACCGAGTATGCATCCCAAGTCCAGCTTCAACAACAATACTCAAAGCATCTGACTATGGTTGCCTGTGTGTTGCAGGGTAATAGTCTCTCTCTCTCCCTCCCCTTTTCTCCCTGTCTCTCCTTTCTTCCCCTCTCTTTCTCATTGTTATAACCTCAAAAGGAAAAAAGAATTCTGAAAGGGTCACCTTACCCCTCCCCTCACCTCCAAAAAAGGTTGTATTCATTCTTTGTCCCCATAGCTGACATTCTAGTGACACCATTGGGGCCCCTGGACTCAGCAAATCTTGAAGTCAATTTACTTTCAACCAATAAATATACCCCTCCTTGCCTAGACCAATTTAAGTTAAATTTCTATCATTTCTGTCTCAAAAATCCCTAACTGACACAGTCCCCCAAAGAAACTGCAAATCTTTTTCTTAGAAGTGTATCTGAAGAACAAGCTATCTCAGCCCTGGGTAACAGCCCAAGGTCTAGAAACTGTGCAGACTAAAGTACTGAGCAATGTCCAATTTAACTCCCTCCTCTTAATGTGAGTTAATCCCCATGGCCAGACAGAAAGCAGAAAACACATTCAATAACTTTCCAAAAGGCTGGAAAGTCTGAGCTGTCTCAGCAGGTGGGAGGGATACAGAAGGAAGGATGAGAGGTACACCCCAGAATCCACACCCTACAGGAGTTCTGTCCTGGCACAGTGGGGAGAGATGGAGGAATTAGAACATCCAGAGACTGCCTTCAAGTTGCCTACAGTCTTAACAGGCACACAGACGTCCCCCTTCAGCAGGTTGAGGAGGGGTCCTTAAGAAGCAGGACTGAGGACGTACATGTTGACCTCCACCGACCTGCTGAACATTTGTGCATCTTGTGATGCTGAGTCAGAGACACCATGGGAAAGAGGTCCCTCTGCCTCCTGAGGCGGTTCCCTCCCAAGGTTGTCTTGGTCCAGGAATCTCACCTCCTTCCCAAAACAACACAAAGGATTATCTTAGCTCAGTGCCAGGAGCCTGGAAGTGGGTGTGACAACCGTTCTCTGGCCCTGCTAATCCAGGAGGGACATGGGGTCTGCACTCAGTGTTCTCTGCTTTCTGTCTGACCACAGGGATCAACTCACATTACAAGAGGAGAAAATTAAATTAGACAGTGCTCAGCAATTTTGTCTGCAAAGGTTCTAGACCTTGGGCTGTTACCAAGGGCTGAGATACCTTGTTCTCAAGATACATTTCTAAGAAAAGGTATGCAGTTTCTTTTCGGAACTGCGTCAGTTAGGAATCTTTGAGAGAGAAGTGATAGAAATTTAACTTAAATTGGTCTAGGGGATATGGCTTTTAACCTCTGAGGGTGGTAGCAGGGCATTGGCTTCACCCAGCCTGTCTGGTTTGAAGGCTCAAAGTCACCAGTTAAAGGGCTGGTTGGTTTTGGCTTCAGGGGAAAAAGCCATATAGGGGAGCCCCTGGAGAGATGCTCCATGGCCCAATCAGCTAACCTCACTTGGTCAGGAGCTGACCCTGGACAAGCTTGTGCCCTGTCTCTAGGTGGGAGAGTCTGTTCCCAGACCTGGGACTCCTTAATTAAACAAACATCTCCTATCTAGACTGGCTGGGATAGAGAGCATTAATGAGCTAAGGAAATGGCAACCCACTCCAGTACTTTTCCCTGGAAAATCCCATGGACAGAGGAGCCTGGTAGGTTACAGTCCATGGGGTCACAAAAAGTTGGACACAACTGAGCGACTTCGCTTGTTTTCACTTTTTTTAATGAGCTGAGCCCAAGAGCTCACTCCTCCAGGACTCTTTCAGGAGGGGAATTTCTGAGGGGCACAGCTCAGCCCAGTAAACTGGGACTTCCTTACCTAAAATCTCAAAAATGACAGAATGACCTCTGTTCGTTTCCAAGGCAAACCATTCAATATCACAGTTGTCCAAGTCACACCCCAACCTGTAATGCTGAAGAAGCTGAAGTTGAATGGTTTTATGAAGACCTACAAGACCTTTTAGNGGAAGAGAAGGGGATGGCAGAGGATGAGATGGCTGGATGGCATCACTGACTCGATGAACGTGAGTCTGAGTGAACTCCGGGAGTTGGTGATGGACAGGGAGGCCTGGCGTGCTGCGATTCATGGGGTCGCAGAGTCGGACACGACTGAGTGACTGAACTGAACTGAACTACCCTAAAATATTAGTCCTGTGTTGTCTGACACTCAAACTTAACTGGATATCCTATTGCAATCCGGCAACAGGACATGTGGAGAGGAGGGTGGGGCTTGGGGGCTGCTCTCTTACCCGGGTTCTTCTGTCTGCAGGTAGTGGATGTGGGAATCAGGACAAAGGGGAGTTCTCCAATTTTCATTAGCATCCCCGCCCGGTTCTACCTCACTGTTCTCGGATATGCACCGCCGGCCTTCACTGTGAGGGTCTCCAGCTGCCTGTCCTGAAGAGCTCTGGCATCCTGGGTCTGAGCACCTTACTGCCATCTGGGGTGAGACAGTGCGGCCCTTGGCTGAGAGGGTGGAGAGGGTTCTGCCGCATGACAGCACTGACCCCCAGCCCAGGGGGCTAACTACAGGACCGAGCCTCTGCAGCTGCAGGCGGCCAGCGTGCCTCCCCAACGCATGGCCATCATCGAGCAATCGGCAGGCTCCTCGCCCCCCACCCCTCCTCCAGTATTGGGCGAAAGAGCACAGGCTCACAACCCCCCTTCCCACCCCCATACCACCAGCCCTGCCCGGTCACTGAGCTTCCGGATCTGTGCAAGCCGCATCCCCTTGGAGCCTCCATCTCCTCATCCAACCTTCGGAGGTGGGGCAGAGGGATGGGCAAGATTCCAGCACCCTTGGTGCCAAGAGCTGTGCCACCTCAGGAAAGTCACAGACTTCTCTGTGCTGCTGTTTTCCCAACCATGAAATAGGAACAATATGGTCTTGTGTGAGGATTAAGGGGCGTCCATGGCAGCTCAGTGGTTAAAAAATACACCTGTAACACAGGAGACACAGGTTCCATCCCTGAATCGGGCAGATCCCCTGGAGGGGGANCCACCTCAGGAAAGTCACAGACTTCTCTGTGCTGCTGTTTTCCCAACCATGAAATAGGAACAATATGGTCTTGTGTGAGGATTAAGGGGCGTCCATGGCAGCTCAGTGGTTAAAAAATACACCTGTAACACAGGAGACACAGGTTCCATCCCTGAATCGGGCAGATCCCCTGGAGGGGGAAACAGCAACACTCTCCAGTATTCTTGCCTGGAGAGTCCCATGAACAGAGGAGCCTGGCAGGCTACAGTCCATGGGGTCAAAATGAGTCGGACACGACTGAAGGGACTGAGTACCCATGTATGCACGTGAGGATAAGAGGAGAATGCCAAGAGGATACAGTCTTTCAGAAACCTTGGCTGCTGTACTGGCTGTTTTCCAATCCCTGCACTCTGCGTTTCCCCACAGTGCCATCTTAGACAATGGTTTTTGGAACTTCCATCCTGTCCTTGCAGGAAAGACCATGGAATCTTTCCCTAGAGATCTTTCATGTTATGACTAAGCATCGTCAAACATTTATCAAACTAACTGTGTTTGGCTTATGTTAGGCTCTTGGTCTTAAGTGGTCCTTTTGCGAGTGAGCATTCTCTAAAATTCCCGTAGTCAAACAGCTTAGTTTCTTCTTGGAACCTGGTGCCCTTTCTGCTCGGCATCAGATCAAGGTAGAGTTTGCTTTTCCTGCACATTTAGTTCATCGTCACCTTCTTGCTTGGGACAGAGTTCCACTCCCACTAGGCAGAGAAAGCATCTAAGGTAAGAGTGGAATGAAGAACAGAATGGAATTTAAGTTCATCCTTCCTTTAAAATCCAGCCCAGGTCAGGTCACAGGGGCTTCCTTGTTGGCTCAGATAGTAAAGAATCCACCAGCAATGCAGGGGACCTGGATTTGATCCCTGAGTTGGGAAGATCCCCTGGAGAAGGGAATGGCTACCCACTCTAGTTTTCTTGCCTGGAAAATCCCGCCAACAGAGGAGCCTGGAGGGCTACAGTCCGTGGGGTTGCAGAGTTGGACATGACTGAATGACTAACACACACACACACACACACCAGGTCAGGTCAGTTCCAAAGAACTAGGAGCCGTTGCTGCTGTCACTGCAGGGAAACTCTAAGCACCCCCTCCCTCCAGCTCTCTTCTTCCTCCTCCTTTCCCCAGTGCATCTCCACTCTTGCCCTGGAAAATACACCCACTGGTCCCTCTCCTGCTTTTACAGAGGGGAAAACAGAGGCCCAGAAAGACAAAAGTCCCTGTCTAGGGTCACACAGGAAGGCAGTGATTCAACTGATTCAACCATGAGATGGACATGAGGCCAGTATCTGCCCTGCAGGGAGGCTGTAGGAACCCATGGGCCAATCTATACAAAGGATACGTCATCCTGGGTGACACCCACACTCTCAGTGTACTGAAGGCTTTCTAGGACCAGTTGCTTTTTATTTTGAACTAATTTCCAACCCATAAGGAAGTTCTGAGAATAACTGAGAGAAGTTCCATATACCCCTTACTCGGATAAAACCATTCTTTAATATTTTGCCACAATTGTTTTGTCACTCTCAGATCAGGTAAAATAGGATGACTAACACACAGGCAACTGAAGAAAAAAAATAGATAAATTAGACTTCATCAAAATTTTAAAATTTTGTGCATCGAAGACACTATCAGGAACAGGAAGACAGCCCATATTTGAAAATAACTGTGGATCACATTTTTAAATGTCCAGAGTATATTTTAAAAACTCTTAAAATACGGCAACAAAAACACTAATAACCCATTTTTCAAATGGGCAAACGATTTGAATACATATTTCTGCAGAGAAGATGTACAAATGGCCAATAAACACATGAAAAGTTGCTCAGTGTCGTTAGCCATTAAGAAAATGCAAATCAAATCCACAGTGAGATATCACTTTATACACTAAGATGCCTCTAATTTTTTTTTTTAAAAAAGGAAGATAGTAAGGGTTGACAAGGATGTGCAGATATTAGAACTCTCATATGTGGCTAGTGGGAATGGAAAATGGTGCAGCTCTTTTGGGAAGCACTTTGGTGGTTCCTCAAAAAGTTGAATAAAGAATTATCATGTGATAAATGCTATGCTGTTTAATATAGAGTTACCACGTGAGAAACTCTATACCATTTTGGGGGGGGGGACTCAAAAGGTAAAGTGAGAGAGCTAAATAGCAGGCAGGTGAGGGTGTTTTGGCTAACACAGTCTCTCTCCCAGAGTCATTCCCTAGCCTTGGTCTTGCCTCCCAAATTCCAGCCAGACAAGTGGAATCAGAATCTAAATGAACACCAGAGTATCACTCAGATTTCAAGTTCCCTTAAGAAAGAGGCTGATTAAGAGGAATGAAGAGGATCAGAGAAGTTAAATTCTACCAACAGCTATATATCATTTAATATAGAATTACCATGTGATAAATGCTACACTGTTTAGTGTAGAATTACCACATAATAACTCTGTACCATTTAATATAGAGATACCATATGATAAACTTTGTGCCATTTAATATAGAGTTATCATGTGACCCAGTATATCTACTCCAATCAATATACTGTGGAAAAATGAAAATATGTCCACACAAAAACTTGTATACAAATGTTTATATTATAGCAGCTTTATTGATCATAACTAAAGAGTGGAAGCAATTCACAAGTCCATCAACTGATGAATGGATAAACAAACATAGCCTAGCCATACAATGGGATATTGTTTAGCCATAAAAGAATAATGATGGTTCTTGCTACAATATAAACGAACCTTGAAAATAATCACACTAAATGAAAGAAGCGGAAACAAAAGACTGTATATTATGTGATTCACTTTCTATGAAATGTTCAGAATAGGCAAATCCATGGAGACAGGGAGGAGATTAGTGGTTGCCAGAGACTGGAAGGAGAGGAGCAATGGGGACTAGCTGCTAATGGATACAGGGTTTCTTTCCAGGGTGATGAAAATATTCTGGAACTAGTTGTGACGTCTGCACATCTTTGTGAATATTCTCAATGTGTGGTTAAAAGATGGGATGTGAATTGTATAAGTAACAACATGTGAAATTGCCCTTATTTTCTGTATTCTGAAACAATGCAACAGTGGGGTTATCTTGACTCTAAAGCTGAGGTAAGATTTCCCCCATGAAATCATATGGGACTGGGTTTTTTCTGTTGTTGTTTTTTGTTTGTTTGTTTTTGGTGTTTTGGTCTTTTTGCAGGAGTAGTTTTCTGCCTCTTCTATGGAAATAGGTTTATTTATAAGTTCATTCTACCTCAGCGACACTGATTTTGGAAAACCACATTCCTTAATAATTTATCTGTTTCATCTAAGTTTTCATATTAATGTGTATTGAAATGTACAAAGTAGTGTCTTTTGACATTTAAACTTTCTCTCTGTTGATAGGTACTACTCTTCCAATCATACCCCCAATATTTTGTAGTTTTTGCTCTGCAAATAAATATAGTAAATGCTCACCATCAGTCTCTTAACCTAGGTTTCCCCAGTTGCCTCCTGGTTGGATCAAGCTCATCACCTAGTTTTGTTGTCATTTAGTCGCTAAGTCATGTGACTCTTTTGCAACCCCATGGACGAAGCCCTCCAGGCTCCTCTGTCCACGGGATTTCCCAGGCAAGAAGACTGGAGTGGGTTGCCATGCCCTTCTCCAAGGGATCTTTCTGACCCACGGGTCAGGCCCACATCTGCAGTGCCTGCCTGCATCTGCAGGCATATTCTTTACCACTGAGCCACCAAAGAAGCCCCCAGGACAGAGAGTTCATAAAAAAACACGATTCCAGGCACATTCCAGGCTGACTGTGCTGTCCTGACTACTGCTGCTGGTGTTGGTGAATTTAAAGCAGGTGTTTCCGAGAACGGGCAGAACCATGGGCATGCCCTTCTAGCTTGCACACTGGATGTGAAACAGCTAATTGTTGGAGGTAACAAGTGGATTCCACTGTGCCACCCTACAGCCAGGAGATTTCTCTGAAAGGATGCCTGTGAACTATATTCTTTGAGATCTTCAACCTTTGATACTTGAAGGACAATTTAAGTAGATAGAAAGTTTTTACTTCACACTTTATTTCCTTGGTGCTTCCCTGGTAGCTCAGATGGTAAAGCATCTGCCTACAATGCAGGAGACCCAGGTTCAGTCCCTGGGTCAGGAAATGGCAATCCCTGGAGGAGGAAATGGCAACCCACACCAGTATTCTTGCCTGGAGAATTTCATAGACAGAGGAACCTGGCAGGCTATAGTCCACGGGGTCTCAAAGAGTCAGGCACGACTGAGCAACTAACACTAACACACTTGTTTCCTTAGTCTCTTGAAAATGTTGCTCTGTCTGTTGTTGCCTTGCTTTGTATGTTGCTCTTGAGATGTCTGATCATAGCCTAATTTATTATCCTCATAAAATAATTCGATATATTCTTTTAGCCTGGGTGAACCAATCAGATTTTCTAATAATTTTTTATCAATGTGTATCTTGGAGTTGATAGCCTCAGGCCAATTTCTCCGTTTTCTGGGAATTTGTATATATATATTTTTTAATCTTTGTATTTTATATTGGAGTATTGCCAATTAACAAAGTTGAGATAATTTCAGGTGGACAGCAAAGGGACTCAGCCATACATGTCCATGTGTCCATTCTTCTCCAAACTCTCTTCCCATCCAGGTTGCTATATAACATTGAGCAGAGTTCCCTGTGCTATACAGTAGGACCTTATCGGTTATTCACTTTAAATACAGCAGTATGTACATGTCCATCCCAAACTTCTTAACTATCCGTTCCCCCCATCCTTCTCCCCAGCAACCGTAAGTTCACCCTCTAAGTCTGTGAGTCTGTTTCTGGTTTGTAAATAAGTTCATTTGTATCATTTCTTTTTAGATTCCGCATATAAGGATGATGCTTCTCCTTCACTGTCTGACTTACACTCTTGCTGCAAATGGCCTTAGTTCATTCTTTTTAATGGCTGAGTAGTCCATGGANCAAGTGGATTCCACTGTGCCACCCTACAGCCAGGAGATTTCTCTGAAAGGATGCCTGTGAACTATATTCTTTGAGATCTTCAACCTTTGATACTTGAAGGACAATTTAAGTAGATAGAAAGTTTTTACTTCACACTTTATTTCCTTGGTGCTTCCCTGGTAGCTCAGATGGTAAAGCATCTGCCTACAATGCAGGAGACCCAGGTTCAGTCCCTGGGTCAGGAAATGGCAATCCCTGGAGGAGGAAATGGCAACCCACACCAGTATTCTTGCCTGGAGAATTTCATAGACAGAGGAACCTGGCAGGCTATAGTCCACGGGGTCTCAAAGAGTCAGGCACGACTGAGCAACTAACACTAACACACTTGTTTCCTTAGTCTCTTGAAAATGTTGCTCTGTCTGTTGTTGCCTTGCTTTGTATGTTGCTCTTGAGATGTCTGATCATAGCCTAATTTATTATCCTCATAAAATAATTCGATATATTCTTTTAGCCTGGGTGAACCAATCAGATTTTCTAATAATTTTTTATCAATGTGTATCTTGGAGTTGATAGCCTCAGGCCAATTTCTCCGTTTTCTGGGAATTTGTATATATATATTTTTTAATCTTTGTATTTTATATTGGAGTATTGCCAATTAACAAAGTTGAGATAATTTCAGGTGGACAGCAAAGGGACTCAGCCATACATGTCCATGTGTCCATTCTTCTCCAAACTCTCTTCCCATCCAGGTTGCTATATAACATTGAGCAGAGTTCCCTGTGCTATACAGTAGGACCTTATCGGTTATTCACTTTAAATACAGCAGTATGTACATGTCCATCCCAAACTTCTTAACTATCCGTTCCCCCCATCCTTCTCCCCAGCAACCGTAAGTTCACCCTCTAAGTCTGTGAGTCTGTTTCTGGTTTGTAAATAAGTTCATTTGTATCATTTCTTTTTAGATTCCGCATATAAGGATGATGCTTCTCCTTCACTGTCTGACTTACACTCTTGCTGCAAATGGCCTTAGTTCATTCTTTTTAATGGCTGAGTAGTCCATGGAGTCGTTAAGAGTCGGACACGACTGAGCGACTTCACTTTCACTTTTCACTTTCATGCATTGGAGAAGGAAATGGCAACCCACTCCAGTGTTCTTGCCTGGAGGATCCCAGGGATGGGGGCGCCTGGTGGGCTGCCGTCTATGGGGTCGCACAGAGTCGGACACGACTGAAGCGACTTAGCAGCCGCAGCAGCAGCAGCAGAATCCATTGTGTGTATGTGCCACTTCTTTATCCATTTCTCTGTTGAAGGACATTTACTCGCTTCCATGTCTTGGCTGTTATAAACAATGCTTGTGTACAGGACTTAGTATTCCATGTCCACTCTTTCATAAACAGCCCCTTTTTTAAAGCCTCCTTGAATTATTCTGTCTGCTGCTTTCTGCTTCCACGCTCACCAATACCTCTTATCATCACTGTCATCACCATCACATAATGTTTTTGACCTTGGGTGTTTATTCCTCCTGGTTATGGGTGCTGTTGTGCTCTTCAGACAAGTCCCATGGTCTGTCCAGGTTCTGTCTCGTTGAGATGAGCCCTCTGCGTGAGGGAGAGGAAGGCACCTCAGGCCTGAAAATGAGACAGAAGAAGTCAGGACGGTCACAAGACCCTGCTGCTAGGGACTTAGCTTAAGGCAGCCCTCTGGCCTGGCACCTGCTCTCAGCCACTATCTCCCACTAGGTTTTTAGGATCTGAAGGTGGGAGGGCGACAGGTAACACACATGCATTGCACTGAGCTCTCCTCCCTGGCCTGGCAGGCTCTGCCCAGTGTCCCCCAGGAAACCACACCCTCTTTCTGATTGGATGGGGCCAGAGGGGGCTTGGAGGCTCTAGATGGCCGCAGGTCAGGAATGACTGGCCAGTCTCCAGTTCTGTCCAGGACAGAACAACCTCAGCAGCCTGCTTCCTGCCAGGGGCGGGGAGGGCAGGCCAGGCCATTCAGACATGAGGAGCCATGTGCTCTCTTTTTATAGCACCTACATTTGAACTGGGCAAGGTTCTAACTCATTCATTTAACAAACATTCATGGAATGCTTACTCTCATCAAGGTGTTCAGGGTACAGCAGTGAACAAAACAGACTAAGCAGCTTATGTTCTAATAGAAGGAGATAGACCCATAAAATGAACTAAAATATATAGTATACTGTGTGTGTGTTCAGTTGCTCAGTCATGTCCAACTCCTTGTGACCCCATGGACTATGTAGCTCACCAGGCTCCTCTGTCCATGGGAGTTTCTCAGCAAGAACACTGGAGTGAGTTACCATTTCCTCTTCTGGGAGATCTTCCTGGCCCAGGAGTCAAACCCATGTCTCCTGCAATGGCAGGTAGAATCTTTACCGCTATCACCACCTGGAAGCCCCATTTAATATTTTAGAAAGTGATCATTCAAAGGAGGAAAATAAAGCAGAGAAGAGGGAGGGCTGTGTGAGGGGTTGTTGAGTTGTTGGCAGGAAGCTCAGGAAGAACCCACCAGGGAGGTGATATTGGAGCAAAGATTTGAAGGAGGTAAGGAGGTTGCCTCAGTGGTTTTAGGGAAAGAGGGAGCCAGGCAACACTACAGTGTGCTGCTACAGGCAAGAATGGCAAAGAGGTCAGCATTAGGGAGAGGAGTGAGTGAGACGAGAGAGTGAGGAAACGGGATCAGAGAGGTGGGGAGGGCTGAACAGAGCAGAGCCTTCTACTTCAGACTTGGGCTAACTTTACTCCAAGTAAGAAGGGGCCATCAGAGTTTAAGGTCAAAGGTGGATATGATCTGACTCATGACTTAACACTCAGTGTGTCCATGTCTGGTCTGAAGAGCTGGCCCCAAGGACTCTTCTGCTTCTTCTCCATCCTCCTCAGAGTTCTGGGTCTCAGCCCCATGGGGCCCCTCCCCCAAGCTTCTAAGTTTTAACCAATTCCAGGGGAGCACAGTTTCTTCTTTTGGTATCTCCCTCCTTGACATCTAGTTTTAACCAATTCTGGGGGGCACACCTTCGTTTAGTGTCTCCTTCCTTGACACATAGAGTTCTCATGACTTTTCAGGTTTTCATGGCTAATTAACAATTTTAGGGGCTTCCCTGGAAGTCCAGTGGTTAAGACTCCACACTTCTGCTGCAGGGGCCAATGGGTTTGATCCCTGGTAGGACTTCCCTGGTGGCTCAGACAGTAAAGCGTCTGCTTACAATGAGGGAGACCTGGGTTCAATCCCTGGGTCAGGAAGATCTCCTGGAGAAGGAAATGGCAACTCACTCCAGTATTCTTGCCTGGAAAATTCCATGGACAGAGGAGTCTGATGGACTACAGTCCATAGGGTTGCAAAGAGTCGAACACAACTGAGCAAGTAAGCACAACATGTTGCTAAAGAGCTGTCATATTTATCCTTTTAAATGGCTATTTTATAGCTCACTGAATTTAATATTCTTAATATAATTGGCTGTTCTAATTTGATAGTGCCTAGATTTTTCTTATTAGTTTGATTAATGCTACTATAAAAATCTTTAACTATGTAGACTTTTTGTCCTTTTAGATCAATTTTCCTCAGCCTCAGCCCTATAGACAATTTGGGGTCAGACAATCTTCTGTAGGAGTCAAGGGGGTGTCCTGTGTGTTGCAGGGTAGTTGACAGCATCCCGGGTCTCTAGCTCCTTACCCAAATTGTGACCAAAAGTATCTCCAGACATTGCACAAATGCACCTGACTGAGAGCCATGGTCTTAGATATTTTACTCAAGATAAACTTCCCAAGGGGACTTCCTTGATGGTCCAGTGGTTAAGACTCTGCTCTTTCACTGCAGGGGGTGAGGGTACAATCCCTGGTAGGTGAATGAAGATCCCGCATGCTGTGTGGTGTGGCCAGAAACATTAAATACATAAAATAACACATGCCCAAGAATGAGATTCAATGATAGAGGCTACGAGTCTGTTCATGGGTCTCAATGCCAACCAGTGGCCAACCCTCCAGGGATGGCAGCAGTTCACAGCCTCATCACAAGGGTCAGGAGAAGGGGATGAAGGATCCTCGTGGACATCTACGAAAGGGCAGACCTCACCAAGAGTGGCTGCCCACTGCTGCTCACACACTTGCAGGGGGCGCCTTTCACAGGGCAGCCCCTGGGGTGTGCCCTAGACTGACATCATTCATTCGGAGCACAATGCATGATGTGAACGCAGAGCCCCTAGCTCACAGTCAAGAGGAAGCACACGGTGGCTTAGATCCTGCAGGTTCTCTGCAAACAGAGCAGAGGAGGGCGGGAAGGGGCAGAGAACAGAGAGAGGGCGCGGGAGAGGGGAGGGAGCCAGCCCCGCCTGGAGGGCGACACTCATGAATGGTGGAGTGGGGGACACACGTGAGGACAGGCGCATGAATGGCTGGCCCAGAACATCCACATGAGGAATATTAATAGAACTGTTCCAGGAGAGGACACCCTGTGCTGGGCAGGGTCAGACACAGGAGCAGGCCTGGGTGTGCGGGAAGCAGGCCCCGTGAGAGTCCCACCACGGGAAGTGGGGGAGGTGCTGGCACGGCTCTGATGTCACCCTGGTTGGCTCTTTCCCCTGACACTACTCCCCAGGGAAGGCAGCCACCCCACAAAGGCTAGCCACATTCCTCCTTGATGGCCTGGACCTGGAGCTGTGCTCCCCTGTTTGAATGGCTGTGTGGAGTGATGAGAAGGACCGGAAAGTAACTAGGTGTGACTGGAAAATCAGAAATGGGCATTGTACTGGGCTGAGCTGTGTCCCCTAAAACTCACACCAGCCAGAACCTCAGAATGCAACTTTATTTGGAAATAGAATCTTCGCCAATGTCATTAGCTAAGATAAGATCATACTGGAACAGGAAGGGCCTTAAATCCAACATAACTGGTATCCTCATAAAAAGAGGAGACAGGGACTTCCCTGGTGGTCCAGTACTTGAGAATCTGCCTTTCAGTGTGGGGACTCAAGTTCAATCCCTGGTCAGGGAACTAAGATTCTGCGTGCTTCAGGACTTACATGCACAGGAACTACTGAGCCCATGCACTCTGGAGTCCATAGACAGAAGTCTCTGCACCACAACAAAGATGCTGCCTGCCATAACTAAGACCCAATGCAGCCAAAAATAAATACATAAATAAATGAAGAGGAGACACACAGATACAGACAGACATGTAAGGAGAAAGCCATATAAAACCAGAGTCAGAGATTAGAGCCATATGTCTACAAACCAAGGAACACCAAGGAATTTGTGAAACCACCAGAAACTGGAAGATGCAAGGAAGGATCCTTACCTTGAGCCTTTGAAGAGAGCATGGCTCTGCCAACACCTTGGTCTCTGACTTCCAGCTTTCAGAACTGTGATAGCAAGAATCTCTCTTGTTTTAAGCCACCCAGTTTGTGGTGCTTTGTTGCAGCAGCCTCAAGAAAGGACAGGGACATCTAGTATGTGCAAAGGATCTTTGATCTGAACTTCTGTATTCTTTTGTTTATGCCTTAGGTCTCTGGGGGACTTAGCCTCTATGGGGCAACACAGTACAGAAAGGCAGAGTTTGGGGTCCAGGAGTCAGCCTGTTGCCATTCAGATTTCAGTCCCACCTCTCACTAGTGTGACAATTAAACTGTCAAAGAGGGCTGCAGGATCTCCCATCCTCCATGCTCTCCCTACAGTGGGACTTGACTCTCCTCCCATTGAAAAGGGGGTCCATGTTCCCTCCTATTGAATCTGGACAGGCTTGTGAATAAGGCAGAAGTAAAGCCCTGTGACTTCTCTGGCTGGGTCATAAAAGATGGAGGTGCTTCTGTTTAGCTTGCCCAGTGGAACACTTGTACTGAAGTCCTGAGCTGTCGTGTAAAGAGTCCAACAGCCTCGAGACTGCCATGCTGTAAGGAAGCCCAAGCTAAGCTACCTGTCCTGAGGCCACATGGAGAAGGATGTTCCCCACCTATACCTGCTCTGCTACCATCTGACTTCTGGGACAAAAGACCTTGAACTAGCCCTCCTCATATTCCTGACCCACAGAAATTGTAAGAGAGAAGAAAACATTTTATAAGCCCCCAAGTTTCAGGGTGATTTGTCATGTAGCAATTGATAACCAGATGCTAGCTGTATTCCAGGGAAAGCTACTGCGGCCTCTCTTTGCCTATTGATAATATTACCTGACTCGTGAGACAGTGGAATGATTAAATGAAATATGTAGGGTGCTTATCACAGGGCCTGGCACAAAGTTAAGTACTCAATACAAATTAGCAATTGTGCCCATTATTATGATGATTACTATATATAACTGCTTTATACACAGTTACTGTATATACTTTCCACCAAGAAACCAGTTGTGCAGAGAAAGACAAACGTCACATGATACATGTGGAGTCTTTTTTTAAATGGTACAAATTAAGCTATTTACAAAACAGAAGTAAATTCACAGATGTAGAAAACAGACTTATGGTTACCAGGGTATAAGGGAGACTGAGGTGAAGTGAAAGTCGCTCAGTCATGTCCGACTCTTTGCGACCCCATGGACTATACTGGGGTGTAGTCAAACCCAAGTCTCCCGCATTGCAGGCGGATTCTTTACCAGCTGAGCCACAAAGGAAGATAAATTGGGAGGCTGAGACTGAAACACACATACTACTATATATAAAGTAGGGATTCTCAGGTGGCGCTAGTGGTAAAGAACCTGCCTGCCAATGCAGAGGATGTAAGAGATGAAGGTTCGATCTCTGAGTTGGGAAGATCTCCTGCAGAAGGGAATGGCAACCACTCCAGTATTCTTGCCTGGTGACTCCCATGGATAGAGGAACCTGGTGGGCTACAGTCCATATGGTCGCAAAAAGTCAGACACAACTGAAATGACTTAGCATGCATGTACTGCTGCTGCTGCTAAGTCGCTTCAGTCATGTCCGACTCTGTGCAACACCATAGACGGCAGCCCACCAGGCTCCCCTCTCCCTGGGATTCTCCAGGCAAGAACACTGGAATGGGTTGCCACTGCCTTCTCCAATGCATGAAGGTGAAACGTGAAAGTGAACGCACACACATAGATAAATTAGATAACTAGTAAGAACCTAGGAGGATGCAGATGGGATCGGCAGAGTCACCAGCTCTGGTCCTGTGGATGCAGCTGAAAACTGCAGCCTGTATTTACGTCCTGTCGATGGGGGCTGGGGGGTGCGGGGGTGTCCTCTTACAGCCAGGTGGCGGTCAGCAAAGCAATAACTTCCATGTGTGCGTTTGGGATGAGTTCTTTAATTCTTAGGTTCCCTTTCGGAATGCTGAGCAGAACGGCTCCCCATCCCCCACCCCCGCCCCTTCGCTGCGGTGGCTCGGAAGCGTCCCCATGTGGCGCGGGGGCGCAGTCCCCATGTGGCGCGGGGACTTGGGTGCGCCGTGCGCATCTGTGCAACAGGGTCACCCACGTGGCCTCTGCCGGCAGTGCAGGCACTGAACCGTGTCCTTCGTGCAGGAAGGAACAAGCGCGTCTCTAAGAAGGTGCATGTGGGTTGAGGGGGTGGGGTTCACCTGGCGCGCAAGCTGTCCTTTGGCTTACGGGAGGCGCCAGAAGTGTTGCACCATTGGTTGTGTCTGTCCTGTAAGGATGACCCCTGACCCAGCAAAAAAATCATATGAGGATGAGCATAATTTATTAGTGTCTTAGGAGGGAGAATAGTTGTCCCTGCGGTTTAAAGACCAGCGGTGAAATGACGAGCTTTCAGCGGGCTGGGTTCATTCATGGTGAAATTGCCACTTGCACAGTGTGCATGTTTTAAGGCGCAGGCAGAAGGAACATACTGGCTTTTGTTCTTCTGGGATGGCACCCACGTGCAAGGCAATGGCACCCCACTCCAGTACTCTTGCCTGGAAAATCCCATGGACAGAGGAGCCTGGTAGGCTGCAGTCCATGGGGTCGCTACAAGTCAGATATGACTGAGCGACTTCACTTTCATGTATTGGAGAAGGAAATGGCAACCCACTCCAGTGTTCTTGCCTGGAGAATCCCAGGGACGGAGGAGCCTGGCAGGCTGCCGTCTATGGGGTCGCACAGAGTCGGACACTACTGAAGCGACTTAGCAGTTAGTAGTAGTAAGAACCTGCTGTAGAGCACAGGGAACTCCACTCAGTACTTGTAATGATCTATATGGGAAAATAACCTAAAAAAGAGTGGATATATGTATGTGTATAACTGATTCACTTTGTTGTACAGCAGAAACTAACATAACATTGTAAAGCACTATACTCCAATAAAAATTAATTAATAAAAAATCAGTTGTACCTATTCTGGGGAGCAGGAACTGATCTTCCAGCTCCAGTTAAGCCTGCAGACATTGCAGCCCCTGTTGACATCCTGGCGGTGACCACACAAGAGATGGGCCAGAACCACCCAGATTCCTGATCCACAGAACCTGTGGGATTATAAATGTTTATTTTTCCAGTCATTGCATGCATGCTTAGTTGCTTCAGTCATGTCCAATTTCTTTGTGACCCTATGGACTATAGCCCACCAGGATCCTCCGTTAGGGTTCATTTGTTATGCAGCAGTAGATAACTAATACAGGTAGGTATTGCTCTGTTTTACAGATGAGGAAAGTATGGCATTCATTCACCCCTCCAACAACTACATATTGGGCGTCTACTGTATGCCAAGCACAGTCTAACTTCTGGGACCTAACAGACAACAAGGAATATAGAGCTCCCCTCCTCACCTAACATAGGACACATGCAGGTTAAGTAATGCAGTCTCAAGTCACAGTGAAATGACACAACCAGGATTCAACTTCAATCTACCTGTCTCTAATCCTGTGACCCCAACACTAAGGGCTTTCCTCACCCCACAAATTAATTTCTTGGGGTCTGAGGAGCTCATCTCCCACTGCCCAGCCCCCTAGAGTAGTCTAGAGAGAGACATCTCAGTGGAGGTACGGATCTATGTGGGGTGCAACTGGTGAAGAGGGCAGGTAGTGTGCCCTCTCTTGCTCCCTACTCTCAGAGCTCTGCTGGGTGCTGGCAAGTCAGGCACTTGGGCCCCAGGAGAAACTCTGGGGAGAGGAAGAGAGTGGCAGGAATGTCCCCAGGATGGAGCACTCAGGGAATAAAACCAACCAACTGTAATGTCCCTTCTCGGCAATCAACTTACTAACATCATTTTTTTTTTTTACATGGGGGCGAGGTAGTTTTGGGATAGACACCCACACTTTTTTAAAGATCATTTAAAATACTCTTTGTTCATGGCCAACAACAGATGATGCCTGCTCTCGGGGTCCACCGGTCTGTTTCAGTCTTTCTGGCTCGAAGGTGAGGCTCATAATCTTTTCTTCTAGAACCACACAGTCCCCACGTCTTCACCCCATCACCAGCATTGAACTAAATCTCGGTTCTTCAGCAGTGTCTGCTTGTGTGAGAGTGGGGTAGGACCCACACCTGGCTGGGTGGGTTTAAGTTTCACTGGACTCCTGATTTGCCATGTGTGTGAGGAGTCCAACAGCCCTGAGACTACCAGGCTGTCAGGAAGCCCAAACTAGCCTGATACAAGTCAGGGTTCTTGACCTTCCCCAGTCAATAGAAATTGATAAGAAGCCAGACAAGAAATGCAGGCAAGGCTTTACTGGTTCTTGCTGCAGCAGGAGGAAGCAAAAACAGGTAACAGGTTCCCTTGCTCAGTCCCCAAAGTGAGGAGAGCTGGTTCCTTATATAGGGTAAGGTAGGGATATGTTTGAAGAGCTTCTTGACCAGGGTGAAAGAGGAGAGTGAAAAAAACTGGCTTGAAACTCAACATTCAGAAAACTAAGATCATGGCATCCGGTCCCATGACTTCATGGCAAATAGAAGAGGAAAAAGTAGAAGCAGTGAGGTTTTATTTTCTTGGGCTCTAAAATCATTGCGGACGGTGATTATGGCCATTAAATTAAAAGACGCTTGCTCCTTAGAAGGAAAGCTATGACAAACCTAGAAAGTGAAAGTGAAGGTGTTAGTCCCTCAGTTGTGTCCAACTCTTTGCAATCCCATGGGCTATAGCCCACCAGGCTCCTCTGTCCATGGGATTCTCCAGGCAAGAATACTGGAGTGGGTAGCCATTTCCTTCTCCAGGGGATCTTCCCAACCCAGAGATCGAACCCAGGTCTTCTTCAATGCAGGAGATTCTTTAGGACAAACATAGACAGCGTATTAAAAAGCTGAAACATCACTTCACCCACAAAGGTTGCTATAATCAAAGCTCTGATTTTTCCCAGTGGTCATGTTCTAATGTGAGAGTTGAACCATAAAGAAGGCTGAGCACTGAAGAATTGATACTTTGAATTGTGGTGCTGGGGAAGATTTTCAAGAGTCCCTTGGACTGCAAGGAGATCAAACCAGTCAATCCTAAAGGAAATCCATCCTGAATATTCATTGGCAGGACTGATGCTGAAGCTGAAGCTCCAACACTTTGGCCACCTGATGTGAAAAGCCAGCTCATTGGCAAAGACCCTGATGCTGGGAAAGACTGAAGGCAAAAGGAGAAGGGAGGGGCAGAGGATGAGATGGTTAGATAGCATCACTGACTCAATGGACATGAATGAAAGCAAACTGCAGGAGATAGTGGTAGGCAGAGGAGCCTGGCATGCTGTGGTCCATGGGCTCGCAAAAAGCTGGATACGACTTAACTGAACAACAACGACAGGGATGTGTCTAAGGGTGGGGCTGGAGGGGCAGCTTAGGTGGTCTGCCCACCTCTTTGGTGATGTGTGCAGGGGGCATGCACAGCACCCTGCTTTTGCTCCCAGCACCCTATTTTTGCTCTCAGCTCTTCAGAAGTGGCAATTGAAATTTTTTTTTGTTCATTTTGTATCTTGTCCATAATTTGCCCCCAACTGCTTGGGCACACAGTTATTTTCAATCCCTTACAATTTGTTTGTATTTTGTTGCTCCAGGAGAGTTTGCCCAGGTGCAACCACTGCAGCAAAGGGTCCCAGGTCCCAGCCTGTCTCAAGCCCACCTGGAAAAGCCCTGAGCCTACCTGAAGAGAGGAAAATGCCCCTAGCTTAGCCCCAGTTGCTAAAACAGCTCAGCTGCTGTAGGCCTTATAAACAAACAAACAAGAATGAAGTGGACTTTTAAAAATCATCCATTTTTCATCCTCTTGTTTAAACAGAGAAAAACCGAGGCCCAGAGAGGAGAAGCTAGTGTCCAGGACACAGAGCCAGCTTCCTGACTCTGTTCCTTGCTTACCTCCTGTGCTCAGACACACGCCGGGAGCCTTGAGAGCCCCGTGAACTAGTTAACATTGACTGAGTACATTCTGGGGCCCTGTGACCATGGGATGCTTCTCACTTACAGGAGGAGAAAGTGAGCAGAGCCCGGCTCTGCAGGGCAGGTGAGGGGTGGGAGAAGGAATTCAGATTTCATTCCTGGTGCATCATCTTCCCCACCTCTTCCCTCATTCACTTCCTCCCATCTCTCTCTAATGGGCCCAATTACACCCCACCTGTTTTTAAATAATTTAACTTGTTTCAGTAAAGAGCCATCAGCTTTGAAATTGTACACATATTTTTAAGTCTGTGAGGGCAAGACAAGTGGGGAACAAAGCAAGCCTCTCTCATCATCTCTTTCTTTTCCTCCTTCTCCTCCCCATCCTCTTCTCTACTGTCCTGGCAGCGTGCACCTCCCGCCCTGCAGCAGGAAGCCAGGATCCTGAGCAGAAGTCGTGCTCCACCGCCGGCCAGGCTCCTGGCTGTCAGCACCCGTGGCCAGCAGGATTGTTGCAAACTCTGTCACTCTAACGGCTGATAAAGACCCACAAACCGCTCGCCTGCAGCCTGGGCTCCTGGTCCTGATAAGTTGGGCCTGTCAGCACTGCGTCCACACCTTCTCCTGGCTCAGCCTCCCCAGGCCCATCCCTGCTCTGAGCTTCCTGTTGCCTGTTTACAGCCAAGCCCTGGCCACCATGCCTAGGCCAGGCCACAATCACCTTGAGATGACCCTAGGGAGCCAGGCTTGCAGCAGCAGTTTGGGAAGGACAATTTGCTCTGGATATGGAGGGGGTCCAACTGTGATGGACACTTTCTATCCCGCGTACTGTTCAGGCCCCTCTTTCCAGACTGGGCCATGTGGGATTCTGACTGTCTAGGCAGTTCAGCACCCTTGTAGCCCTTCCTAAGGCAGCCAGCTAGACCAGGGCTATGATCTTGACCTCAGGAAGACTTGACCACAGCTACCCTGGTGGCTCAGCTGGTAAAGAATCCACTTGCAATGCAGAAGAACCGGGTTCGATTCCTGGGTTGGGAAGATCCCCTGGAGAAGGGAGCAGCTACCCACTCCAGCATTCTGGCCTGGAGAATTCCACAGACCATATAGTCCATGAGGTCCCAAAGAGTTGGACATGACCGAGTGATTTCCACACACGCACAAGACAGTACTGGTAGTTGTAACTATGGAAGGGGTACTGTCTGCTTCTAGTGGGTAGAGGCTAGGGATGGCGCAAAGCACAGGACAGCCCTATGACAAAGAGTTACCTGGCCCCAGGCTTCCCTGGTGGCTCACTGGTAAAGAATCTACCCTGTGATGCAGGAGACATGGGTTTGATTCCTGATCCAGGAAGATCCCACATGCTGCGAAGCAACTAAGCCTGTGTGCCACAACTATTAAGCCTGTGCTCTACAGCCTGGGAGCTGCAACTACTGAGCCCATGTGCCACATCTACTGAAGCCCAGATGCCTAGAGCCTTTATTCAGCAGCAAGAGAAGCCACCACAATGAGAAACCATCGCATTGCAACTAGAGAGTGGCCCCTGCTTGCTGCAACTAGAGAAAAGCTGACCAACAAGGAAGACCCAGCACAGCCAAAAAAAAAAGAATTACCTGGCCCCAAATGCCAACAGTGTCGAGACTGAGAAACCCTGAGCTGGACACCATAGGGGGCAAAGCCTGGAAGTGGGGTCTGCAAATGCCTCACCCAGAGATGCAGAAGCCAAGCCGAGGCACTGCCTGGGAGCCAGGCAGAGCACTATCCTCAGGTACCAGATGACTTGGGACAAGTTAGACTAAGGCAGCATCTTCCCAGGACTGGCCCCACCAGGTCCTGTCCTTCCCTCAGCCATCATATTCAGGTACATCCTGACCTTGCAGCCTCTTATCTGAGCTCATCCTAGGAAGGACATAGGAAATAATAGCAGCTGTTTTCCTGAGCTCCAACTATGATGTGGGCACTGGGCTAGGCATTTTATTTCCTCTAATGTTTCTACAAGGGGCTTCCCTGGTGGCTCAGATGGTAAAGAATCTACCTGCAATGTGGGAGACTGGGTCCGATCCCTGGGTCAGGAGGATCCCCTGAAGAAGGAAGTGACTACCCATTCTAGTTTCTACACAGCAACTCCAGGAGGGAGGGGTCATTACCAACCCCTTATAACAGACAAAGAAACTGATGCTCAGAGCTGTTACCTGATTTACCCAAGGTCACTGTTATGGCCATATTGAAGCCCCAAACCCTAGTGCTTGAGAATTACCTTATTTGGAGGTAAGGTCTCTATGGGTGCATGCTAGTCACTTCAGTCACGTCTGACTCTTTGCTACCCTCATGGACTGTAGCCCGCCAGACTCCCCTGTCCATGGGATGCTCCAGGCAAGAATACTAGAGGGGGTTGCCATTTCCTCCTCCAGGGGATATTCCTGACCCAGAGATCAGACATGTGTGTCTTATGTCTCCTGCATTGGCAGGTGGGTTCTCTACCACTAGTGCCACCTGAGAAGCCCCAGAGTCTCTGTAGAGGTGAGCCGATGTAAATAAGGTCTTTGGGGTGGGTCCTGACCCCATAAGATTGACTTCCTCATAGAAGGGGGAAATTTGGACAGAAACGTGCACACACACAGACCTAAAGGCAGAGATTGGGGTGACGCACCTATAAGTCGAGGAATGCCAAGTTTGCCAGGAAACCACCAACAGCCAGGGCAACACGAGAGATTCCCTCACAACCTGCTAACACTGTGACCTTGGGCTTCTGGCCTCCAAAACTGTGAGACAAGAAACTTCTGCTTCAGCCACCCAATCTGTGGTGTTTTGTACAATAGCCCTCAGGGGACTAATACAGTGCACAGCTGCTAGGGGTGGGCCCCTGGTCGAGCTCTGAACTGTCCAACTAAAGGCAGCCCCTGACCACGTTTCTATTATTCCTTCTGGGCCAGGTGCCCTAGCACCCAGCAGATCCTTTAAAGCAAGAGTTTGGCCGACAAAGGTCCATCTAGTCAAGGCTATGGTTTTTCCAGTGGTCAAGTATGGGTGTGAAAGTTGCACCATAAAGAAGACTGTGTGCAAAGAATTCATGCTTTTGAACTGTGGTGCTGGAGAAGACTCTTGAGAGTCCCTCAAGACCCTCCTTGGGGTCTTGTCCCTCCTTGGGGCAATGAGATCAAACCAGTCAGTCCTAAAGGAAATAAATATTCCCTGAATATTCATTGGAAGGATTGATGCTTCAACATCAGCCACCTGATGTGAAGATCCTACTCATTGGAAAAGACCCTGATGCTGGGAAAGATTGAAGGGAAAACAAGAAGGGGGCGACAGAGGATGAGATGGTTAAATAGCATCACTGACTCAATGGACATGAATTTGAACAAACTCCAGAAGATAGTGGAGGACAGAGGAGCCTGGAGTGCTACAGTCATGGAGTTGCAAACAGCTGGACATGAATTAGCAACCAAATAACAACAACAAATTATGATTATTACTGTGGTATGACTCTGTCTTATGGTCCTAGGAAGACGGAGGGTTGGGCTATTGATGATGATTAAATATCGTCTCTGGGCCCCCGTGCCCTGTTTCCCAGCACCGCATCATGCTTCTCAGAGGTGGGAAAAAGAGGACCTTGGAGACTCACCATCGGGATGCTGGGGCTCGCGTGGCAGACTTTCCTTCACACGGTTGCCTGAGGAAGTCACGTGGTTGATCACACGCAGAGTATCAAGTGCTATCAGCAGCTCTGCCACGTTCCAGGGATTCTTCAGCCCTGTGTGGGACCCAGGGGAGTGTGCAGTCTGATGAGAACCTGGGCTGCCATCACACAAGATGGCTTTGCACCCCACCCACCTCCCATGCAGAATAGCCTACCCCCATGTGGGGACATCATTCTCGAATCCTACATCCCAGCAAGTACCCTTGCCAGGCCCAGGGCTGCTCCCTCCAGAACCTGCTGCCAGATGGAGCATGTTTGCCTCCCAGTAGGAGGGCAGGGCAGCTCAGGATAGTCACCTCTAAGACGTCCTCCCGGGCCTTCTGCTTCTGGGAGACAGATCAGGTCCTCCTCCATCCCTGGGACTCAGTAAACACCTGTCAACACCCACCACGATCCTGACACTGTTGTAAAGGAGCCCCCAAATGTCCCTGATTTCAGGGAATTTGTAGTCAAGAAAGAGAACAACCAATTCATTTCTTGTGGTATTTTACTTTGCTCTGTTACCAAATGCGATGGCCAGATCTCACAAATTTTCTGGCCAAAATCCAGAAATAAGTGATAGAAAAATAACCAAGGAAGGACTTCCTTAGTAGTCCAGTGGTTACGAATCTCCTTTGCCATGCAAGGGATGTGGGTTTGATCCCTGGTTAGGGAACTAAGATCCCACATGCCACAAAGCAACTACTGAGAACACAACCGCACTCTGGAGCCCGGGTGCCACAACTAAGGATTCTGTGTGCTGCAATAGATAAATAAACGTTAAGACCAAAAAAAGAAAAATAACCAAGAAGAACTCCCTCTACCATAAAATCAAAACTAGAAACACAAGCTGCAGGGAGGGAGGGGTGGCATGTGACCAGCCTTTTGTTTTCTTTGAGTTTATTGTTTGAGAAAAAGTAATACACACTCACTGTAATAGGTAAGAAAATCAGGATAACTAGTGGGAACCTACTGTATGCACAAGGAGCCCAGCCTGGCACTCTGTGCTGACCTAGAGGGATAGGATGGTGTGAGTAGGAGAGAGGGGACATATGTATGCCTATGGCTGATTCCTTTTGTTGTATGGAAGAAGTAAATGTGTACGTGTGTTAGTCATTCAGCTGTGTCTCTTTGCGACCCTATGAACTGCAGCCCACCAGACTTCTCTGTCCATAGAATTCTCCAGGCAAGAATACTGGAATGGGTTGCTATGCCCTCCTCCAGAGGATCTTTCTGACCCAGGGACTGAATCCATGCCTCTTACATCTACCTGCATTGGCTAGTGGGTTCTTTACCAGCACCACCTGAGAAGCCCAAATTATTAAGCTAGTCAATTAGTAAATTAAATTACTGGGCTTCCCAGGTGGCACTAGTGGTAAAGAACCCACCTGCCAATGCAGGAGATGTTAAGAGATGCAAGTTCAATCCTGAGTTGGGAAGATCCCCTGGAGGAGAGCATGGCCATCCACTCTAGTATTCTTGCCTGGAGAATCCCATGGACAGAGGAGTCTGGTGGGCTCAGACACGACTGAAGTGACTTAGCGCTTATAGACCTAATGGCACAATCATGCAACATGAAGTCCAAACCAGGATGCTTTTGAGCATGAAACTCAGTGAGTTAAATCAGATGCTGGATGCTGACTGAACAGCCTGGACTCCCGCGTCTTAGGAGTCATGAGAGGGGACCAGCTAAAGCCGAGTTGGACATAGATCAACAACCAAACACATCTTTCTGAGTGTTTCGTGTATTTCCAAGTAAGTGATGGGAGGCCTGAGGCTGAGAGACACCTCAGTCCAGGCTGTGAGCTCCCCCAAGCTCTGAGCCATCAGCCTTCACATCTGAGCGACTCCTGGGGTTCAGAGAGGACCAAGTTCCCAGGCTGTGGGGAAGACTCAAGCATCCCTCTCAAGACTGTCTCCTAGTTTTGCTTTGAAAATTCCAGCAGGACCCTGAGCAGTGATTCAAGCTCCATCTGCTTGTTTGTTCTGGCCTTAGAGATTCTCCAGAAATCCAGGCTACAGAGCAAGGACAGGGCTAGGAAGGCCAGGTGGGCTGGCTGGTAGGAGACGAGCCACCCCTGCGAGTGAGCCCAGCAGAAGCTGCGCACTGCCCCACTCCAATTGCACCCTCCCCCACATCCCCTTTCGGCCTCCCTCATGGCCTCCATCCTCCTTTACCCGAGCAGCCAGTCTGCAGAAGGATATAACCAGTTCCCCAACTTCCAGGATCCTGCTGTCCAAGAGCCACCAGGGCACTGTCCTCTCAGGTTCCATGTCAGCTCGACTACAGGTGTTTCGAGCACCTACTCTGCGTCGGATGCTGGAATCACAGCAGCAGCAGCAGCAGCAGCAGCAGCAGCAACGGTACTATAGCCCAGTTTACCCGGGCTTCCATCCCCGTGGGGACCACAGGCAACGGGTGTGGTGAGTGTTAGCAAGGAGAGAGAGTCACAGAGAGAAAAGAGCCTTGAGCTAGTGTCAGGCTTTTCTGAGGAAGTAACATTGAAATGGAATGCTTGAGGCTTAGTGGGGCAAGGAGGAGAGATTAGCTGGTGGCAGGCCCCATGGAAGGAACTCAGGAAGTTGAGGAACGGGAAAGAGGCTGTGAGGTTGGATATGGGGTGAGAGGTAGGTGGGGCTGGACCTTGTGGGCCTTCTAGACTGTATGCCAAGAAATGTGTGTGTGTATTCCGTTGCTCAGTCTGACTCATTGCAACCCCACAGACTGTAGCCCGCCAAGCTCTGCTGTCCAAGGGATTTTCCAGGCAAGAATACTGGAGTGGGTTCCTCCTCCAAGGGATCGAAACTCTTGTGTCTCCTGCATTGGCAGGCAGATTCTTTACTTCTACGCCACCTGGGATAGGGCAAGAACCACGAGCAATTGTTAAAGGAATTCAGAGGTGTTGAGATAAGATCTAATCTGCCACCTTCCCTGCCCTAGAAAACAGCTTGGGACAAGAGCAAATGCAGGTGACAAAGTCCTGTATCCAAGGCCAGGGCACTGGAGAGGGGATGAGAGGACCCATCTCAGAGCCTGGGGCCCACTAGAACCCATCCCTGGCTTGTTTAGCAGCCACATCACCTAGGGTTGGAGTGAAGCCTCAGGACCAAGGATGGAGACAAGGAAAGAAAGCTGAGTATGGGCTTCCCAGACCTGCAGGCCCAGGCCCTGCATTGGCTCATACTCCCAGTCCAGGCCTGGGAGACCCAGCTCCAAGATGGTCACTCCTGAGCACCCCCCAGTACGCTCCCCTCAACACACACCCCCAGGATGGAGCAGAAAGAATGCCCTGGAGGCAAAGGGACAGTCAAAAAAGGAAAAATGCAGCCAGATGGCGCCGGGACCAGGCGGTTTTGCCGCCTCGCCTTCCCGCGCGTGCGCTGGGTGCAGACAGGAAGCAGTTGGAACCAGCTCCAGAATTTTGCAGGCAGGGTGGGTGGAGGAGAGATGCCCGTAACCACCAGCCGTTGGGCAGTGCCGTTGGTCCCGCGGACTGACCTCACTGCCCAGGCCCGCAGAGCCCCTCCTGGGGTCACATTCCGCACTGGAGAGCCCCTCTCCAAGGCCTTGGATGGCGCCAATATCTTTTTAGGAACCAAGGGTCTAATTTTAGTGTCCCGGCCTTCGACACCTTCCTGAAATAGCTCCCTGTTTTCCCTCCGGCCCTGCCCCTTCCTTGGAGAAGGTGAACCCCCTGCATCCCCGTGATCCGGGCTGGGGAGCGCGGGCCCACGGCCTTGTATGGGTCTTGGTAGAGGGACTCGTGTCTCTGTGGTCTGTTCCTGGTGACCCGACCCAAAGGGCTCTACTGGGGAGGGCAGCTCGGTGCCCACCAGGCCAGGGGTCCCACAGAGCTCACCCCTGCCTTTTCCCTGTCCACTGGCCATGCTCAGGCATGTCACCGGCCTATGGGGTCCAAGCTCAGGTCCCCAGCCCCCTGGAAATCAAGCCTGCTGATCCCCAGCCTCTGCCTGTGGGAACAGTGGGTCAGCAGACACCTTGACCCAGCAGAGCTTCTGTTTTTCATTCCATATGTTCTGTGCCATCCTTGTATCAATAACACTTAGTAGTAGTATTTTCTGAGCACTTACTAGGGTGTCAAGTGCTTCTCATGCATGATGTCATTTCATCCTCTCAACCACCCTGTGAGGTAGGTACTGTTACTGTCCCCAAGGTATGGAGCCACCAAGTTGAGGAGGGGCACCTGCGATTGGAACTCAGGAGATCTGACCTCCAGCCCCCTGCTTCATTGTTCACATGGCATCTCCACCCAAACACCTCCTTGGACCCTCACAACAGCCCTCTCTCCCCTGCCTTTGTCCCAGGCCCTTCCCTGGAGTGCTCCATTCAGATTCTTCTAGGCTTCCTAAGTAAGCCAGAGAGATCATCTTGCCTGTGAGAAGTCACACAGCACACTAGTGGTGGATGAAGAGTCAACCCCCAAATTCTAAGAATAACAGGGCGTTTCCTGAAGGAGGCTGCAGCTCCACTTAGAGCTACAGATGTGTTAGCCGCATCCGGACAGACAAGGTGGTCCCAGTAATCACGGGGTGTGTGCATCTGGGCTGGGATGTTTTCACCAACAGCCCGCTCCCTAAAAGGCCCATGTGCTCATCTGCAGAAAAGCTTCCTATAGGGGCCACCAGCCGGCCGAATGATGGGTGGCCAGGAAGCATGATTCAGCAGGCATCCAGGGACACGCCCCTGGAGACCTAGCATCCTGCTAGGAGTGGACACATCAAAGGAGAAAAGCCAGGGTGGCCTTCCCAGGCCTCCTCTCGCTGCAGTCAGAGCCCAAACCCCACACCCACGGCTGTCTGTGAGTGGCAGAAGCTCCCTCCTGGGGCCATGAGGCCCGGCTCCCTCCACTGGCTCCCGCTTGCATGTTGACCAGGCTCAGCAGTGACCAGGGTGGGGTGGAGGGAAGCAGCAGTGCAGTGAGTCAGGCAAGACGAGCTGCTCCCACCCAGGAGAGCACGTCAGGGCCTTGGGAGTGGGAAGCACCTTCAGACCCCACACCATCCGGCTTTGTCCAAGCAGCCTTTGATTGTCAGAATAGGAAATGCAATTATTGTCTGAGTGGATAAAGAGTCACCCTTCTGAAACCAACAACTCTCCTTACATGCTGCCACCTCCAGAGTCAGGGCTAGGGCCTGGCAGGTGGACACACTTGCAGGGGGCAATGGAAGAAGGGGGCCGTTGCTCATGTGCCAGACTTTGAAATGGCCAGAGGGACTGATGATCAAACACTTGTAAGTGGGTGATGTAAGGAGCGTATGTAGCAAGCCAGGTGACAAACAGGACCTGACCTTTGAGCTAGGTGCTGAGGATGTACCAGGGCATGTGGAGGACTGTGGGGACCTTGTCTGAAGGAGAAGCTCAGTGTGCCTGAGTGCCGTCTTGGGGGCAAACACCTCTATCATCCTGATGCAAAGAGCCAACTCATTGGAAAAGACCCTGATGCTGGGAAAGATTGAGGACAAGAGGAGAAGAGGGTGACAGAGGATGAGATGGTTGGATGGCATCACCAATTCAATGGATATGAACTTGGGCAAACCCTGGGAGGTGGTAAGGGACACAAAACCCTGGCACTGGCAGTCCATGGGGTCACGAAGAGTCGGACACAACTTGGTGACTGAGCAAAAACAATATCAAGCTCTATTGTCAGGTACAGAAGTAAATTCAAAGTCTTCTGAAAAATCTGATTTTTTAAAATCTTGGCCAACATAATACCAGTAAATTATTTTATATGTATTATATTATTAATAAATAGTATATGATAAAGTATTATTATATTTTATTTATTTTTAATTGGAGGATAATTGCTTTACAATGTTGTGTTAGTATACGTATACATAGTCCCCTCCCTCCTGAGTCTCCCTCCCACCCCTCTAGGTTGTCACAGAGCACTAAGCTGAGCTCCCTGTGTTATACAGCAGTTTCTCAGTAGCTATGTATTCTACACATTATAGTGTATAAATCATCATTACATTTATTTTACTATATTATTAGTATTTATTTGTAATGATCCCCTGAAAGTGTTAGTCATTCAGTCATGTCCCACTCTTTTCGACCCCATGGACTATATAGCCCATCAGGCTCCTCTGTCCACAGGACTTTCCAGGCAAGAATACTGGCATGGGTTGCCATGCCCTTCTCCTGGGGAGCTTCCCAACCCAGGGATCAAACCTGGGTCTCCCGCATTGCAGGCAGATTCTTTACCATCTGAGCCACCAGGGAAGCCCATTAGTAATGATAGAAATTATTATTGTCATTACCATTATCACCACTGAGAGTTTCTAACAAAAGGTGTCTGCAGCCCTGGAGAGGGCTGGGGAGACAGCCTTTGCTGTGAAATTATCCTTTTCTTGTTTACAAAGTACATTGCCTGGTGTAATTGTCACCCCAAGCCTGGGAGCTGCCTGGAAACATCTGTTGTGGTGACCTGACAGATTAGGGAAACCAAGGCCCAAGAGACTGTAGCACTTTACAAGGATCACACAGCAGTGGCAAAGCAGACACTTTGACTCAGGTCTCTGATTCCCAGAGGGTGAAGTCTGTGTGCTAAGAAAAGGTAGTGGGGCTGCCCGTAGAATTGGGGGCCACTGCCTGCACTTTCGCACTGGCAGAGCTGACCCCACCTAGTTACCTGAACTCCCGGCTCCCTGCTCTCAGCACCCTGAGAAAAGCTAAGGGTGGAGATAAGGTGGCCGAGGTGCTGATGTGCCATGTGACACGCAGATTTTTGCAGCTCAAAAGCCAGCCCCCACCCTCCCTGTCTGGCCGGAGGAATGCGGACAAGAAGGTCAGGTGATGGACAGGGCGTCCATGATGGGCAGATTCCAGTGTCAATCCCAGGGGCTCCGGGCTGAGACCTGCCTCACTTTCGAGGTCACCTCCCCACTTGTGCATTTCCTGTGTCTGACCAGCCCTGGCTCCTTGGCCCCCAAAGGGTCCTTCCATCACTGGGGCTCGCTTGCCTCTTGGGGTCCCACAGCTCTGAGGTCCCAGATGTCTCCCACTGGACTCATCTGTCCTCTACAGCAGGAGCAGAAAGCTTGCTGTGAATCCTGCCTTCGAGACCAGATGGCATTACTGATGTCCGAAAGGAGACCCCAGAGAAGCTACTTAGAATCCCACCAACTCAACCCATCGATGCAGGAGACTCCAGCCTCAGAACACCCAGGGCATAGCTATTCCTCTGAAACACCTGTCTAGCAGTTTCTCTGGCTCTCTGCCCATCCTCCCTAGTGTAATCACTCACTGCTGTTCCCCGGGTGGGCAAACGTCTGTCCCAAGTGGATGGAACTCTGACTGGCCCCGAACATTCTGCTGCCCCTGATCAGAAGCAAGCCCCAAGCCCCATGGTTTACCAGTGGGCCAAAAGCAGCCTTTTCAAGGGAGTGGAACTGAACCCCCATCTCTAGGACTGCTGTTTTTTCAGAACTCCCTCATCTTTTATATGTTTTAACTTCATATATTACCACTATGATGTTTGCCTTAAAACATCAAGGGTTTTTTTCCTAGAAAGCAATGATTTTTTAAGTAGAATTTTTTCCTTCAACTTGCTGTGAGAGAAACAAGAGTTATTGAATGAGACTTCCCTGGTGGTCCAGGGGTTACGACTCTGTGTTTCCACCACAAGAGTCACAGATTTGATCCCTGGTCTGGGAACTAAGATCCTGTATGCTGCATGGCAAAAAAAAAAAAAGGTATGGAAGAGTTATTGGAAAATCAGGGTGATGTACCCAGGTCTCCCAAAAGTGGGGACAGACAGGAGTGTGGCCAGTAGTGGGCTTCAGGAAGCAGTTACTGGGACTTTCCTCGCTTGGCCCCTCCGTTCCATTTACCAGGAGCTCAATTCTATCTTTGCTTAGGGAACGGCATAGAGTAGCAAGAAATATAGGCCCCATCCTGGGCTCTGGCTGCTCAAGGGCCACCAACACGAGGCCTAGGAATGGAGAGAGAACCAGCTGACCACTTATTAGGATTTGGTGCTTTTGCATCCTGACCCATTTAATCCTGCCACTAACCTGAGCATTACCTCCATTCTGGGCTTCCCAGGTGGTGCTGCTGCTGCTAAATCACTTCAGTCGTGTCTGATTCTGTGCGACCCCATAGACGGCAACCAACCAGGCTCCCCCGTCCCTGGGATTCTCAAGGCAAGAACACTGAAGGGGGTTGCCATTTCCTTCTCCAATGCATGAAAGTGAAAAGTGAAAGGGAAGTCGCTCAGTCGTGTCCGACTCTTCACGACACCATGGACTGCAGCCCACCAGGCTCCTCTGTCCATGGGATTTTCCAGGCAAGAGTACTGGAGTGGGGTGCCATCGCCTTCTCCGCTAGCCAGGTGGTGCTAGTGGTTAAGAACCTGCCTGTCAATGCAGGAAATGTAAGAGACGTGAGTTTGATCTCTGGGTTGGGAAGATGCCCTGAAGGAGGGCATGGCAACCCACTCCAGTATTCTTGCCTGGAGAATCCCATGGACAGAGGAGTCTGGCTGGCTATGGTCCACAGTGTCGCAGAGAGTCGGACACGACTGAAGTGACTTAGCACGCACACAGCCCCATTTTACTGGAGAAAACTGAGGCTCAGAAAGATGAAGCAAGTTGCCCACAGTCACACATCCCATAAAATCAGAACTGGGATTTGAACTGAAGTCTATGTAACTACAAGGTCTCTGCCCTTTCAAGGCACCAGGCATAACTCTCAGGGGAGACAGAGTGAGATCCATTTTGACTACTGTGCAGCTGATCCCAGACCAGAAGAGATATGGGGCCTCCTGAACTGTCTAGGAACTCCCACAAAGGAACTAAGATCTATCGCATTTTATATTTATTTTATTTTATTAATTTATTTGGCTGTGTTGCGGCACATGGGATCTTTTAATCGTAGCATGTGGGAACTTGTTTCCTGACCAGGGATCAAACCTGGGCCTCCTGCACTGGGGGCATGGAGTCTTAGCCACTGGACCACCAGGGAAGTCCCTAAAATCTGTTGTGAGTTTCCCTAGTCGGCCAGCCTTGGACAGAGCCACTGCTCTGTGTTCCTACCATCTGGCGGGCCTGTTCCTTCCCAAAGTGGGGACCAAATGAGGAGGTGAACAGAGAGCCTTCAACGCCACCTGCTGGAGATACAGTAGCAGCATCTCTAGTGGACCCTGCATTCCCAGAACACGTCATCCCTGGCCACTCAGGAAACTGGGGTTGGGGAGGTATGATGGACAGCAGAGAGCAGGGCAAGACTGCTTCTCAGGAGATTGGTCCTATACTTGATCCTATAAATGGGTATGGGTTCCTCCTGCCAGAAACTTAGAAAGCTGCATCTGGAGCTCAAAATACACCTGACGTTGCAAATACAGATGGCTGGATGGAGGCATGTCAGCTGCTGAGGGCCAGGGTAGGAGGAAGGCTAGATAATTGCTGTATCATGGAAACAAGGCAATTTTAGGCAATTTTCTGCACAATGCCCTGGCTGTTTAAATCCAAAGAGATGATTGGAGAGGCCAGCTGGAGACTCATCAACTCTATTTCTGATCAGCCTGAAGTTTTCACAACAGTCATGACTATTAATGAGCCTGTGGCCGCTGCCACCATAAACCTCCCCTATCTTTCCTCTCCCAGCCTGAGTGTCTACAGCATCCACTGAGCAGGGAGCTGGGGTGATTGGCCCCAGGAAGCCGGGAGAAGCAAGCAGCTCAGCCCCAGGGAGGGAAGGGAAGAGATCCAGGCTGTTCCCCACAGCTAACATCTCTCAAGTGTGTCCTTTGTGTCAAATCATGCACCTACACACTACACACCCGGTCTCACTGACTGTAGCTGTGACCAATGAAGAAGGGAGGTTCATACCCAGAGGTATCCACACTAGTCTCTGTCTAGACAGAGGTCCCTATGACCCAGTCCTGCTGACCACTTTCCGCTGTTCAAGCCCCAAAGGAGGAAGCATGATGGAGTGGTCAGGAGGCAGCCTCTGGAGCCAGACTGCCAGTCCTGGTCCTCACCGACCAGCACTGTGATCTTGACCAGTTACTTGACTTCTCTGAGCCCCACATTCTCTGCCTGTGATAAAGAGGTTGTACCAGCACCTACCCAGGTCTCCTTATTCCCTAGCTGGCACAGCCAGTGTCAGTGCTGATTGGTGACTCTGCCATATAGTTGTTACATTGTTTTTTATTAATTATTATTTATTTATTGACTGTACTGGGTCTTCACTGCTGCACAGGCTTTCCCTAGTTGTGGTGAGCAGGGGCTCCTCTGGAGTTGTGGTGTGCAGACTTCTCATTGTGGTGGCTTCTCTTGTTGAAAAGCGAGGGCTCTAGGTGTGCAGGATGCGGTAATTATAATTCCCAGGGTCTAGAACACAGGTCTAGTATCTGTGGCTCATGGGCTTAGTTGTTGCATGGACTGTGGGATCTTCCTGGGACAGGGACCAAACCTGTATCTCCTGCATTGGCAGGTAGATTCTTTACCACTGAGCCACCAGGGAAGCCCTTCATCCCACATTTGATGCATTAATTTTATTAGCTTTGAGACTGCTAAATAATTCCTAATTTTCCTTTTGATCTCTTCTTTGGACCATGGGTTACTTAGAAGGATATTGTTTAATTATCAAATATTTAGGGCTTTTCTGGACTTCAAATTTAATGCTCTTGGGGTCAAACAACATACTCTCTAAGATTTTAGTGTTCTTCCCTTAATTCTGTCAGTTTGTGCTTCATTGCACTTTGAAAGTCTATTATTAGATAATAATTTAGGATTGTTATGCCTTCCCAATAAATTGACACTTTTACCATTATAAAATATCTCACTTATCTCTGATAACATTCCGTGCCCTAAAATATACATTGCTTCATATTACTGCATTCATACAAACTTTATAATACCTATTAATGCATAATTTTTCATCCTTTTAGTTTCAATTATTTTTTCTGTATATTTAAAATGTATTACTTACAGCAGCAACAAGCTGAGTCTTATTGTTTTCATCCTATTGGATAACCTCTGGCCTTTCCTTGGAAGATTTCATTCATTTAAATTTAATGTGATCACTGATATGGTGGGTTTAAGTATAGCATCTTACTATTTGTTTTCTATTTAGTCTACTTCTTCTTTGTTACTCTTTCCTTGACTTTTTTTAGGCTAATTGAATAATTTAATATTCCATTTTATTTCTTTTACTAATTTTTTAGCTATATCTTTTTATATTGCTCTAGTGAATCGATTATGCATTATTGATTTTCCAGAGTGTACCTAGAATTATTATTTTAGTACTTCAGGTAAAAGGCAAATACTTTAAAACAGTATAATTCCATTTAACCTCTTCTTTGTGCTCTCAGTTTTATATATTTCGCTTCTAAATATGTTCAGTTAGTTCAGTTCAGTCGCTCAGTCGTGTCTGACTCTTTGTGACCCCATGAATTGCAGCACGCCAGGCCTCTCTGTCCATCACCAACTCCCAGAGTTCACTCAAACTCACCTCCATCGAGTCCGTGATGCCATCCAGCCATCTCATCCTCTGTCGTCCCCTTCTCCTCCTGCCCCCAATCCCCCTCAACATCAGAGTCTTTTCCAATGAGTCAACTCTTCGCATGAGGTGGCCAAAGTATTGGAGTTTCAGCTTCAACATCAGTCCTTCCAAAGAACACCCAGGACTGATCTCCTTTAGAATGGACTGTTGGATTTCCTTGCAATCCAAGGAACTCTCAAGAGTCTTCTCCAACACCACAGTTCAAAGGCATCAATTCTTTGGCGCTCAGCTTTCTTCACAGTCCAACTCTCACATCCATACGTGACCACTGGAAAAAACCATAGCCTTATGTTACAAACTCCCAAAAACAAAATCACTAGTTTTGTTTTAAACAATTGCCTTTTAAACAAATTAAGATCATGAAAGATAGTTTTATGTTTGGCCCTATGTTTACCTTTTCTGGTGCATTCTTCCACAAACATCAGTGTCCAAGTCATTCCTTTCTGTTTGAAGCACTTCCTTTAGCACATCTTATGCAGTTCTGCTGGAGACAGATTTTTCTCAACTCTTTTCTTGTGTGTCTGAAATAGTCTTTATTTCACCCCCATAGTTGAAGGATATCTTAGCTGGATACAGAATTTTGCATTCACGTTTTTTCTTTCAACACTTTAAAGTGTCTTCTAGGCTCTGTTGGTTTTTTTTTTTTCTGATAAGTACCCAGTTATCTCCAAAATGACTTTTTATCATTAGCTAGTTCAAATCACGGAGAAGGCAATGGCAACTCACTCCAGTACTCTTGCCTGGAAAATCCAGTGGATGGAGGAGCCTGGTAGGCTGCAGTCCATGGGGTCGCTAAGAGTCAGACACAACTGAGCAACTTCACTTTTACTTTTCACTTTCATACACTGGAGAAGGAAATGGCAACCCACTCCAGTGTTCTTGCCTGGAGAATCCCAGGGACGGGGGAGCCTGGTGGGTTGCCGTCTATGGGGTTGCACAGTCAGACATGACTGAAGCGACTTAGCAGCAGCAGCAGCAGTTCAAATCAAGATCCAAAAAGGACCCTCATATTTCATTTTGTCATTATGGGGTTTTTTTGGTCCCTTTTAATCTGAACAGCTTTGCTTCCCAACACTGTGTGTGTGTGTGTGTGTGTGTGTGTGTGTGTGTGTATAATTTTTGAAGGACTGGATCAGTTGTCCTCAGGAATGTCCTCATCATGAATTTGTCTGAATTTTTCCCTTGTGGTAGATATTTCTCCCTCCAAATTCTCCAAATTTAATTTGTTCCTGTATCCTCTAAGCTTCTTGTAGACTGGACCTCAGATCTGTAAGATTCTGGACCTGACTAGATTCAAGTTTGTCATTTTTATATTTTATACTGTCTGACATTAAATATATTGAACAACCTCTCTCCATCTGCCTCATAAGGTTGGCAGGGGGATTAAAGGACCATAAAGCATTTCTCAGCACCTAGCTTAGAGCAAGTACACATAAATGCTAGCTAATGTCATTATTATCAGTCAGTTAGTTATTCCACTGGGCATGCTGCTGGCAGCCCACTGATTAAATGCTGACTACAGATGTATCTGGTCTTACTTTTTAGTTTTGAATTAATTCTCACTTTTTTTAATGCTGGAAAATTTAAATCAAATTCTAAATTTATAGCTTCTCTGGGAAAATGAGAAATGGCAACACTGGGTCCCTCTTCATAGCCTTGATCAGTTCAGTTCAGTTCAATCACTCAGTTGGGTCCAACTCTTTGCAATCCCATGAAACACAGCACCCCAGGCCTCCCTGTCCATCACCAACTCCCAGAGTTCACCCAAACCAATGTCCATTGTGTCAGTGATGCTATCCAACCATCTCATCTTCTGTCGTCCCCTTCTCCTCCTGCCTTCAATCTCTCCCAGCATCAGGGTCTTTTCAAATAAGTCAGCTCTCCACATCAGGTGGCCAAAGTATTGGAGTTTCAGCTTCAACATCAGTCGCTCCAATGAACACCCAGGACTGATCTCCTTTACGGTGGACTGATTGGATCTCCTTGCAGTCCAAAGGACTCACAAGAGTCTTCTCCAACACCACAGTTCAAAAGCATTAATTCTTTGGCACTCAGCTTTCTTTATAGTCCAACTCTCACATCCATACATGACTACTGGAAAAACCATAGTCTTGACTAGACAGACCTTTGTTGGCAAAGTAGTATCTCTGCTTTTTAATATGCTGTCTAGGTTGGTCATAACTTTCCTTCCAAGGAACAAGCGTCTTTTAATTTCATGGCTGCAATCACCACCCACAGTGATTTTGGAGCCCAGAAAAATAAAATCAGCCACTGTTTCCCCATCTATTTGTCATGAAGTGTTGGGACCGGATGCCATGATCTTAGTTTTCTAAATGTTGAGCTTTAAGTCAACTTTTTCACTCTCTTCTTTCACTTTCATCAAGAAGCTGTTTAGTTCTTCTTCACTTTCTGCCATAAGGGTAGTATCATCTGCATATCTGAGGTTATTGATATTTCCCCCGGCAATCTTGATTCCAGCTTGTGCTTCCCCCAGCCCAGCGTTTCTCATGATGTACTCTGCATATAAGTTAAATAAGCAGGGTGACAATATACAGCCTTGACGTACTCTTTTTCCTATTTGGAAGCAGTCTGTTGTTCCATGTCCGGTTCTAACTGTTGCTTCCTGACCTGCATACAGGTTTCTCAAGAGGCACATCAGGTGGTCTGGTATTCCCTTCTCTTTCAGAATTTTCCACAGCTTATTGTGATCCACACAGTCAAAGGCTTTGGCATAGTCAATAAAGCAGAAATAGCTGTTTTTCTGAAACTCTCTTGCTTTTCCCATGATCCAGCGGATGCTGGCAATTTGATCTTTGTTTCCTCTACCTTTTCTAAAACCAGATTGAACATCTGGAAGTTCACGGTTCACGTATTGCTGAAGCCCGGGTTGGGGAATTTTGAGCATTACTTTACTAGCGTGTGAGATGAGTGCAATTGTGCGGTAGTTTGAGCATTCTTTGGCATTTCCTTTCTTTGGGATTGGAATGAAAACTGACCTTTTCCAGTCCTGTGACCACTGCTGAGATTTCCAGCTTTGCTGACATACTGAGTGCAGCACTTTCACAGTATCTGGACCTAAACTACGGTGTGACTCTCAGAGACAGCCCATTTACCCCAGGTGACATTCATTGCCTCTAAGTCTGTGCGGGCTTGTAATTCCTGGTCCCTGCTCACCCCGTATCTTGTCTGAAGAGCTGGGACCATTTCTGAGGTCCTTCTCCTGTTGCTTCAGTACTCTAATCTTCAGGAAGGCTGTGACTGCCACTGCTGAGAGAAGTTCCATTTCAATTCAGCAAATGCTCATTGAGTCCTTTAACCAATCAATTAAAATAATTAAAAGCCATTCTCAGGAACCATATTGTCAATATTCCAGAGCTTTCCAAAGGTTACTATCAAGGGCCAAGTGAAATAACCGCTGGGGAAAAATTTTTGACTCCATCAGTAAAGTATTCCATCTCATGCTAAAAAAAATGGACAAAACTACCAGTTGACCAAAGGTGGGGAAATAGGAAGGACTTGCTATGATTCATAGAATTTATTCTTTGCATAAAATAAGACCAAGATAGAAGTGGCATCAGCATCGTGATGGAGTGATATGCGCTCTTTGTCTCTCCCCTTCAATGTACAATGACTAAAACATTCACAGCTCAACAGGGATGTCTCTGCCCAACTCACCTTAGATCTCCACACATTTGTACATCTAACAGGGATGGACTAGAGCACACAGAGGAGGTGGAACTAGGGGAACGGTAGAGGTGGCACCTGCCATCCCAGTCTCCCAGTTGGGACGGCTGAATCTGCAGCCCCAGAGGATCCAGGAGCAGCGGGGGGGAGGGGGGGTGTGAGGGGATGGCAGACACAACTCCAGCCTCTTGGCCCTATATGGCAACTCCCGTGGCATCCCTCCAGCTGTAGAGACATCCACGACTCTGGTCCCCTGCCCCCACCCCTAGAGGTGAAGCCTAATCCTGACTATATGACAAGGTGTATGTGCGTGTTAGTCACTCAGTGATGTCTGACTCTTTGCGACCTTGGGCTCCTTTGTCCATGGAATTCTCCAGACAAGAATACTGCAGTGGGTTGCCATTTCTGTCTCCAGAGGATCTTCCCGACCCAGGCATCAAACCCAGGTCTTCTCCATTACAGGTAGATCTTGTATTACAGGCAGATTTTGAGCCACCAGGGAAGCCCTAGACATATGCATGACGAGGTATATGCACCCACAATCTGGGTTCCCCCCATCCTTCTCCTTTTAAATGCAGTGGAGCCTGACTCAGTGCCCACCATCCCGTGTCCCAGACAGTGATGCCAGCGACTCCAGCAGCAGCAAGGCACCAGTAGCCTCTAGAGGCACAAGCAGTGATAATGATGGCGCTGGATACAGAGGCAGAGGAGGATGGAAAGTGCTGACTCTCAAATATAACCTGAGAGAGTGAAGTGAGTGACAGTCGCTCAGTCGTGTCNAAGGACTGATGTTAAAGCTGAAACTCCAATACTTTGGCTACCTGACATGAAAAACTGACTCACTGGAAAAGACCCTGATGCTGGGAAAGATTGAAGGCAGGAGGAGAAGGGGATGACAGAGGATGAGATGGTTGGATGGCATCACTGACTCGATAGACATGAGTTTGAGTAAACTCCAGGAGTTGGTGATGGACAAGGGAGGCCTGGCATGCTGCAGTCCATGGGGTGGCAAAGAGTCAGACACTACTGAGCAACTCAGCTGAACTGAGGTGAACCCATAAACCCCAACCCTCTAAACTTATCACTACTTTCTTCCCTTCATGGATTGTATACTCCAGACAAACTGATGTGTTATTGTCCACTTGCCTCCCTAAACTACCCCATTTCTGTACGCTTACCCTTGCCCTGCCCACTGCCGGGATGGTCCTCTCACATGGCTTCGCCTAGCAAACACCTGTCATCCTTCAGGAAGCCATCCCTGAGCCTCTAGTAGCCGTTAGATGTGCCAGCCCTATACTTCACAGCCCCAGTCACAGTATAATTGTCCATTTTCTTATCTGGCTCCCCTTTAGATTGTCCATTCCACCAGCTCAGTGTCTGTACCTGACCTCTTTCCAATCAACAAGATCACTAAGGGGATTTGGTCAAATACAGGGACTGAGAGCCCCACAGCAGATAAACAGGATTGGAGGTGAGTGTGTGCGTGCTCAGTCACTCAGTTGTGTCCGACTCTTGCGACCCCATGGACTGTAGGCCGCCAGGCTACTCTGTCCATGGTGTTCTCCAGGCAAGAATACTGGTTGGAGGCAAGTACAGCTGAACCTAAAGTCCTGCCCAGAGAGACTTTTGGATTAGAAAACAAAGCATCCCTGCAGAGAATAAATCGGTGCAACTTTGAGCAAATACGCAAGCAGTTATTTCCAAGATACATCCACAGTGCCTTGGCTAACTGGTAGGAACCTCTAGTTCTGGAGCTGGCAGACCTGGGACACATCCCAGACGCCACAATTATGTGACTTTGGCCTAGTGCCTTATCATCTTGGGGCCTCACTTTCCTCATCTGTAAAATCGGAATAAAATTTGCCTTCCAGGGTAACCAGAGGCCTGTGCTTTGCTGCCAGGCATCTATTTCCCCTCCTTTCTGACAAGAAAACTCCAAATTTCCTTTAGCGAGCCATTCCTCTCCTGTGGGTTTCCCAGGTGGCACTAGTGGTAAAGAACTCACCGGCCAGTGCAGGAGACATAAGAGACACAGGTTCCATCCCTGGGTTGGGAAAATCCCCTGGAGTAGGGCACGGCAACCCACTGCAGTATTCTTGCCTGGAGAATCCCAATGGGCAGAGGAGCCTGGCAGGCAACAGTCCATGGGGTTGCAGAGTCGGACACGACCAAAGCAACTTAACACACAAGCATGTACATACGCATTATTCTCTGTGCAGTGGTTTAAGATTGACCCAGTGCCTAGCTCTGAGGTGGCCTGAATGGTCTAACCTAGTTAACATATCTCTTACACCTTGGTCATGGTAATTGGCTCAGGCATGGGCTGTCCAGTCGGAGGTGAACCTCAGCACTTTGGGTAGGAATGCTGGGACTCGGATTCTGCTGGCCTCTTTAAGAGGGCAAATGGTCATAACTGTGGCCATTATATTTCCACAAGGGTAGCCCATCTGAGGATGGAAGCCAATTACAGAAAGTAGAGCTAAGAGATGGATCCTACTGAAATTATTCGATTCCTGCATCAAGCCATTCCTGAAGTCCTCCTGGACTATACTGTTAAGGAACCAGTACTTGTCTTTTGGTTTAAGCCAGTTAGAATTAAGTTTTCTATCACTCGCAACCCCAAAGTCTTAACTGAAACACCAGGATTGAATAACATAAGGCATACAAATGTAATTCAACAAGTATTCTTTAAACACCCACCCTGTGCCAGGCATTGTGCTAGTCTCTGGTCCATCCAGAGTGAAAGACAGGTATAGCCACTGCTTTAGTGGACCTTGAACTAGGGGGGAAGTGCCCAGCATGCAGATGTTTGTCAAAGGTAACCATTCCTCCTTTTACACCCAAGGGCCAGATATATGCATGGCTTGCTAAAAGAATCACCATGAACATTTACTGAGATGAATGATTTATTTGAAGCTTCCATTGGTCAAAGTCCAAAGGAGAGGCTCCAGGAAGCAGGATTGTGAGACTAGGTAGCTTGTTCATGGTCAGGCTGTTTGTTCAACCACCACCTGCCTGCTGAGATAAGCCTCCTTTCTGCAAGGTGGCCAGTGCCCTCAGCAAGTGGGGGTGATCAGCCCAATCACCAGACCCCTAAGGAGATGGCAGGTCAGACCACTGCTGCTTCTTGGGATTGGTGGGGAGCTGAAAACAAGACCCCAAAGTGCAGAGTACTTGTTCTCAAGGGCTTTTTTTAAAGGTCAGGAACCCTTTTAAGAATCTGAGGAAAGCTACAGGAACTCTCCTCATGAAAAAAAAAGAAAATACATACATATATATGTAGATATATATACATACATACATTTTCCAATTCCAGGGATTCACACGTCCCTTGAAGCCAGGTTACAGACTCTTAAGCAAAAATAACTCTAAAGATTTTTTTAATCTAAGATTTTATGAATGTTTGTATTCTTGGCTTATTATCACCTTGAAAAGTTGCGTTCCCCCACTGGAAGAATATGCCTGTCCATTTGGGCTCCTATAGCAGAATACCACAGACTGGATAGCTCATGAACAACAGAAACCTATTTCTCACAGTTCTGGGGGCTGAAAGTCTGAGATTGGCATGATCAGGATCTGATAAGAGTCCTCTTCCGGGCTGGAGACAGTTGTTTTCTCTCTGTGTCCTCACTCAGCAGGAAGAGGACTGGAGAACTCTCTGGGTCTCTATTATAAGGGCACTAATCCTATTCATGAGGGCTCCACTCTCATTACCTACTCGCCTCCCAAAGGCCCCTCCTCCAGACTTCAACATGTTGGGGGTTAGGTTTCAACATGTGAATTTGGGGATCCCCAACACTCAGTCCATAACAGCACTCACAGGAGAATTCAACTTCCTCTTGGAAAAATTGTCCAGAGCTAATCATGGATGCTAATCATGGACCTCATGATCAGTGTCTCACTGAAGCAAAAGCTCATGTGAAGGCGGCTGATTTAGTAAGAGCTCCCGGGGGACAGCAGAGGGAGACTGGGAGGGGGTAAAATGGGGAAGCAAAAGCAAATCAAGGGAGTCTTCCTGAATTCCCCACCACTGTGGGCAGCAGGGGCCTGATCCCATTTGAGAAGCAGTTTAGGAGGTCTCAGAATTGTCCACCCAGGGGATGGTGGAGGGAGCACTGGCTCCAACGCCCATGGGAGAAGGGCTGCCCTGAACAGTGTTATCCTTGGCCTGCTTCGAGGCTACACACATGCTGAGTGCACAACAGCTTCCTGAGGTCAGAGAGAAGCTGAGGCCAGCTGCTGCCAGGAACCCACCCCGGGAAAGAGCTGGTGGCTGCAACCATGGCAAGAGTGAAAAGTAGCCTACGAGGACGCGGGCTGGGGCATGAGATGTTGAGGAGCCTGTCGGTCTTCAGGGAGTTAATACGTATCCAAGCCAAACTTTTAGCTGCTGGGAAGTGCTGGATAGTATGTGATTACATTTTCCATACCAAGTGTCTGCCCCTGAAAAGCAACTTGACCTGGGCTCTTTGGATGGCATCGATTCGATGGACATGAGTTTGAGCAAGCTCCGGAGCTGGGGATGGACAGGGAAGCCTGGCATGCTGCAGTCCATGGAGTCCCAAAGAGTCTCGGACACGACTGAGCGACTGAACTGAACTCTGTGTGTCCAGCCCGAGAAGAAGGCTCTAGCGCATTACCGGACCATGGGAGGCGGGCCCACTAGGGTTATAGAGGATCTGCTCCCAACCGAGGCCAAACTGGAGGCGCTGCAGAGGCTCGCGGCACAAAATGCATTACCCGACTCCATCCCACGGGAGCCATCAGAGGAATTCGAAGGGAGAGATGGAGTGTAGGGGCTGAGAGAGGCTGGGCCAACAGCGAGCCCCAGCTTACATCCCTGCTTGAGCTGCACAGCCTTGAACAAATTTTTTTTTTTTATTTTACTTCCGGTTGTGCTGGGCTAGGTCTTCATAGCTGTACTGGGTCTTTCTCTAGTTGCGGTGATAGGGCCTTCTCTCTAGTTGTGGTGTTCGGACTTCTCACTTCTGGGCTATAGAGCGCAGACCCAGTAGTTGTGGCACAGGGGCTTAGTTGCCTTGTGGCATGTGGAAACTTCCCAGACCAGGGATTGAACCCATGTCCCCTACATTGGCAGGTAGATTCTTTTTAACTTTTATTATTTTGGCTGCTCTGGGTCTTTGATGCTGCGTGGGCTTTTCTCTAGTTGCAGCAAGTGGGGGCATCTCATCACGGTGGCTTCTCTTGTTGCAGAACACGGGCTCTAGGGCACACAGGCTTCCGTAGTTGTGGCGCACAGGCTTAGCTGCTCCACAGCATGTGAGATCTTCCTGGACCAGGAATCAAACCCCTGGCTCCTCCATTGGCCAGCACATTCTTTCCCACTGAGCCACCAGAAAAGCCCTGGCAGGTGGATTCTTAACCACTGGACCACCAGGGAAGTCCTGAGCAAACTATTCAGAGGTCATTTCCTTATCTCCTAAATTGGCACCTTAACCCTCAGCAACCTCCTCCCCACATGAGGCTGCATTGATGTCAAATACCTAACACATGTGCTCACTTCAATGAGACCTATAAATCACAGATACTCGTCTACTGAAATTAAACTTGCTAGGTCAGTTTTTTCCAGGCACATGTACGTAGGCTCATTTTGACATGTACAGGAGCCCACACCGTGCCTTGCTCCAAGTTAAACAGAGGAATGGGAGCCATGAAGCACTGCTTCTGTAGCCAAGTAGCTTCCAGTTGAATGCAGTGACTAGAGGCCACGTCACTCTGTGAATTGCAGTCTACCTCATCCCTCGCCAGCCAAGGGTCCCCTGGCTGGAGTTGGGAGGCATTCAATACTCTGCACCCTGAGAGCAGGAGAGGATGGTACTGAGGACTGAAGCACCTGGTAAACCAGGGCTACTTGTAGAACCTGAGGCACTTTTTTTTCTCTCCCAGCTGCCTACTGGGGGCCAGACCATTGGGACCTTGGCACCAAAACCAGCTGAGTCAAGCTGCTCAAAACACAGAGCTAGGAAACACGGTGATCGTCCCCAAGGTGGACTGCCATGCTCAGCACAGCCCCTTTGCTCCATTCTCCCCACAAAGGATTCAGACCTTAGCTTCCAGAACTGGCAGGAGGCCTGAGTCCCAGGTGGCTCAGTGGTAAAGAACCCACCTCCCAATGCGGGAGACTTGGGTTTGATCCCTGGGTTGGAAAGATCCTCTGGAGTAGAAAATGGTAAACTGCTTCAGTATTCTTGCCTGGGAAATCCCACAGAGGAGCCTGGTAGGCTAGTCCTTGGATCTGCAGAGTCGGACTCGACTGAGTGAATAGCAGCAGCAGTCCTATGGGCAGCAAGACCAGGGCAGGCAACTCCAGGCTCTTCAGGGCAGGCTGGGGTGAGGCACCACAGCAGGAAGGGACCTCAGTGACACTCCTCGAGCAGCCCCCTCTGCCAGGACACGCAGCAAACCCTGAGGAGGGTGGCAGAGGCCACATCCACATGCTCTGAGGGACTCTTCTGAAGGGGAGAGGACGTGGGAAGGGAACACTGTCACCACGGCAGGGCCTGGTGCTTCGGATTCTCCCTGAGTCTGGTGACTGAGGAAGGTCTGACGTCTCCAGAGGTTTTAACCACACACAAGACTGCTCATGGAAGTTTGAAAGAGATTTATTTAAAAACAGAACGACAGAAAAAAAAAAGCTTTGGTATTCCAAAACCCAACAATCAACAGTCACTGGAAAGTTAAACACCTCCCCTAAGGCCCAGAGGTACAAAACCACAGGCTCATGGTAAGGACACAATGTGCAAACCCAAGGGTGACGGAGACCCACCCCCTCCACACAGGCAGCCTACGGGGCTCCAGACCTCCCGGAAATCACCGCCAAGATTCACTACCGAAGAGTGGATGCANGCCCAGAGGTACAAAACCACAGGCTCATGGTAAGGACACAATGTGCAAACCCAAGGGTGACGGAGACCCACCCCCTCCACACAGGCAGCCTACGGGGCTCCAGACCTCCCGGAAATCACCGCCAAGATTCACTACCGAAGAGTGGATGCAAAAGCCATCCAGCAAATCTCAACAATAAATTATTAACAAAATTCATTCAAGAACAGAACACATTAAATTAGGAAAAGAACACATTTTTTTCCTGGACAAGCCTTTTCAAAAGAGGGTCTATTTCCTGGGATAGAAGAAAGGGGGAAAGTGGAAGGAGAGAGCTCGATTTTAAGTATTTTCCGTACAGGTTCATTTTATTGAATCAAAAGCTTACAAAAAGCCCATCAGCCCCTCCCCTCCCCTCCCCGATGCAAACTCCTGAACATCCACACGCACTTCTGAGTCACTGGTGTCCCCCAACAAGGCACAAAAGGCTGGGTGCTTTCACAGGATCCCTTGTTCGCAGCAGCAGGACTTTCAGTGCTGGGCATCTTGTGCAAGTGGCGACTGAAAGTAGGACTGACGTCATTCAGACACTGGGATCTTCCTGTTCAACCAACAAGACAGGACGTTACTGCGCGTGCCAACCCCAGGGGACAGCTACAGCAATCTCGAGGGAAACAGGTGATGGGAACACCCTGCTGGCAGCCCACCCTGGCTCACAGCTGGCTAGGATGATGGCACCCAGCCCAGAGACAAGCTATAGCCATCCTGGACTCAGGGCCTGGGGGTCTCCTTAGGTGGGTGCAGCGAGTTCACAGGCTCTGCTCTGGCCAGGCCTGGCTTCAGGGGTGGGAAGTCACTGGGCAAGATCTGAGAAGACTGCCTGGCCTGTCCCCCTGATCCGGTGGGAACCATGGGTGGATGGGGCCAGGGCAGATTAACACCAGAGAAGTCCACCACGCGGCAGGGAGAAGCAGCCCGCCCACCTGCTTCACTGAGGCTGCCAGACCCATGCAATGCAATGCAGCCCGTGACAGACACCCGGGATGGCCATATGCACATTTGTCTTTGATCTGACTTCTATGTTCCTCACGCTTGACAAGTTCAGACCTGCCTCTGACCCTTCTCCCACCCCTTTAGGTCAAGTGCTACTTCCTTCTCTGAACCAGAAGCCACTGGGAGCACAGATCTGGAGTTAAATGTACCCTCCACCTCACTACAATCTAATGAGAGGAATGGCAGGTGGCCTCCCCCTGGGACACCCATCCTGAACTCCAAGATATGTTTTGATGAGAGTCCGACAGCCACCATGGCCCAAACCATGGCTTCCTGGGAGCAATGATGTTTCAGGAAACAGGAGGGAAATGATCTTGTCCTGGCTGACGAGACGACTGCCTGAGGCTGGCTCACCGCAACAGACTGATCTCTGAACTCAGTAAACAGGCTCTCAGGGGTGGGGGTGAGGGTCTCATCAACGGTTTGGGTAGAGGCTTCAAGTCCATCTAGGGGTCTGTGGCAGGTATTTTTAACTGTTGAGCTGTAGGATGTGGTGACAGGACTGCCCACATCCCCAGGAGGCCAGCAGACATATCTACACATGCCTGGATTCCACAGCTGCCCTTCCAATGGGCTCCTCTAAGAAGGTACTTTTAAATGTCCTCTCAAAGCACACCTGCTCCCCTCTGTGATGAGGACAGAGGACACTAGCTTAAAAGGACACTTCACGAGAGGGAGGTTCAAGAAGGAGGGGACATATGTATACCTATGGCTGATTTATGTTGCTGTATGGCAGAAACCAACCCAACGTTATAAAGCAATTACCCTCCAATTAAAAATAAATTAAAAAAAAAAAAAAGGATACCCCACCACTTCTCCAGCCTCACCCTGTCCTAGACTTGGGATAGAATACAAGGCTGGGGCCCTGGGTGCTGGAGACACAGGGGCTTTCTACCTTATTCCTGAAGAAGGGCTTGGCGCCAGGCCCACAGTACTCATTGTAGATGAGCTTGAAGAGGAAAAGGTGGAAGAGGGTGATGAGGGAGGCCACGCTGAACCAGAAGAGGAAAGGCAGCCCCGGGTCCTGCTGGGCCATGTGCTCATCGTGGGCCAGGATGGCCTTGAGGTGCAGCGTGTGCCGCAGGTCTTGGAGGTGCATGAGGTCGGTGGAGATGTAGAGCAGTGGCGTGATGGGCTGCGTCACCATGACCGAGAAGGTGTGGCCCTGGGGTGCCGAGGTCAGCTCCACAGGCTCGTCCAGGCAGCCCGCTTCGCAGGCATAGATCCTGACGAGCTGGCCTCGGGACTCTACAGACACGTGCAGGTACGGCTTGCCCTCGGCGTCCGCGAGCACGGCCAGGTTGATGTGGTCGTTCTTGTAGCGGATGCCGTGGAGGGCGTAGCTGTTGTGCAGCACGTCAGGGTCGGCCTGGAACTGGAGGTGGTTCTCGGTGAACTGCAGGCCGCCGAAGCTGAGCACCATGCCCTGAAGGATGCCGGGGGCGCCCGCCCGCACCAGCCCCTTGCAGCCCCGCTTCTGCAGGGTCAGCCGCCACAGGTCCCAGAGCTGCAAGATCTGCGGGACGGAAGACAGGCGGCCTGGCCAGAGGTTCTCAGCGTGCATGGTGGCGTGGCCACTGAAGCAGTGATCTTCATAGTTGAGTGTCGACTCCATCTGGTCCCGTTCCCTATGGCTCAGGTCGGGGCTGAGCAGCGGGGCTGGGGAGCAGGACAGCATGTAGTACAGCGTCAGGTTCACAGTCAGGCCAGACGGAGTGTGGGCATCAGTGATCTTCTTCATTTCCACACCTGTCATGCCATAGAGGTTGCATGTTAAGGAGGACCAACACAGGTGGGAGGCTGAGGTTATGAATCAAAGATCAATAGCAGCAGAGTNCTCATAGCTTACTCAGCTCAATTCCAAATAGTAGAGCAAGAAAATATGTGATATATTTAAAAATTGATTATGGGGAAAAGTAGTCTTATTGGTCCCAAAACGTGACTTATGTTCAGTATGCTGAGATTTGATCTCATCAGCACAACAGGAATACCAAAAGCCTGCTGCAGCTTCCAGGTCAATTTTTCACATACATCTAACTAGAGCATTTATCTTCTCAACGTAAACGAGCCATGATTTTCAATGAAAGTGCTCACATCAGACCTTTAGAAACCAAGACCTGCATGTTCTTCATGAAAATGTAAGAGTCCCTGACATTTAGGGTAACAGAAGGAGTTGCTCTGATATTCTTTGCTAAATATACAAGATTTGGCTAAAACCCCAAGCGTCTGTCCTATCACAGTAGAGTATTAGTCAGTCTTGAAAGGATTTAGCATACTGTACTCTGGTGTGTGTGTTAAATGCCATGAACTATGTGACTGGTGGGCAGATCCAACTCCCAGATTCAAACTGAAGCAATTAGAAAAAAAAAAATTTTTTTTTTTTTTACTATTGCCTATATAGAGTCATTTAGTTAGGTTAACTGAGCTGAGATCTAAGCATACAAATTCTTTGTGAGAGGAAGAGTACAGGGGCCAAAGGGAGCCAGAGAGTGTCCATTACAGTTAGAACAGTCATTCAAAGAATTGTCTAGAGTAGCATTTCAAAATGACTTCCTGCTGGTTCTGAATGATGGCAGCATATCACCAGGAAGAAGGTACTGAGATCATATAATCTGAGGGACATCAAGTTAAGCAAAGATAAGCCAGGTTCTTTGCTGTAGAACTTCTTAGATTCTTTCATATGCTAATACGCATTATGAATCAAGAGGGGTCACGAGCTTATTTCACTGAGATTCTTTTTCAGCTAACGGACAGATTATTCCAAGAAATGCGCATCCATCTATTTTTCAAAAAAGAAAGCAAGATCCAGAGTAGGTGAGGGCTTTGTCTAAAGCTACAAAACCACCTACATATAAGTAAGACGACTTATCTGAATAGTGGACCACAATGGTGGTATAACACTGAATGAAAACTAGAGAGACAAAGGATGGTGGCCATTTCTGGAACAATTATAGGCTATAGGTTTGAGGTTTTGAGATGTATTTGGAGAAGAGGCACAGGAACTGAAGAAGCAGTCCTGTACTGACCAGACTGGATGAGTGCGTGTGGTCTACTGGATCATGCAGAACACTCGGGGAAAGCCATAGCTCTCAGCTACCAGAGAAACTTACCATCGGTTATCTTCATATTGACTATAATCTGCATGGATAGTCTGACCTCAAGAGTAGAACGAGATGCGTCGACAGATGAATGGATAAAGGAGATATGGTACATATATACAACGGAATACTGCTCAGCTGTAAAAAGAATGAAAACATGTCATTTGCAGCAACATGGAGAGACCTAGAGATGATCATACTAAGTGAAATAAGTCAAAAAGAGGACAAATACCACATGATATCACTTATATGCAGAATTTAAATGTGGCATAAGACACATGGAACAGGCTTGTAGTTGCCAAGGGGGAGGAGAGGTGGGGGAGATGGATTGGGAGTTTAGGATTAACAGATGCAAGCTATTATGCATAGGATGAATAAACAACAAGGTCCTACTGTATAGCACAGGGAACTATATTCAATATCCTGTGATAAATCATACTGGAAAATAATATGTAAAACAGTGTATGCATGTATATATACAGGCATATATATATATATATACACACACACACACACATATATATAACTGAATCACTCTTCTGTACAGCAGAAATTAACACAACTTTGTAAATCAACTATACTTCAATAAAATAAGTTTAAAAAAAAATAGGACTAGCTGGATTTCCAGGGGCAGTATGTGGACCTCCAATCAAAAGAGGGTATTACTCTCCCAAAATGAGCATTTGTGGTAATTTCTAAATTGAGAAAATAGTAACCCAGTGTATACTAGCAATACATTTCTTCTTTGTTTTAAAATTTTCACTGGAATATTTTTCCAAGCATAGCTGGGAAAAACACTATTAAANCTGGATTTCCAGGGGCAGTATGTGGACCTCCAATCAAAAGAGGGTATTACTCTCCCAAAATGAGCATTTGTGGTAATTTCTAAATTGAGAAAATAGTAACCCAGTGTATACTAGCAATACATTTCTTCTTTGTTTTAAAATTTTCACTGGAATATTTTTCCAAGCATAGCTGGGAAAAACACTATTAAAGAAGGACTTTACTTTCCAGTAATGATTTTAAGAGGAAAAGTTTATAGTAGGATTTGTGACCCACAGATCCCAACGTGTTACATAAATAATACGGGAAAGTGCAAAATGATCTTATGTGAAGTCACTGCACGAGATGCATGTTTAATTAGCACCTACTAATAAAACAGATGCATGTGAAATTATTTAGGGTGACATGTACTATTCTGAACAATACGATATCAGCTCAGGATGCCAAGGGCAGGCAACATAACCTGTTTTTAATTGAGCATTTCAGCACCAAACAAAATAAGAGACAGCTTGTGTTTTATATATTTCTGTAGTACAGCATTATCCAACAATAAATTCAAAAATAATTTACAAAAAAACCCAAATTTTAGGCAGAGAAAAATTTAAAGGCACAGAATACTTTTGGAGTTAGCTGTTCCACAATTTTATAGGGAAACTAAGCAGTGGATCAATACCACAATGCTTATTTTAAAAGTAAAACTTTAGGACTTTTCTTTTAACTTGACCGCATTATTTTCAATAAATTAGAACTACCTTTGAAGACCAGCCCAGAACATTTTTAACGATGACTCTCAAATTCAGAATTTATTTTGACATTATAAAAACTTAAAAAGGAAGCTTTCTTTTAGTTGAAATGGGTTATCTTCTCTCCCCCCAGCCCCGCCTCCCCCCCCACACAGCCAAAGAAATGATTAGCAAGTGAGATGATGGAAAATAGCAGTAAGAGAATATATAGCAAGACTGCCCTTAGGAGGTTTTAGTCTTCAGTGCTATCCTGGGAACTTCTGAGTAAGGGGTTACTTAATCACTCTTTGGCAACAACTGTGACATTTATAACTGGAATGAATGTCAAAAGCAATCTTGAAGAGGAAAAAAAATCCACAGAGTATTGCTTCTTGAGATATAAATATGAAAAGGTTAAAGGGCAGCTCTTCCTGTTTGCCTTGAGACCACCCATGGTGGTGACTTCCGTACTGTGGGTATCTGACCCTCATATCTTTCTGATTTCAGGACCAGTTGGGTCTCCTCTTTCTCATCTAGAAACCGTCTCTTCCTCTGGGCCCACCTCCGTGCCCTGTCAAGGTATCCCTACCCTTATAAGTCACTACTGAGCTGCCGGGGGTCTCAGTTCTGCAGCATCAGAGTGAGACCCTGAAATGAGAATGCATAAAGGAATGTAAATCTTACTTTGACTTGCAAGAACTATGGATTCAAAATTCAGTAACGAATGTTTTCTTTCTTTCCTATTCTCCTTGCAAAATTCAGAAAATATTTCATGTGTCTACTGTATTTGAGGTGCCGACTTGAGTATTAACAGATGAAATAAGCCTATACTCAAGGAGGTTCAGTTCAGTTCAGTTCAGTCGCTCAGTTGTGTCTGACTCTTTGCAACCCCATGAATCGCAGCACGCCAGGCCTCCC
>SJYA01002264.1:518459-639257 GCA_006410615.1 Neotragus moschatus | reverse complement strand
TTTTTTTTTTTTTAAAAAAAGAAGCCCAAGCCTGTCACCAGCTGAAATTGTCGGGAACTGAGGAAAGAATCCGGGGACAGGCCAGGCTCTTCGTTTATCCTTTACCAACTGATCCTCCCCCCAAACCAGGCTTCATCTACAAGTACAAATAACAATAACACCTACCCTTTACACACTTCTCTATAAGACTCTGCTAAATGTCTTCTGAGGTAGGCGTTACTATTATTTTTGAATACAGGCCAAGAGAGAGTTAGCGACTGGTTCAAGGTCACGCATATACTAAGTGGTGGAGCAAAAGAGTCAACTCAAGACCCAATGCCAAGCCCAAGTATGAGCCATCCCAGGACCCTCTTTCAATGTCAGCTCTGCTGACTTTAGAGGGGTATCCCCAGGGTGGGCTGTGCTCACCCCACCATGCTGCAAGGTGTGGAGGGCGGACAAAGCCGGACCTCACCTGGACTGAAGAGCTGAGCCCAGAGGCGCTGGTGATCCTGGAGCAGCTCAGCTGCTGGCATCTCCAAGAGCTCCAGCATTTCCTTCCGGGCCAAGTCCTGCAGCACCTTGAGCTCCTTGGTTGCTTTGCTTTTGAGCACCTGGGGGTTAAGAGGGCCGGAAACGTGCACCACCCACAGCACAGTCTCGTCCAGCTGCGTCCTGGGAGCCACCTGGAGACGGTCCACTAACTTCTTGGCGGCCACCACCACCAGGTGCACCAGCCCCGTGGGAACAGGCGGGGACCGGCCCGAGTAGAGGAGGAACTGATGATCTCCGACCTTCTCCAGGGTGCTGGTGAAGGCTCTGGGGGCCGGGCCGGCAGTGGGCCCCACAGTCTGCAGCGCGGCCACGCGTTCCGTGGGGNCCACTTCCCTGAGCTCTGGTTTCCTCATTCCACAAACAGGGGCAATACTGCCCAAGTGGCAGGGCTCTGGGGAACGGGGCAGGAGCCAGAGCTTTGAAAACTGAGCCAGTCAACACATGCTCCTTCTCTTCCCCTCTGCTTATCCTTCCATTTCCTCCTCGAAGGAGCTGGAATTTCAGCCTGCATCCTCCTGAATTCAAAAAACATCCGGAGGATCCTGGCATCAAGTCCTGTCCCCAGCTGCAGAAACTCCCCGCCATGTGTCTCAGGTCCTATTTGGCTGGCAGAGGACCTGGTTGGCACGCATGCCTCCCTTCACTTGCCTTTTGACCTTGAGCTTGCTGCCGGGGCCCCTGGCCCTCACTTTGATCATCTTTACCACGAGTGAATCTCTGTACAATGAGATGATCTCCCAGTTTCCCAGGGACTGTACCTACTCTCTAAAAGAACATGTGGGATTCCCTGGTAGTCCAGTTGCTAAGACAGAGCTGCCAATGAAGGCGCCCAGGTTCGATTCCTGGTTGGGGAACTAGATCCCACAGGCCACAAATGGAATGCACATGCTGAAACTAAAGTGCGTGCTTCAAGGATGATCACTGAAGATCCCATGTGCTGCAACTAAGACCTGGCATGGTCAAATACATACATACATAAATAATATGTTGACTTTGTTTGGATTGTACAAATAGTATATATTCATTATAAAATGATTCTAAAAGCAATGAAAAATATAAAAAAGAAAATAAAAACTACCTGGGAATAACATACACATGTTCCTGCTGCTAACATACACATTTCTTAAAGCTGGAAATGACGACAGTAAACGTTTGGCTGCCATTTTCTTTTAGCATCGTATCTGTAAGGATATATTTTTGCTGAGTGGGGTCATAGTGTATATACTGCTTTCCTCTCATGACATTCTATCAGTGGTGTATTCCTCATGCTGAAGCAGTCCCACACGCTTGAAGCACTCATTTCTGTGAAAGACCCTAAACAATTTCATTCATTCATTCAACAATGACCTCAGAGACAAGACCTTCCAGGCTCAGAGGTTCCCTTTACCTCCCAGAGACAAATAAGCAGAGTAAGTGAGCCCTTATTGTGGGTCGGTGATGCGCTTTTACACGTCCCTCCAGCAGCAAGAAGCGTTCCTTGCGTTCGCAAGGGTGTGGGTGCCTCGGAACACATTCCTGCCGGCCTCGCCTACTCCAGGCTCAGATCCTCACGCCCACTTTCGCTTTGAACAAGACTAATGAAACCTGAAGGGCTGAGATGTACTGAGAGCTTATCACGGGGCTGTTCTAAGCGCCCCGCTGATAATAATGTCACTAACCCGTGCAAGATCCAATGCATAGCGGCCATCGTAAACCCTACTTTTTAAGCGTGGAAACCGAGGGTCACATTGATCGTTACCATCAAGGCTTGGCGCAGGGTCCTGCGTATAGAAACTGTTGCCTCGCCCCGTCTCGCCTCCTCTTCCCAGTCAGAATGAAGCCCCGGGAGAAGAGAGGGAGCAGGGCGGCGGCGGAAGGACCTGGGCGCCGCGGGAACAGGCCACAGGGAGCTGACTGGACTCGGAGAGGCAGCGGGTAAGGGTTAGTCTGCAGGAAACCCTGCCCCCAGGCCTCGCGGCGCGACACCGCCCCCGGGGCGGGCCCAGTGCGTGGCAGCGGGATCGCCTACCCCATCGCGAAGTTTCCAGCCTGCGAGCGCCGCTGGACCGGCCAGACGTTCCCAGACCCCAACCATGCGGCTCCTGCTGCTCCTGGCCCCGCTGGGCTGGCTGCTTCTAGCCGAAACGAAGGGTGACGCCAAGCCGGAGGGTGAGGGCTCCGGGCGGGGGAGGAGGGTTGTGGGAGGGAGGCATTAGGGGCTGGAACGGGAGGATGGGGGCAGGAGGGCTGGTCTAGGGGCTGCCTCCGTTAGGAGCGGTCTGTAGGGAAGTCATGGGCTTCCGAGGGTTTCTGGGTTCAGGCTGCTGGTTCCCTGACTCTCTGGTGACTTGGACAAGTCACTTCTCCTCTTAGGGTTGTGGTTCCCACTTTCATGCCGCTGGAGGGGAAGAATGCCCAAAGTCCGTTCAGTAGTTCAGTACCCGAGGGTCAAATAATAGCCCTCATAATAATAATAATAACAGTAGCTACCATGTATGGAGCACTGGCCACGGCTCAGACGTCAGTTAAGCCAATGCCAAGCTGAAGCCCATCCTTCTATTATTCCCATTCTCCAGCTGGGCAAACTGAGGCTCTAGAGTTGACTCACTTGCCCAAGGTCATTCTGCTTGTGGACTGTGGAACCTGGATTCACACCTAGGACTCACAATCATGGAGTGAGGGGCCCCTGGGCAGGGTCGGGGGTGGAAGGGGTGGCTCAAATGTCAGAACCGTTGGTACTTGCCTCTGTCCTCTGTGGTCTGGTCTGCCCCTGCCAGGTGGGTCTTAACTCTCTCTGGGTTGCACATGAGGAAACTGGGGCCCAGACAGGTGCAGTGACTGCCCAGGGAGGTCCAGCCTTGGAGTGGTAGGTCTCAGATCTGCTGAATTCCGGGTCTAGTGCTCCTTCTACATCCCCAAGGCAGATTGGATTTCAAGGTGTCCCACCATCCCAAGTGGGTGCTACGCTCCTCCTCAGCTCTACCTGGACCACCTGCCCAGTGAACATCTGAGAGCCTCCAGGAGGACACTGAAGGCTATGGAGGCAAGCCCAGCGAAGCAGAGCCAGACTGGCCACAGCCTCTGTCATCCCTGTTCTCCTTGGTCCACCCTCCTAGAGAACCTGCGAACACAGGATGGTAGTTTAGCAGACTTGGGCCAGGAGAAGGGGTGGGAACCATCATTTCTTGAATACTTCCTTTGTGTCAGGTTCTACCCAAGGCCGCATGTCTCCCATGGTGAAGCAGTGTTGTTTCATCTCCATGAAGCTTGGTGTTCTAGCCTGCAAAACAGGAGTGAACATACCTCAGTCCCAGAGCTTGAACAGGAATTCCATGGGTTGAGCCCCGTTGGTGAGAGTTCAGCTCAATGTTCAGGCCATCAAGGCGTTTTCTTTCTTGGGCCCAGTGCTACTTTCTGGAGTACCCAGCAGGACAGGAAGACCCGTCGAAAAATCCGGTGAGGGCGGTGCTAAGCACAGGGCTGGGCTTGTAGTATGTGCAAAAGGCCTGTAGCCGGGTCTAGTTGCTGGCCTTTTTTCCCCCTGAGTCTCTCTTCCTTCTGCTTCTACTGATGTAGGCTCCCTCCACTTCAGACCATCCCAGGAGAGAAACCCCAACCACCTCTGATGAAGCCCAGGGGGGTGAGTTGGAGAGACCAAACTGAGGACAAGGCTGCAGGTGCCCTTGATCCCCAGGAGGAGATGAGAGGGGGAAGAGTAGGTGCAAGGCAGCCTCCACAGAGTGTGCAGGATTCTAGGTGTTGCTGAGATAATCCAGGTAAAGCACCTGGTAGATAAGCAGGTCCCTAGACATGTGGCTAATATCAGGCTGCTCTCAAGTGGCTGCCCTGTGCTTCCCTTTCTCCATTCAGATCTTTTTGATAGCGTAAGTAATCATTGGGCCCATTTTGCAGTTAGGAAGACTGAGTTCCCTAAAAGGTCAGACCCCTGGTCTCAGGTTGCCACAGCTGGTTGGAGGTGGCGTCACTGACTGCAACTCAGACTTTCTGCTCATTCCTGCTGACTTCTACCTTTGGCTAGAGGGGTGTCCTTCTCAGGAGATGCTGCTTGGAGGAGTCTCTCCAGCTCTCCCAGACCCAGCTGGTTGGGGCCCCTCAGTTTGCTGGCTAAGAAGACAGCGGAGGATGGAAGTTTTTTCTCTAGGCCTTGCTCAAGCTACCTACTGGCCTCTCGTCAAGGCCAGCTCCTTCCTTCTCTTGGCTAGGCGGGGACACCCAGCCCAGCCCCAGGTGGCCAGGATGGTGCAGCTGCAGAGGAAAGTTCCATGGGGCAGGCGCAGGCACTGGGCCAGATGTCCCTCGGGGGTCCAGCAAGGCCTGAAGTAGGGCCAGGAACTTGCTGTTTTGGGCTTGGGTGGTAAGGTGGAGATTCTCTCAAGAGCTTGTTCACCCTTTAAACACCCAAGGATTCTACACAGGGGGGGAAAGATGGATGATTCTCACTTTCAGGGTGCTTCCAACCTGAGGGGGGAAGACACAGAGCTCCTCACCGCAGTGGACACCCAATCTGGTGGGGGAGACAGAGCCCTCTGCGCCCTTCTGTGCCTGCGGGAAGAGACATTGCCCCCTTCTGGGGGAGCCCCCAGACTGATGGGGAGGACCAAAAAAGGCCTTCAATAAAGCAGGATCCAAACAAGCGAATCTGCACAGAGCTGAAGGAGCGGGAGAGTCCCCAAAGGCAGCCCTGTCCTTTCTGCCTTTTTTCCCTCTCCCTTCTTCCTGGGCTCACACCTTTCCCTGCAGGTCTTCATCTGGCCACGGAGAAGGGAGGACCAGCCTGAGCCCTGTAGTCACTGAGATCTGAGGCTCCAGCCTTACCAGCTAGGCTCGGGTGGGAGCTTCAAGCCCTGCTGTGGAACAGTGGGAAATGGAGAAGCAGGCAGACCCAGTTGGTTGGTGTATGTGTCTGTTGGGAGGGGAGAGTCTGAGGAGACCTAAGGGTGTGAGTGGGAGGCCAGACCCCTGGGGAGAGGTAGGATTGGCTCTGGCCCTGGGAATCGCCATCTCCCAGCTCTGCTTCCGTTTCAGCCTCAGGTGGGCGTTGGGGATGGGGGAGGAGTTTTCATTCATTTCCACCTCCTTAGGGAGCAGACTGGGTGTGTCCTGACCCCGCCTTGAAATCCAAGACACACAGAACGTCTGCCCCCTTGCCTGGACTGGCATTGCTTGGGGCAAGGAGTTGGCATACCACAGCGCACAGCTGAACTAGCCTGAATCCTCAACCTTCTCTTAGGATCCCAGAGAGATGTCTGCACTCCTGCAAGCCCCTGGCTCAGTCTTTCCGGTCATTCTTGCTCTCAGAAAAGCAGCTCCCCTCCATCCTGGTCCCCCAGCACAGCTCCCTCTGTTAGGGGAGGTTTCCTATGACAAAAACTCCTGGGATTCCCCAGCCAAGCTCATTGAATCCTCACAAGAGTTTCTGGAGGAAGGTGTTTTTTCTTTTTCTGGCTGCACTGTACACCTTGCAAGACCTTAGTTCTGTGACCAGGGATTGAACTTGGACCTTCAGCAGTGAAAGCGAAGAGTTCTAACCATTGCTGGACTGCCAAGGAATTCCCTGATACTATTGTTACTACTCCTGTTTTGCAGCTAGGAAAACAGAGGTGCAGAGAGGCTAAGTTACTCTCCCAGCAATCTGTCTTTCGCAGTTTGCCACTCCGCTCTGCTGTCTGGTTTATCCCTGCTGACCCTGGATCATGGGTCATCATCTCTCCAGGGAAACCCCTGCTGCTTGGAGCAGCAGGTCAAGGGGACTGAGAGTCCTGGATGGCCGGCCTCATGTGGGTCTTGGCCTCAGCCCATGGCAGCTGGCTGGACCAGACAGCAAGCAGGTGGGCGGGTCCCTGGTGTTCATGGAAGGCGAATCCTCCACATTGTTACCCTGTGGGCCGCCCAGAGCTCTGGCTGTGCGGTGAGTTGGGAAGACTGGAGCTGGGTGCCCGCGCTGGGGAGGCCTGAGAGAAGGCGGCCAGAAAGGCTGGATTCAGCTGACAACTGGGATTCCCAGCATTCCAGGATCTTGGACAGGGAGGTGAAGGGCATTCCTGTTCTATACTTCAAGGTTCTGTGACCTTGGGCAGGTTATGTAGCTTCTCTATGCCTCAGTTTCTTCACCTATAGAAGGAGAGTAGAAATATCACTTATCACATAGGATGGTTTTTTTTTAAATTATTTAATTGGCTGTGCTGGGTCTTTTCTCTAGTTGCGGCAAGTGGGCTTCTCCTTGCGGTGGCTTCTCTCATCGTGGACCACAGGTCCTGGAGTGCAGGCTCAGTAGTTCTCGCGCACGGGCTTAGTTGCCTTGCAGCATGTGAGATCTTCCCAGACCAGGATCAAACCTGTGTCCCCAGCATTGGCAGGAGGCTTCTTAACCACTGGACCACCAGAAAAGTCCCTGCTTAAGATGCTGATGGTTAAGTTCGATAACCGATGTGACACGCCTCAGGCAGGGCATGGCATCGAGTCAAGGCTCAGCTGGTGCTAGTGCCTACTAGTCACTCCGCACAGGGCTCCGAAGGCCACATTCTGCACATCAGGCCCAAGTCAGACTCAGTCCCAGCCTTGGGGAGTGGGTGGGGCACAAGGTAATAGACGCATAGGGCTCAGCATGACAAAGGGAGGACAAGCAGGTTTGTACTGGTACTGCACCTGCTGGGCACCCTGAGACTGCTCCAGCTGAGGACTGACGGATAAGGGGATGAGATTGAGGAGGGCTTCCTGGAGGGGGTCTGGGGAAGGAGTGAGTTTTGCAGGCAGGACAAAAGAATAGGGTGCCAGTTGGATTCATCAAGGCAGTTTCATGGGGATATTGAGAGCTGGTGCCAGGGTCCCTTAGGGCAGGAGACTGCCTTGAGTTCTCTTGCTGTGAATCACCTCCTAAGCCCCTGCACGGGAACCTAGAGTCAGAGGACCAGGGGATGGGTGGTCCTATCCAGTCAATCCTAAAGGAAATCAACCCTAAATATTCATTGGAAGGACTGATGCTGAGGCTAAAACTCCTATACTTGGCTACCTGATGTGAAGAGCCGACTCATTAGAAAAGACCTTGATGCTGTGAAAGATTGAAGGCAAGAGGAGAAGGGGATGACAGAGGATGAGATGGTTGGATGGTATCACTGATTCAGTGGACAGAAGTTTGAGCAAACTCTGGGAAATGGTAAAGGAAAGAGAATCCTGGCATGCTGCAGTCCATGGGGTCTGAATAACACCAGCCTCCCAGGCCCTACATTGGAGCCTAAAGTCAGAAGACCAGGGGATGGGTGGGATCAGAGGTTTCTAAACCTCTGACATCAGAAATCACCATGGAAGTAGAGGAAGAATCCAATCCAGCCTCCTGGCTCCATCTCAGATTGCTGGTCCTGGGACCCAGGAGTGTGGATTTCACAACCTCCTTTGCGATGCTACTATGCAGGCAGATTTGGGACCCCCTGTACTGGGCGATTGTGGCCAGGAGAGTGGACATTGTGTTGCCCAAGGAATATAGGATTTGTAAGGTCCCCTTGCAAGACACTGGCAAGGAAGACTGAGCAGAGACAGGCTGGGCAGGTGGAAGGGGGCATATAGATAGGGCCTGGCTGGACCGTCTCTTTAGATGGAGACGGAGTCCAGGCCTGAGCAGGGCATGCAGAGTTAAGAGAGGGGCCTTTAGAGCCAGATGTCTGTGTCCACATCATCGTGCTGCCTTGGGCAGGTTACTGTGTCTGAGTCTTCCCTCCGCCCCACCTCCTGCCGCCTGACTTCAGGAGCCCTTGCCAGTAGAGAATCCAGAATCTCACATAGATCCACACACTGGCTTTTTCCATCCATGAAATGTGACACTCTTCTTGTCCCCAGCAGTTCCTGCTGTCGACCAGAAGGCCTCAGAGCTGAGGCTTTGGCTCTCCTTGCCTGGGGGCAGAATTAACCATCCAGACAGGAGTTGAAGGGAGTCCTTCCCCTGAGTGTGAGCCACACCCCTCTTCCTGGACCCCAGGATCAGATGATGAGGCCTCCCCTCTCCACACCTGCTTAGTGAATCCACCCATTTTGGCCCCAGGTCTCCGGACCCACCCTCAGTGGATTCTTGCCAATCTTGGCCAGGCTGCCTGGCGCCAACCCCCTGCTCTGGGACCAGCAGCCTGGTCTCAGAGCAGGGGGCTCAGTCGGCTTTGCCCTTTTGTTCTTTTAGCCCAGGCTCCTCCTGACTTCTTGGGGAGGTCAGGGTGGGAGGGCCTGACCTACCTGTGCTGGCCTGGCCACTCGGAGTGGCCATAGAAGTGCTAAGTCCTGGACCCCAGAGAAACAAGACTCACCCAGTGAATCAGTGATGGGTGCTGCAGATGATGGAGTCCTGCCTCTGAGGGCAGGAGAGAGGCCAAGAGAAATGCAAGAAGGCTTCATAGAGGTGGAGGTAGGGAAGTGTCACTGGCCCTGAGACTGGGAGGAAGGTTAGAGAAAGGGCAGAGAGAGAAAGCCCTGGCAGGAGGGAGGTGCCCAGCAAGGTGAGGAGCAGGGCCTGCTTGATGGAGGGAAGGAGGATGTCAAAGGCCAGTGGGCAGGGGCCCTGAATGCCAGAGCAAGGCGTTTGCCTCTCAGTGATCAGCACCAAGAATAGCTCTTAGTGTGTGCCAGCATTTCAACAAGGATTTTCCAGGCCTGGAAGTGAAATGGGCTTCCCTGGTGGCTCAGACAGTACAGAATCCACCTGCAATGCGGGAGACCTGGGTTTGATCCCTGGGTTGGAAAGATACCCTAGAGGAGGGCATGGTAACCCACTCTAGTATTCTTGCCTGGAGAATCCCTATGGACAGAGGGACCTAGGCTGCAGTCCATGGGGTCTCAAAGAGCCAGACATGACTGAGCGTGTGAAAGTGAAAAAAGTGCTCATGACTGAGCACAGAAAGTGAAAAAAGTGAAAGCGTTGGTCACTCAGTCATGTCTGACTCTTTGGGTCCCCATGGACTGTGGCCGGCCAGGCTCCTCTGTCCATGAAGAATTCTCCAGTCAAGAATACTGGAGTGGGCAGCCATTCCCTTCTCCAGGGGATCTTTGCAATCCAGGGATTGAACCTAGGTCTCCTGTATTGCAGGTGGATTCTTTACTGTCTGAACCACCAGAGCCTGATCTCATTTAATTAGTCTAGCAGCCCGGGGAAGCAGGTACTGTTATTACCCCTGTTTTACAAGGGGGAAACTGCAGCTCAGAGGGTTAAGGACTTGCCCAGGGTCACACAGTTGGTAAAGAAAAGAGCCAGGAGCCTATCCAAGCCAGCTACAGAGTTGTTGTTTTTTTTTTTTTTTTCCCAACCAGAGATTCAACCTGGGCCTCAGCAGTGAAGGCCCAGACTCCTAACCACTAGTACACCAGGGAACTCCCAGAGCCTTTATTTCCCAGAGAATGCAATCTCAAAGTATGGTCTGGGAATGGTTTGTCCAGGGCTCCCAGAGATGGCATGTGGGTGTTTCCAGCAGGTGCTATTGTAGAGAGAAAGCCACCCTGCAGAGTCCAGAGTGGCTCCTTGTTAAAAAGGTAGCATAAGTAAGCTCATTTGTATCACTTTTTAGATTCCACATATAAGGAATGCCACAGAATATGTTTCCTTCTCCGTCCGACTTACTTCAGAAAGAGACTCAAAGACTTAGAGAATGAACTTATAGTTGCTGGGGGTAAGGATGGGAGGAAGGGATAGGGAGTTTGGGGTGGACATATACCCACTACTCTATTTAAAACGGATAACCAACAAGGACCGACTGTATAGCACAGGGAACTCTGTTCAGTGTTCTGTGGCAGCCTGGGGGAGAGGAGTCTGGGGGAGAATGGATATGTGTGGCTGAGTCCCTTTGCTGTCCACCTGAAACTATCACAACATTGTTAAGCAATTATGTGCTCAGTCACGCCTGACTCTTTATGGCCCCGTGGCCTGAAGCTTGCCAGGCTCCTCTGCACATGGAATTTTCCAGGCAAGAATACTGGAATGGGGTGCCATTTCCTATTCCAGAATAACTGGTTATACTCCAATACAAAATTTTTTTAAGTTTTTTTTTTTTTTTTTAAAGGTAGTATAGCCACTCGGCCAAAGGCCAGGATTTCAAGTGAATGTCTACTGCAGGCCAACTCTTCTTGGTTCTCACGGTGTTGGGAGAATCCAAGGCCAAGTGAGGCTCAACATAAAAATGTGTTGAGATCAATTAGCAATGTCTGCCCTGAGTGCAGGCGTGGAGAGTGGAGGTTGTTCCCAGGCTGATGTCTGACATTGGCCAGAGAGGTCCTCCTAATGTTCAACGCTCAGAGCGAATCCTTTCCTCTGCCCCTAAATCCAGAGACCCAGTCCCACAATGTGAGGTGCAGACGTCTCTGCTCTGGGCACTTCATGCCATGTTGGTCAGTTGCCAGATGGACAGAGACCCAGGTCACGTCCCAGCTCTGACGTTAACCTGCTGAGTGATCTTAGGTGTGCCCCTTCCTCCCTGGGCCCTGGGTCCTTGTCTGTGATGGGTTGACGTGAAGATACATCCCATGGGATTTGACACATCCCTTTGGGCAAAGTTACCCACTCTTGACGTCACCTCTCTTCATCCTCTGTTCCCTTCTCTGTCCCTAGACAACCTTTTGGTCCTCACCGTGGCCACGAAGGAGACCGAGGGGTTCCGACGCTTTAAGCGCTCAGCTCAGTTCTTCAACTACAAGATCCAGGTAAGGGGCTCCCTGGGTGGGGGCACAGACAGCCGAGGGGAGGTGCTGGACAGATAGAAGTCAAGATGCTCTGTCTGTCAGATGCCCAGGTGGGGCTGGAAATTGAGCTGGCCAAGTTTCTCTTTAGCAAAAGCCCATGTTAAGGGGCCTGTCTCTGCAGGCGCTGGGGCTGGGGGAGGACTGGCCTGGGGAGGCGATGTCGGCAGGCGGAGGGCTGAAGGTCCGGCTGCTGAAGAAAGCCCTGGAGAAGCACGCTGACAAGGAGAACCTGGTTATTCTCGTCACAGACAGGTAGGCAGCTGAGAGGTACAAGAATATTCTAGAATGAGGCCCTGTCGGGACATTAGGGATGAGGTGGGGATTACTGTAGCTAGGATTGCCTACAGTTCTCAGGGGTCTATGTGCCCCAGAAAAGACCCATTTCCACTCTTGGTGAAAAGATGGGTGGGGGGACCTGCCCAGGTATGGTGAGCTATGCTTCTTTTAATGTATATATAATATATATAATTTATATATTTGTTTTTGGTTGCACTGGGTCTTCATTGCTGTTCGCAGGCTTTTCTCTAGTTGTGGTGAGCAGGGGTTACTCCCTAGGTGCATTTCACAGGGCTTCTCATTATGGTGGCTTCTCTTGTTGCTGTGCACGGGCTCTAGGGCTCTCAGGCTTCAGTAGTTGTTGGTGTACGGGGCTCAGTTTTCTCTTTGGGCTCAGTAGTTTCGACCGTTGGGCTCTAGAGCACAGGCTCAATAGCTGTGGCACATGGACTTAGTTGCTCTGTGGCATGTGGGATCTTCCCGGACCAGGGATTGAACCTGTGTCTCCTGCATTGGCAGGTGGATTCCTTCCCACTGAGCCACCAGGGCAGCCCACTGAGCTGTGCTTTGAGTGTGAAATGGTCACAGATTCCGGGGACCATGTCTCTGCCCAGGGAGGGGGTGGAAACTTGATGGGCAGGGTCAAAGGTAACAGAGCTGATCTGTTTACTAGATGTGGCCCAGGGCAGGCGCGGGAGGAGGAAAGTGTTAGATACTCAGTTGTGTCTGACTCTTTGCAACCCCGTGGCCTGTAGCCCACCAGGCTCCTCTGTCCATGGGATTCTCCAGGCAAAGATACTGGAGTGGGTAGCCATTCCCTTCTCCAGGGGATCTTCCTGACCCAGGGATCGAACCTGGGACTCCTGCACTGCAGGCAGATTCTTTACCATCTGAGCCACCAGGGAAGCCTGGGCTCCTCCTGCCTCTTCCCTCCTGATCCCTTGCTCCCCCACCAACCCTGTCTCCTCCTCAACCTGCTTCATCTTCTCCCGACTCTGGCCACAGCTACGATGTGGTGTTTGCCTCGGGACCCCGAGAGCTCCTGAAGAAGTTCCGGCAGGCCAGAAGCCAGGTGGTTTTCTCGGCCGAGGAGCTCATCTACCCGGACCGCAGGCTGGAGGCCAAGTACCCAATGGTATCCGATGGCAAGAGGTTCCTGGGCTCTGGAGGTGAGGACCCCCGGTGTGCAGTATGTGGCCGATGGGGCAGGCTCCAGAGAGGTCCATCCGCTGCCTTGGGGGGACCCCCTGGCTCAACATCCCACATGGCTATCACAAGCTGCTGAAGGCAGTGTGTCCTCGGAAGAACTCCTGAGTTTTTAACCTTTATATCAGCTCCACTGCAGTCTTGCTTATCTCCTTCAATAGCCCCCCTGATCTGCACAGGACAAAACAGGGAGTCACCCCCAATTCCTCCCTCCCCTCCCCCACCGTACCTTCAGCGGGTCACACCACTCCCACTCCCAGAGATCTCTGGGGTCTGCCCTCTCATGTCCACACCCCTGCCACCACCTCTCTGGGCTGCTGGCACGGGCAGTAGTCTCCTGACTGCTCTGCCAGCTCCTAGCCTCTCCACTTCCAGTCCATTCTCAACACAGATGCGAGTCCACACATATTGCTCAGTGACTTCCCCTTGCACAGAGAATAAAACCCATATTTTATTCTGGATTCCCCTGTCCAGCCACAAAGGAGGGATCCGCACCAGCAACCTTGTTTCCCTATTGGCTAAGATAGTTAGCACAGCCCAGATGGCCTCGCCCTGGCCCAGGGCTAGAGGTGTCTTCGGGGGCAGGGCCTTTCCTGGCTGCCCACCTTCTTTTTCTCTTCCCCTCCCACTAGTCTGCACAGTAGCTAAGGAGCTATGTGGGCTTTTCCCTCTATCCCCTCCTGCACTGTGTGACCTCGGCTCAGCCTCTGCCCTTCTCTGGGTCAAGTTTCCTGGATAACTGTTGAAAGGGGCTCCAAACCTATGCCCCACCAGCCCTGTACTCCTGGGCTTCAGTCTAACTCATTCATTCCCCACCTGTGTGCTGCCTAGGACCTGAGCTGGTGCAGCTTAATGGACAACAGTGATTTTTCTCTCTGGGCTCAGTGGGATCTTGTCACCAAGTGGCATTAACAGATAGGCTGTTTCCAGCCTATAGACAGCACCTCTCCTCAATCCAGGAGGGCTTCTGAGAGGAGGCAGGGCTTATGAATAAAGAAGTGAAAGGTGGGTGAGAGGGAAGGCTGGGAGGAGGCCCCTGACTCAGAGGCCAGAAGCTGAGTGTCTGTCTATATGTTCCCCACCCCCAGGCTTCATTGGTTATGCCCCCAACCTCAGCAAACTGGTGGCAGAGTGGGGAGGCCGGGACAGCGACAGCGACCAGCTCTTTTACACCAAGATCTTCTTGGACCCAGAGAAGAGGGTAAGCGGCAATGGGTAGGACTGTGAGATCTTGACACTGGATCCCCCAGACTGGGCTGCACTGGGAGCAGCCCCTGCCCCCCAGACCTGACCCCCTGGGTTGGGCATTGACACCTCACTTATCTATTCTTCAATTTGCTCATTTATTCAGCAGGGTTTTTTTTTTTAATTTTATTTATAGTATTTTTTTATTTTTGGCTGTCCTGAGTCTATTGCTGGACCAGCTTTTCTCTAGTTGCAGAGAATGGGGGCCAATCTCCAGTTATGGTGCTCAGGCTTCTCACTGCAGTGACTTCTCTTGTTGCAGAGTCTGGGCTCTAGGGCACTCAGGCTTCAGCAGTTGCGGCAAGTGGGCTTAGTGGTTGCAACTCCCGGGCTCTAGAGCACAGGCTCAGTAGTTGTGGTACACTGGCTTACTTGCCCCGCGGCATGTGGGGTCTTCCTGGATCAAGGATCGAACCTGTGTCTCCTGCATTGGTAGACAGATTCTTAACCACTGAGCTACCAGGGAAGCCCCAGCAGATGTTTACTGAGTTGTCTGTGAGACACTGTCAGGTGTAGGTAATGAATAAGACAGCTGGCGTTTCTGCCCTCCTGAACTTTCAAACCGGGGAGAGGAGGAATTTACAGCCTCGTGTCAGGTGGTGAGGATGGTTATGAAAGGCCCCTGGCCCACCCAACTTGGAGGAGTTCTAAGGGACTAATGAGATCTTGATTGGACCTGGGTCCCACAAGCCAGGCCTCTGAGCCTGTCTCAAGGCAGGGACCCTTGAGGGAAGTGGAGGTGGTAGAACTGAGCAAGTGTAGCCCCCAAGCCAGCCAGTGTCCTCTGGGCAGGCAGGAAAGTTAGGGAACCCTTGGGGTGAGGGTCAGTATTCCTTGATTCTTCCCTGTACACCCCCTCAACCCCTATTTACACTGTGTTGCGTGACAAAGGGAAAGTCACTTTCCCTCTCTGGGCCTCGATTTTAATCATCCATGAAATAATAGAGTGAAGCAGTTGGACTTGTGCAGTGGAGACTATGAACTTGATCTTTGCTGCCTCAGTCTTTCCTTCTCCTTCCCCTCTGCCTCCAATGACATTGCTAGTAGAAGCCTGTGGTCTAAAACAGCAGAGCTGCTCTCTGTGGGATGAAGGCTGAGCCTAGAGTGTCACTTGGCCTGACCTAGGGCTCCTTGAGACATAGTCGCATCTACAAGAGGTAGCATTATGTAGTGAGCATGGACCTCAGGGCCAGGCTGCCCGTTGACCTCGAGCAAGTTATCCAGCCTCTCTGTGCCTTGTTTCCAAATCTGTGAAATGCAGTGATGATGATACTTTCTCCCAAGGATGTTCTGTGGATTAAATGAGTGTGCAGGTAATCCTTAGAATAGTGATTGGCACACAGTTGAGTGCTAAACCAGCACCTGTTATCACAATGGCTGTTGTTGAACCAGATGTCCCCTTAGATTCCTTCCAGTTCAGAGAGTCCCTAGTTCTCTGTGAATAAAGGTGCTAGAGCAGTAAAGCCCAGGGGCTTGGCCACTGACTGGCCTTCCTAGGGCTCCCAGCTGCCCTGATGTGACAGGGCAAAGTGGGTGGGGGGAGAGGAAGTGGCAGAAGTGGGAGGGCTGGCTCCCCACACTGGGCGATGAAGCCCTGTCCACTGCCAGGGCGTGTTCCTGGTGCAGTCCAATGCCCTCTTTCCTACAGGAGCAGATCAATATCACCCTGGACCACCGCTGCCGAATCTTCCAGAATTTGGATGGAGCCTTGGGTGAGCAGCCCCGACAGGGTGGGGGATCCTGAGAGGAGTGGTAAGGAGATGAGGATTCCAGCCAAGGAGGTTCCTCTCAGCTGTGGTGCTGGGGTTTTGCCTAGCTCATCCCCAGGTCCCCAGAGACCATCTGGATGGTCTCTGGGGGCAGAGCTGTGTCTCTTTGGGGATGAAGAAAGGAGGGCCAGGAGCTCAGTCCAGAGAGCCTGCGGGACACCAGGGTTCAGACTGGGAGGAGCTGGGTGATGCACTCAGTGGGTACCTCATCCCTGCCCTGCATCCCTGGTCCTTCAAGGTGAGCCTACATCACCTCCTTCCCCTGCTCTCCCACCTCCCAAGTGAAGACTTCCTGAGCTGGGGGCAGGAAGTTGATGGGTGACATGGGAAGCAGAGAGGCCATTTGACTCTTGAAACCACGAATGCTCTTGGCCTGTTCCCAAGTCAGTGGCTGGNCTGGTCCTTCAAGGTGAGCCTACATCACCTCCTTCCCCTGCTCTCCCACCTCCCAAGTGAAGACTTCCTGAGCTGGGGGCAGGAAGTTGATGGGTGACATGGGAAGCAGAGAGGCCATTTGACTCTTGAAACCACGAATGCTCTTGGCCTGTTCCCAAGTCAGTGGCTGGTGATGACGTTGTTTTGCCACTATTTTGCTGGATGATCTCAGGCAAAACACATACACACACCCTCGGGCATCTGTTTTCCCACCCTTCAGTTCAGTTCAGTTCAGTCGCTCAGTTGTGTCCGACTCTTTGTGTCCTTAGAAAAGAGAAATTGGACCAGATCGTTGATTGGTGATTTAATGGGGTAAATGGACCCCTTTGAGAGTCTGAGGAGAGCTCTGGGTCCCATCCAAGCGAGGTGCAGAGACATCGCACCCTTTGGTCTGGGAGTTCATGGGAGTTCATGAGCCTGGGTTAAGAAACTGGGTCCAGACTGCTTCTTGGGTGGGTCAGGGGCTTGCACAGAGGGGCTCCCCTCATGTGATCACTCACCACAAAAGGCCTCCCTGCCAAGCGTCTTCTTAGGCCCCTGGGAAAAGGCCCGTCTGCATTTTATAACTGTCAGAGCGGTCCTACCTGCTGTTTTATGTGCAGACTGTCTGGGTCAGAGCCCAGAACTCGGCCTCTGGGCCTGAGGCTGGACAGGTCTCTGTTTTCTGACCCACAGATGAGGTCGTGCTCAAGTTTGAAATGGGTCAAGTGAGAGCGAGGAACCTGGCCTACGACACCCTCCCGGTCCTGATTCATGGCAACGGGCCCACCAAGGTAGGGAGGGGCCCCAGCCCCAGGAGAGAGTCGTGGGGGGAGAGATCCAGAATCCGGGGTTGTGCTCTCACTGTGACCCCAAAGCTTCCCCTTGGGTTTGGGGCCACCTACCTGGGACATGCTCACTGCTTCTGTCCTCACATCTGAGTTCAGGATGGTGCTGCCCCTCTGTACCGGGATGGTCAGTGATGCCCTGTCCGTCTGTGCTGGACCACAGAGGAGGCACTGTCCCCATCCAGGGCCAGGCGGGGCTGCCTTGAGTCATCTGTACTCTGCCACCCCAGGGCAGACTTGTTCCTACATTCAACAAACATTGCATGTTTGCACCAGGGCGTGAGGCCTCGCCAGCCCTGAACAGGACAGAATGCTCCCTGTTCTCCCAGAGCTGCAGGAGGGGCAGGGGTGCAGGCCAGCCTCCCCTGGCCCTTGAGGGACAGGCCCCTGGATCACAACTGGTTTCTAGGAGTGTGGTCCTCAACCACTCCTTCAGAATCAGGTGGACGGGAGGGGAAGGGGAGCGTGTTTAAATGCAGATTTCCTGATGCCACCCAAGTGCATGTGTGCGTAGTTGCCCAGTTGTGTCCCACTCATTGTGGCCCCATGGTCTGTAGCCTGCCAGGCTCCTCTGTCCATGGGATTTTCCAGGAAAGAATACCGGAGTGGGCTGCAATGCCCTCCTCCAGGGGATCTTCCCAACCCCCAAGGGTTGAACCCACGTCTCTTGTGTCTCCTGCATTGGCAAGTGGGTTCTTTACCGCTAGCTCCACCCACCCAAGAACTGCAGTTTTGAAATGTCTGCGGGGGGTGGGGGGTGGGGGGCAGGAATCCACATTTTACATGCTCCCAGGAGGTCCACAGGGCTTTCCAGGTGGCACTAGTGGTAAAGAACCCATCTGCCAATGCAGAAGACGTAAGAGACGCGGCAGGTCCAGTCCCTGGGTTGGGATGATCCCCTGGAGGGAGGGCATGGCAACCCACTCCAGTATTGTTGCCTGGAGAATCCCATGGAAGAGGAGCCTGGTGGGCTATAGTCCATGGGGTTGCAGAGTCAGACATGACTGAAACGACTTAGCACCAACAGGCAGTCACAGATGAAGCAGCACCAGTCTGTGTCCTCCCTCCGCCCTCCTCAGAGCAGTTTTGGTCATCTCCAAGGGCGGATATACTCTCCAAGACCCGCCCCCAACAAAACCACATTCCTGCCCTCTTTGGGATGGCAGAGGGCTGGGGTGCAGGCCCGCCTCCTTGGTGGTAGCTGGGGCAGGAGTGGCGCTGGTCTGGTTTCACTCATATCCCTCATCTCCTGACAGCTGCAGCTGAACTACTTGGGCAACTACATCCCGCGCTTCTGGACCTTCGAGACAGGGTGCGCCGTGTGTGACGAGGGCCTGCGCAGCCTCAAGGGCATTGGGGTGAGGCTGCTGGGCCTCGGGGCTCTGTCCCTGGGGTGGGAGACGGGAAGGGGTTCTGGAAGAGACTCTGTCATCTCTGGTGGGCTGTAAAGCAGTCCCCTCCCTCCTCGTCCTCACCCAGGCACCTCCTCCTGGAAGCCTTCTCAGATTGCACATGACTCTGGCTTCCTAGGAAGCCTAAGTTCTGGTTTCTTCTGCCTGGTCCTTCAGGCGCCCTTGTAGCCCTCTCCCCATCCCATGAACCTTACTCCTCATTCATGGCCCATCTCAGGCCTCATGGCAGCCAAGCTCTCTGACAGTATGCCATCAACCTGTCCTGGCTAGAGTCTGGATTCACACTGCACCTGTCCCCTGCAGGGACAGCCTCCTGCTGCATCCCTGCTGGTCCTGTCCCCTGCCCCCCGCATACCCTGCTCAGAGCTCCTGCCCAGGCCCCTTTCCTGCTAAGTCCTGCAGAGCCTCTGACTGCTAGTCCCTCTGGCCATCCTCAGGGCTCAGCAGCCGCTCTGTGGGTGGACATGGCTGGACTCTTGTGCCGCCCTCTCTCCCTGCAGGATGAAGCTCTGCCCACCGTCCTGGTTGGCGTGTTCATTGAACAGCCCACCCCGTTCCTGTCCCTGTTCTTCCAGCGGCTCCTGCGTCTCCACTACCCCCGGAAACGGTTGAGGCTTTTCATTCATAACCATGTGAGTAGCAGGCTCTCGGTGGGCTCACCATGTGGTTTGGGTCAAGGGTCCACCCTTGCCAGACACCCTGAGACCTCTGAGGAAGTGACCGAGCCAGGGTTATCTGGGCAAGATGGAAGTGGGCAGTAGGCTGTATTCCCAATCACTGGGTTGACTCTGGAGTCAGACTGGCCGGGTTTGAACCCCAGTATCGCTGCTTATATTAGCTGTGTGACCTTGGGCATCTTATTCAACCTCTCTGGGCTTCAGTTTTCTCATCTATTAGGTCTATTCAGTAGGGATACTGTTAGTGCTGGCCACAGGGGATTGCTGCAAGGGTTAAACAAGTTGACCTCTGAAGCGTGAAGACAAGTGCCTGATGAATAGGAAGCACATAGTCGGTGCTCTTAGCTGATGTCGTTATCATTATTTCCCTTCCTGCTCCAGTCAGTCTTTCATTCCTCCCCTCTTTTTTTGGCCAAGCTGCAGGACATGTGGGATCTTAGTTCCCCGACCAGAGATCAAACCTGTGTCCCATGCAGTGGAAGTGCTGAGTCTTAACCACTGGATCACCAGGGGAGTCTTAGTCTTTCCTGATTTGATCTGGTGATAGTTAAATTGGCTTTCATTCCTTGAGTATAATACATTCTGAGGAGTCAAGGGGCACCTGAAGGCCTGCTGCTTTGTGAATCCAGGCCTGGAATAAGTATTCTGAGCTCCCTGCCTTGCCAGCCNCCTGTGTCCCATGCAGTGGAAGTGCTGAGTCTTAACCACTGGATCACCAGGGGAGTCTTAGTCTTTCCTGATTTGATCTGGTGATAGTTAAATTGGCTTTCATTCCTTGAGTATAATACATTCTGAGGAGTCAAGGGGCACCTGAAGGCCTGCTGCTTTGTGAATCCAGGCCTGGAATAAGTATTCTGAGCTCCCTGCCTTGCCAGCCTCTCCATTCCAGCAGGATAAAGTCTCACATCTCAGCTTTTGCTGGAGAAGCCAAACATGCTCTTAAGTCCTGCCTTCTGTCAAGGCCCTTTGTCTTCCATAGAGTCTTAGCTGCCCTGCCTATGGTCACCCCCTTCCGAGACCTCTCAGCCCTGACTGTCTGCACCCCACCTCCAGTGACCTATGGGCCCCGACTCAGCCCAGTTTGTCTGTCTCACAGACATTCAACTGTCCTTCCTAAAAGCAGAAGGAGGATGTAGACCCTGCCCTTGGGAGGCTCCCAGCTTCCCTGGAGTCATCAAACCTCACACGCATAAATTGTGACTTTGTGTAGAAAAAGAGAATTGTCCCAGATGGTCTTTAAGGACCTACTGTGTACTCTTGTCTGACTTGTCAACTCCTTGCAGTGACCCCATGGGGAGACAGGATTGCCCTCCCATTTTACAAGGGAGGAAACTGAAGCTGAGACAGGTGAAGTGACTTGTCTAAGGTCATGCAGCTCACTGGAGCAGATCCAGGCTTCGCTCCGAACCCTGGGTTTGTTTTTAAACACCCTGCTCTTCCTTTTTCCCCATGCAAGGGGCTCCAGGTATAAACTCCATTTGAACATTGCCTGGAGTGTTTTATAGCAAAGCAGAACCCTGGGCCATACCTTGGACCAGATGAACTGGTCATCATTGACTGGATGTGGGGCCTGTGGGGTGAGGGGTGTGTCCTAGTGACAGAGGCTTTTAAGAGGCCTGTAGACCTGGTCTAGTCAGGGGAGGATGGTCAGAGGCTGGCTTCCCAGGTGGNTGAAAGTCTCTCACCATCGGAAAAGTAAGTGGTGGCTGAGACATCTGGCACCCTGGAATTGTGTAGAGTGGAAAGGGGTATACTCTGCTGGCCATCTAGTGCCAAATCTCTTGGACAGGGGTCTCCTGAACAGAGCTGGATTTTTCCAACCTGTGTTGGAAAAAACTGTCTCCTTTTACTGGTTGCCGAGAAAGCCCGTTTAAAGATTGACAGTTAAGAAAATGGCTGGGATCTCTGGGCTGCCTGAAGAGCGAGTCTCTAGCTCTCTCATTTGTTCTCTGCTGTGCTGGCTCCTCTGTCCCCTTCTCTGCCCGCCGGAAGTTGGGTCACTGGCTTCTTATCACAGTTCTTCTAAGAGTCTCCTCTGCCTCTTTACTGTGTATACTCTTTTGTTTCAATCTCTCAGCTTTTCCTCTGTTCCAGTTGTACCAGCAGACGATCTGTGGATTCATTTTATTTTCCCTGCTAGGAGTCGCTGTGCATGAAACTGGGTAAGGAGGTGGTGTGGACTCAGGGACTGTGCTTGGGATCCAAACACACCTTGGAGTGAATTTTGTGGCTGCTGTCTCTGCACCCACGGCACCTAATCCTCCTCCACTAATAGCCCAGGTTGAGGCTGAGCTTTTCAGTACCTGCAAGTGCTAGTAGCATTTTAGAATTGGTTTTAGTTTAGTATCTGTTACTACTATGCCCCTAGCACTTTTTTGTCTTGGGAGAAGGAGACTACTAGGATGAATGAGGCTGTTCCCAAAGTATGATCCTTCTCCTGTTATGTAGAAGGTTTTCTTCAGATAAGTTTGTGAAATACAGCATTAAATACAGGTAAGTGAGAGTCGTTACAGCAAGCCTTCCTTCCCAAAGTCTTTGTTGTGTTTGTGTGCTACAGTGCAGGGGGAGACTGTAGAAATTAGTGTTTAACAAATTGATTCTACTGTGGGCCCTGTGTGTATGGAACATTGGCTGCATTAGAGTTCTGTGGACTGCACTTTGGAAAATGCTAGTGTTAACTCTCTGAAACCATGACCTCGAGAAGTGCTTTGAGGCAGTCACAACAGCTTGATGGGTGCCACTTGGTGGATAGCTGATACTGGAGCTTGACTCTGGCCCAGCTACGCCTTGGGGACCGGCTCCGCATGTCTGCTGTGAACCCTGTGGTGAAGTAGGGGCTATCAGGGCTTTCCAGAGGAGGATCAGGAACCAGCTGCTTCCCCCGACTCTGAAAGCCTAAGAAACCAGCTGGTAGAACCCCAAGAGAGCGGGACCCAGTCTTGGAGTGTGTGTATTTGCAACTGTGGTCCACTTGTGCACATATGTATGCCCAGCTCACTCTTCGGAAGGATTACATCCTGGAATCTGACAGATTTGATCAACTCTCTTGACTCACTGAACTCTAAATACTAAGAAACAGATGCTTGGCCAAAGGCTGCTTTTTAAGAGAAAAGTAAATATATGTATCCCAGGTTTAGAAGGGTAGGAAGGTAATTTCCTTTAGGGGTACTCACTAACTCAAACCATGTCTCTCACAGCTGTGGAAGAGGAAAGTAGAAATGGAAATAGGTCACTGCTCTGTATCAGAGGCTGCCTTTCTAGAAGCTCACGAATTAGATGGTGAGAAAGTGTGATTAAAAAAATCTTGAAAGTCTAGTAAGGTTGAGTGGGCTCCATGCAGATGTCAAGGAAGGCTTCTTGGAGGAGGTGACACTAGAGTTGGGTCTAGAAGGACAGGAGGCGTAGGCCAAATGGGTGAATAAGGGCAGAGGATTCTAGGCTGAAAGCAGCATGTGTAATGCAAACATAGACTTTCAACTCAGGCATGAATAAGGGCAGAGAAATTAGTTTGGAGGGGTTGGTGGTAGGGTGCACCTGGGAGGTTCAGGCGTGCAGCTATAGGCTGGGGAACGTGAAAGCAGGGCAGCCCCTGGACAGGCTGTCATCCGAGCAGACCAGGTGACCTTGGAGCACTTGGCTTTAACTCATGCATGCTGTTGAATCTTGCACTTACTGAACACTAACGCCTCTGGCGTCATATCCTTTGGGCTTGCACAGAATGAGCAGAACTTGAAAGTGCCTGCTCTTAAAAGCCCCGCTGATATCTGGGAACTTGCTGCCTGCAAGCAAGTCGCTTCTGGGGCGGGACACTGCTGAGCGCACCCCTGAGCAGGTCTGTGCCTCTATCCCTATGGCAGTCATGGGGTGGCTGTGGGTGTGCTGGTGGTGGAATTGCGTCTGCTCACCCGCGAAGGCTGCCTGTTCCAGGGGGATTCCTGTGATCTTGCTGGTAGAGTTTATTACTGTTGCTGTTTGATAGTATGTAAAACTGCCTTTGAGCTTGTGCCATGTCATCTTTCATCTTCTCACGGACTCTGCGTGATATCTCATTTGTACACATGACAACTCCAAGGCTCTGAGGTTTAAACAGCCCAGAAACAGCACAATCACGATTTGAACCCAGCTGTCTCTGATTCCAGAATCTCATCTGCAGCGCCAGCTACCTTGTGAGACCCTGTTCTCCTTCTGGTGACTTTCCTCTTCTGCTTACGTGTATCCCCTTTCCTGCTGGGCCACAGGAAGCCTGATAGCAATGTACTCTCCTTTTCTCCTTTGGAGGAGCCAGGGGTATTGTCTTCCCCTTCTCGGAGCGCTGCTGTCTTTCTTTTATTTCTTAATTCTATTTATTTATTTATTTTTGGCTGTGCTGGGTCTTCTTTGCTGTGAAATGGCTTTTCTCTAGTTGCAGCTAGCTACTCTCTAGTTGTGGCGCTTGGGCTTCTCATTACTGTGGCTTCTCTTGTTGCAGAGCACAGGCTCTAGGGCTCAAGGGCTTCAGTTGTTGCACCTCCTGGGCTCTGGCTCAGTAGTTGTGGAGCACGGGCTTAGTTGCTTCTTAGCATGTTGGATCTTCCAGAACCAGGGATAAAACCCTGTCTCCTGCATTGGCTAGTGGAGTCTTTACTGCTGAGCCACCAGGGAAGCTCCATCTGCTGTCTTTCTTCCCTTTTTTGTTGTTTGACAATTATTTGTTTATTTGGCTGCGTCAGGTCTTAGTTTTAGCAGTGGGATCTTGGGTGTGTCATGCAGGATCCTTCGTTGCAGCGCTGGGACTCTCTAGTTGCGGCCCATGGGCTGAGTTGCTCTGTGGCAAATGGGATCAAAGGTCCCCAACCAGAATTGAATGTGCCTCCCCTGCATTGCAAGACAGATTCTTAACCACTGGACCACCAGGGAAGTCCCTGTCTTTCTTACTCATGGCCTTGATAGTAGGTGCCATGCTAAGAAAATCTCACAGCTGTGGTATATTCCTAAGGAGGAAGGCAAAAATGAATGCACAGTCACTTCTCTCATTTCTCTAGAAATCTTGAACACTGAAAAATAACTTGTAGGTTTAGATAAAACATGTGGGTTCCCATTTCCCTGTGGGTCTCTTTCTCCTCACTCTTTGGGATAGTTAGTTCCTAAGGGCCAGTTTTCAGTTATTAGGAATGTTGGGTTTTTTTCTGCTTCTCAGGAGCTGATTCAGCATGCTTTGGCAGTTTCTCTGTAGGTTCACTCTTGGGCAGTACCCTGTCATCTCCCAGATAGAGTGCGTGCCGGGTCAGGTGGAGAGCAGGTGGCGCTGTGATTAGGGTGGCAGGGGAGGGAGGGACCGACAGGGAAGTGCTGAGTGTTGAGGTGGGCGTATCCAGGCGTACACAGCTCTGCACACTGCCCTTTATCTTTGGAAAGGCCTTTTTCTTAGGACTTGCCAGGGTTTTGAGGGTTCTGCTGAAGAAATGGCGCTGTGCGTGGTGGGGACTCTGAGGAACTTTGGTTCAGGGACTGCCAGCTGCAACTCGGGACCAGCTTCTCTAGTCTGTCTGCCTCTTTTGACTTTGAGTAAAGATCTCTAGAACTCTGGAGTTAAGCCTCATGGCCCCTAACTTGTTATTGCCATGTGAAAAAAACAAAAACAAAAAGTAAGCCACAAAGATGTGCATGTGACTGAGGATTGAGTAAGGGCAAAAGAGCTACCACACAAAAACAGACTGGGGTGATAAGCAACTGTTAATAGTGCCTGTTGTAGATCTGTGAGGTTGTGGACTTTTTTCCCTTTAGTTCCCACATTTTCTACAGTACATTTATAAGGAAAAGATAACAGTAAACATTTATAAGTATAAATTGTAGAAGTAGACCATGTTCATTTGAGGATCAGCCCTCCTTGCCATCCTCCCCACTGGCAACCAAAGATAAAAATAAAAACAAAAAAACAAAACCTGATAGGATTTAGGGCCATCAGCGCTGGGCAGCAGAGTGGCCAAGGAGGGCGGTGGAAGTGCCTGACCTTGAGCATCACTTTGCTTTCCCTGCTCTGAGTGTTCAGTGCCTTTTCTCAGCGAGTAATGTATAGGAATAAGTGCGATTTCTGTTGTTCTTTTCTGGCTAAGACTCAGAGGAGGACAGCTCTGTATGTTACCTTGTGGTTACCCCATCTTTCTCTGAGGTGGGTGAGGCAGGCTTGTCCTTGTTCACCCAGCAGGGAACAGCCAGAACTGGACCCGAGGTCCAGGCCCTGCGTGCCCACACTGATAGGAAGATTGGCCCAGGTGGTCCCTTCCTAGCTTTGAGATGCTGGCTCTGATCTCGCTGTCCACAATCTGGTCCTCAAGGGCCCATGTTCTGGACGCTCACACTCTTCTGCACCCCAGCAAAAGGTCCCTGGGTTCGCTCACATGTCTTCTCTCTCACAGCGCGATGTCCCTGCTCTTCTCTCGATGCAACTCCATCGTCACAGTCAAGAAGGATAAGAGACACATGGCTGAAGTGAATGCTTCCCCGCTCAAGCACTTTGTCACCGCCAAGAAGAAGATCAATGGCATTTTCGAGCAGCTGGGGGCCTACATCCAGGAGAGCGCCACCTTCCTGGAAGGTGAGACGGGCACCCTGCTTAGCCAAGCCCACTCCTGTCAGCCTTAGTATATAGGGGGCAGAACTGAGGACAGGGAGGTACAGCCCTGCCCTTGACGAGCTCACACCCAGGTGGGTCGTCACCTTCAGTGGTACTCTGCTCCTGGCATCACGTGAAACTGGGCTCCAGGGAGACTGGGCCAGGGAAACACAGGACCCATCCTTGAGAATTCTACAGATTCTGCTCCACTTAATCATAAGGGGTGGGTGAACCGTATCTTCACCTGAGGGACAAGCAGACTGAGGTTCTGAGAGTCGTTGATACCTTGTAAAGTGACACAGTGGACTGTACCTAGGTGTCTCTTAACTCCAAAGTCCAGGTGTTTTCCTTGGGCCAGCCTGGCTTGTGTCTGGGTGTTGGTTGTTCCTGACCAGGCTGTTCTCTCTCTGATATTTTTAGATAACAAGACTTTGAATAAGAAACTTGCATCACTGGCACCTTTTACTCTAGTTACTAATTTGAGCCCAACTTTAATCCTCACTTTGTTAGTAGAGAAGGACTGGTTCCCAAGGCCCCACTCAGTCTGAGCACCAACTCCAGCTACTGTCTTCTCACATTCCCTGTCTAGAAGGCACACCTTGGCTCTAGGCCCTGGGGTTATCAGTGAATAGCCGGGAGCTGAATTTTCCTTGGCCTTGGTTTCCTCATCTGTGACAGAGGAGCTTAGGGGAGACCAGGGGTTTCCTAATTCTAGTCTGCAGAGCCCTAGAAGTTTAGTGGGAATGCCTTGGGGACATGCCGCTCTCTGCTTGATGCCTTGCCCTGGAGCAGCTTGGCTTTTGGTTGACTGACATGTCAGGCTGCTCTTTTAGGCTCCCTCTAAAGAGAGGAAGTAGTCCCAGTACTGAGGTCTGAACATTTGTCCCTCTGTGTTCACGTGTGGGAATCCTTGGGCCCAGTGTGATGGTGTTAGGAGGCGGGGCCTTGGAGAGGGATTATGTCATGAGGGTGGAGCCCTTATGAGTGAGATTAGTGCCCTTATCAGAGAGACCCCATAAAGCTCCCTCGCCCCTTCTGCCACATGAGGATATGACTAGAAGTCTCCCACCTGGAAGAGGGCCCTCACCTCACCAGGCTGGCACCCTGATCCAAGACTTCTGGCCACTAGCACTGCGAACAGCACACTTCTGTTGTGTCTAAGCCTCCCAGTTGTGATGTTTTGTAAGAGCAACCCGAACAGACTAAGCCGGGACTCTTCATGCCCTGCCTTCAGCATGGTGCTTAATGCAGGAAAGGTGTTCCCAGAGAATTTGTTCAGTTTAAGGATCTGAATTTCAAGAGTGAAGGATTGGTAGTTGAAATGATTCCCGTCTAGTATCTGTTTGTTTAGCAGTAGTTCTGGTGTCAAGAGATGGGACAGACCAGGCCGCTGCCCCCTCCGGAGCCATGACTAACCCTCTGTGATGCTCTGACTCACTCCCATGGTTCTGTGGAGGAACACGTGGTTCACAATGAAGATGTTTATGTGATGGCATCAGGAGTGGGTGTTTGATGTCTCTTTTTGTGAAAACAGGAGGCCTCTCATACTGGTGGGCCTCCAGGGAGAGAAAAGCACTGGGGTGATCCTGAGATGTATTTGGGATTGTCCCGGCCAGGGGAGGGGAAGGCTACTGCCTGGGACTGTTCTCTAAAGGGCAGTAGCAAGGGCTTGTCAGCTGATGGCTTTTTCTTAAAAATTTTCTTTCTCCAGTCACAGGCTAGAGAGCCAGCTTCCTCTGGGGCACATTCTGAAAGCCACACCCATCTGAGAGGGGTGGCCAGTGGACGTGGGGAGGCCGCCTTGGCACCAGCTACAGGGGATACTCACTAGGTGGCTCTGAAATGCACCTGTCATGCTCTGGGTGCCATGGGGCTGTTCTCAGGGCTGGGACCTGTCAGCCCAGTGGCTCACAGGCGCCTTAGTCTGTTTGGGCAGCTGTAACAGAAATACCGTAGACTGGGTGGCTTGTAAACAACACAAATTTATTTCTCACAGTTTTGGGAGGCTGGAAAGCCCAAGACCAAGGCAGCAGCAGATTTGGTGTCTGGTGAGGGCTGGCTTCCAGCTCTCACATAGCAGCTCATGTAATCACATAGCAGAAGGCGCTGGCTACTTCTCAGGCTTCCCTTTCTAAGGACACTAACCCTAGGCATGAGGCTCCATCCCGATATACAGTTGACCCTCAAATAACATGAGTTTCAATTGCACAAGTCCACTTATACATGATTTTCTTCCCATAGTAAGTACTGCAGTAGTACACAATCCATGGCTGAATCCGTGGATGCAGACTGTGGATACAGAAGGGCTGTGCATACAGAAGCTGACTAAATTGCATGCTGATTTTTGTTCCAAGGATTGGCACCCCCAACCCCCGTGTTGTTCAAGGGTCAGCTGTACCATCACACTGTCATCACACGGGGCAAGTAAACATTCAGTCCACTGCAGCCAGGGTGTGCTGAGGGGCGGCCACCCATCTGCAGTCCAGCCAGCTCAGGACCTTCCTGGTGCAAGTGCTGGATGGGAAGGGGACAGGGTCTTTCTCAGTTGCTCCCATCTGTCGTAATGTATTATCCAGCCACGTGGCAAGGGCCCTGGGGAAAAGCAGTGTGGTGATCCCAGGATCCATTGACTTAGCAAACACTGTGCACCTGCTGAGTGTGGGATGCGGGGGTTCAGGCAGCTGGGCCCTCACGTGGTAGGTGTTGCACACAGGTGAGCGGGGCAGTTACCCTATGCTAAGATAAGGGCTAAGATGCAAGAAGTCCAGGGTGCTGGGGGGACGCAAGCCAGGAGGACCTGACTCAGGTTGGTGTGATCAGGGCAGGCCAAGTGAGAATGAGCCAGAGCACCTCGAGGTGGTGCGTTAGTTCTTCGGAGAGGTGGGGTGAGGAGTTCAGTTCACTTCAGTTCGGTCGCTCAGTCGTGTCCGACTCTGCAACCCCATGAATCGCAGCACGCCAGGCCTCCCTGTCCATCACCANTGTCAGACCTCTCCACCATGACCCGCCCATTTTGGGTTGCCCCGCGGGCATTGTTTAGTTTCTTTGAGCTAGACAAGGCTGTGGTCCTAGTGTGATTAGATTGACTAGTTTTCTGTGAGTATGGTTTCAGTGTGTCTGCCCTCTGATGCCGTCTTGCAACACCTACCATGTTACTTGGATTTTTCTTACCTTGGGCGTGGGGTATCTTCACGGTTGCTCCAGCACCAAGCAAAGCCTGGAACGGTGGTGGGTGTGGGCATATGGTGAGGCAGCATGCAAGGCAGAGGTGCCCGAGGCCCAGCTGGAGCAGTGGGTGGGGCCAGGTCAGGCAGGGCCTCGGGAAAGTGCACAGTGACCCAGACTCAGCCGTGGCCCCGCCGTCTACTAGCTCTGATGGGCACATGACGCAGATTAAACAAGGCTGTGTTTGACCAGAGCAGTGTCTGGCATATACTGAGAACTTGGTGAGTGTACGTTAAGTACAAATATGTAAGTAAATGATGACAGTCAACATTTGCATCTTCATCAGATACCTGCCCCATTCTTGGCACTTCTGTATTTTAATTCAGTTAATCCTTTCTCCAGCTATATGAAGTAGGTGCTGTTATCTCTGTTTTAAAGCTAAGGAAACTAAGACCCAGAAATGTTCATTTGCCTGAGGTCATAAGGCAGGAAGAGGTAAGAACCAACACTTGCACTGGAACCCAGCAGTCTTTACCGCACTGGGGCCCACAGGAGTCTGGACCTCCAGCTGGGGAACAGGGTCCTGCGGGGGTGGGTTCCGCCATCCAGACTGGGACTCTGGATCTCTGACGGTGGGCTGAACTGTTTTCAATCTGCATCTGCAGAAACCTACAGGAATGCAGAACTGGACCCAGTTACGACAGAAGAACAGGTTTTGGACGTCAAAGGTTACCTGTCCAAAGTGAGGGGCATCAGCGAGGTGCTGGCCCGGCGGCACATGAAGGTGGCTTTTTTCGGCCGGTGAGTCTCAAAGTCCTCATGCCTCCTTTCTTCCCAGCTGAGAGGGAGGGAGGCATGCTCTTTGTGCTGGATCCAACTACCCCAAGGCAGGGAAGCAGGCAGCACACCACGGAATTTGGTGCTCTCCTTTTAATTTTTTTATATTTAGCAGTGGTAAAATAGACATAACAAAAGTTCCTATTGTAACCTTTCTTAGTGCACAGTTCCGTTTTGTTAAATACATTCATATTGTTACGCAGCTGTCACCACCACCAGTCTCCAGAACTTCCCCTGGAAAACGGAAACTTACCCGTTAAGTAACATCTCCTGGTCCCTTCTCCCCTACCCGCTGTTAACCACCCCTCTACTTTATGTCTATGAATTTTCTGACTCTGAGAACCTCATATAAGTGAAATCACTTCTTTTTGTGACTGGATTATTTCAGTCAGTGTAATAGCCTCCAGAATCATCCATGTCATTACATTTGTCAGAATTCCCTTCGTTTTTAAGGCTGAACAATATTGCATCGCATGTATATTTCATATCTTGTTTATCCATTCATCCCCAATGGACACTTGTTGCTTTTCCTTTCTGATTACTGTGAACAGTGCTGCTATGAACAAATATCTGTTTGAGACCGTGCTTCCACTTCTTTTGGATACATACCCAGAAATGGAATTGTTGGACCATATGATCATTCCATTTTTGAGTTTTTGAGAAGCTGCCCACCATATGGTTTTCCATAGCGACTGTACCATTTTAATTCCCACCAGCAGTGCACAAGGGTTCCAGTTTTTCTGTATCCTTCCAATACTTATTTACTGTTTTTTTTTTTTGACAGTAGCCATCCTAATGGATGTGAGTTAGCTTTTACAGTTTTGATTTGCATTCCCTAATGCTTAGTGATATTGAGCATCTTTTCATGTGTTTGTTGGCCACTTATATATCTTCCTTGGAGAAATGTCTGTTCAGGTCCTTTGCCTACTTTTCAATTGAGTTGTTTGGGAGTTTTTGTAGTTGTTTTGTGATTTTGTGTGTGTGTTTTTCGAGTTGTAGAAATCCTGAATTTCCTTATCAGATATATGATTTGTAAATGTTTTCTCCCATTTTGTCAGTTACCTTTCCACTCTGTTGACTGTGTCCTGTGATGCACAGTTTTTTATTTTTAAATAGTCCAATTTATTTATCCTTTTCTTTGTTTATATTTTTGACATCATATCTAAGAAACTGCCAATTCCAGCGTCATGAGGCTTTCCCCTCTATGTTTTCTTTTAAACGTTTTATACTTTTAGCTCCTCAGATCTCTTTGTTATGCTTTGAGGTCAAGTAGGCACCTCTGGAATGTTTCCTACAGTGCCAGGGAATTCTTCTCCAGTTCTCAGTGGGCACTGACTGGTGTCCTGCACAGTGAACTTGGTTCTGACATTCTACCAGGAGGTGGCAGACCCTATAGGTTAAGAACTTGGTACACAGATAGCCCACTTCAGATGCCTTTCGGACACCTGTGCTTCTGATCAACTGGCTATAAATCAGAGGTTCCCACAACTTCCTCCTCGAGTTTAATCTGCTTGAGCAGCATTCATTTAGGTTTACTGGTTTGTTATAAAGGATTTTATGAGAGATACAGATGAAGAGGTGCACAGGGGGAGATCTGGGAGGCTCCTGAGCAGGGGAGCTCTGTCCCTGTGAAGTAGGGCACACTGCCTTCCACCCTGAAGCTCATCAGATCTCACTGTTCAAAAGATTGATGGAGCTTAATCTACAGGCCCCCTCCTTCCTTTTCCTGGAGGTTTAGTGGGTGGGACTGAAAGTCCCAACCCTCTTATCACTTGGTCCATCCTGAGGCTGTGTGGGGGCCCCACCTTAGTCACCTCATGAGTGTAAACAGGTATGCTCAGTAGGAGCTCCTTATGAGTAACTCGGGACGCTCCTATCACTCAGGAAATTCCAAGGAATTGCCAGGAACTGGCAAAGACCAAATATATTTCTTCTTAAACCACAGCACCTTTAAAAAAATTAAAGCCCAATATAGGTTTCAAAGAGTCGGACACAGTGGAGCAACTAAGCACCGCACAGGGGGATAAAAAAGCCTCAGATAGGTTGGATGCTCTGCACACAGTGGTAGCCTGAGGAATAGGCACTCGGCCCCTCTGCCTGTCGTCACCCTGGGGTGTCCGTCAATCTTCTGGGCTGCTGTTTGTCATCTTTGCTTCAAACTCTGGCCCTGGCTTTGGTGAGCTAGAGCTGATGAGTTTGCGGAGTGGAGCTGTTTTAAAGAAAAGGAAGGTAGAAAAGGGCGTGGCGGGCAGAATGCTACCATGATCTGCCCTGGAGCAGGCCCTTTTCAGCTGGGAGTGATGGGTGGGACATCACGCTCAAGAGGGCCCTGGTGCGAGAAAAGCAGCAAAATTGGCCTTCTGTAGAAAAACTTCGGGGTCATTCAGCTGAGGTCACTTAGATGGAGGAAGACCCCCTGGGGTGAGTCAGTGGCTTCTGGTAGAAGAGAAGTGGGTTAGTCTTCCGAGTCAGACAGGTGGTCTCCTGCATGATGCTGAGAGCCTCATGTTGAGGGGGCTCACTCAGGGGCAGGTAGTGTCTGCATGCTGGCATCACACCACGGGAGCCCCTTGTAGTTGCTTTGCCATGATGAACTGGGGCACGTCACATGCACAGGCCACCAGAGTTGTCCATCCATTTTCATAGGCACAGAGCACCCACTCTGCCTGTGTGGGCACTGATGTCACTATAGAGGACAAGGCTTTGGACTTCCAGGTTGTCCCTTCTTAGTGACAACCTGTGATACAGATGGTGGTAGCTTCACTGGGTTTCCTTGTAGGACGAGCAATGGGAAGAGCACCGTGATCAATGCCATGCTCTGGGACAAAGTGCTGCCCTCCGGGATTGGCCACACCACCAACTGCTTCCTGCGAGTGGAGGGCACAGATGGCCACGAGGCCTTCCTCCTCACGGAGGGCTCAGAGGAGAAGAGGAGTGTCAAGGTGAGGGGCCCCTGCCGGCCTGGCTTTTGGCCCTAGTCACACTGGTGGGTCCAGTCTGGGCTGAGACCAACCAGTGGGTCTGTTGGGCCAGGACCCAAGGTGCCTCTAAGGAGGGGGCAGTATCCCTGTAGTGGAGTTTGGGAAGCCCTGTCCTAGTGTGACTGTTTAGGGAGTGTGAGAGCTTCAGGGAGGTTCTGGAGCCTGGAATTCACAGTCCTTGTGAGTTGCTGGGCAGGCCTTTTCTCTTTGCGATGCAGAGTGTGTATGCCTTGTTCTGGGGGTGTTGCCAGAGAGTGATCCCTGCATTTGCTCTGTGATTCTGATGTTTAAGCTCAGGGCTCGCGTGCTTTCATTTTTCTGAGAGCCAGCTGCACTTTGGGTTGGGTCCCGATGCTCGTTTTGGTTCATAAAGAATTAATTAATGCAGAGCAGCATCCAAGGAAAAAACTTAAGGAGGAGTTAAGGATAGTTGGTTCCTGCAGCAGCTCCCAACTCTTGACTTTGTATGCATGAAATGAAAGAGGGGTAGCAGGTTGGCCTGTGGTCCAGGCCACTGTCCTGGGGCTAGGTTGTACTGGTCCCGCCTGGAGGCTCTTCCTTGATCCTGATTATCTTCTGCTTCCACCCCTATCAGACGGTGAACCAGCTGGCACATGCCCTTCACCAGGACGAACAGCTGCATGCCGGCAGCCTGGTGAGTGTGATGTGGCCCAACTCCAAGTGCCCGCTTCTCAAGGATGACCTGGTGCTGATGGACAGGTAAGAGGGCAGGTGCCTCCCCAGGAGGTACAGANCCTGCATGATGCTGAGAGCCTCATGTTGAGGGGGCTCACTCAGGGGCAGGTAGTGTCTGCATGCTGGCATCACACCACGGGAGCCCCTTGTAGTTGCTTTGCCATGATGAACTGGGGCACGTCACATGCACAGGCCACCAGAGTTGTCCATCCATTTTCATAGGCACAGAGCACCCACTCTGCCTGTGTGGGCACTGATGTCACTATAGAGGACAAGGCTTTGGACTTCCAGGTTGTCCCTTCTTAGTGACAACCTGTGATACAGATGGTGGTAGCTTCACTGGGTTTCCTTGTAGGACGAGCAATGGGAAGAGCACCGTGATCAATGCCATGCTCTGGGACAAAGTGCTGCCCTCCGGGATTGGCCACACCACCAACTGCTTCCTGCGAGTGGAGGGCACAGATGGCCACGAGGCCTTCCTCCTCACGGAGGGCTCAGAGGAGAAGAGGAGTGTCAAGGTGAGGGGCCCCTGCCGGCCTGGCTTTTGGCCCTAGTCACACTGGTGGGTCCAGTCTGGGCTGAGACCAACCAGTGGGTCTGTTGGGCCAGGACCCAAGGTGCCTCTAAGGAGGGGGCAGTATCCCTGTAGTGGAGTTTGGGAAGCCCTGTCCTAGTGTGACTGTTTAGGGAGTGTGAGAGCTTCAGGGAGGTTCTGGAGCCTGGAATTCACAGTCCTTGTGAGTTGCTGGGCAGGCCTTTTCTCTTTGCGATGCAGAGTGTGTATGCCTTGTTCTGGGGGTGTTGCCAGAGAGTGATCCCTGCATTTGCTCTGTGATTCTGATGTTTAAGCTCAGGGCTCGCGTGCTTTCATTTTTCTGAGAGCCAGCTGCACTTTGGGTTGGGTCCCGATGCTCGTTTTGGTTCATAAAGAATTAATTAATGCAGAGCAGCATCCAAGGAAAAAACTTAAGGAGGAGTTAAGGATAGTTGGTTCCTGCAGCAGCTCCCAACTCTTGACTTTGTATGCATGAAATGAAAGAGGGGTAGCAGGTTGGCCTGTGGTCCAGGCCACTGTCCTGGGGCTAGGTTGTACTGGTCCCGCCTGGAGGCTCTTCCTTGATCCTGATTATCTTCTGCTTCCACCCCTATCAGACGGTGAACCAGCTGGCACATGCCCTTCACCAGGACGAACAGCTGCATGCCGGCAGCCTGGTGAGTGTGATGTGGCCCAACTCCAAGTGCCCGCTTCTCAAGGATGACCTGGTGCTGATGGACAGGTAAGAGGGCAGGTGCCTCCCCAGGAGGTACAGACGGAGAGAGCCCCAGGTTTCCGTTTCTGGGTCCTCCAGGCCATTGTCCCTGAGGTCATGTTGTTGCTCTGCTGAAGTACATTACTTTTTAAACCGGCTTAACCACATCTTCCAGCCTCGTGGATTTCCTTCAGGGTCTGGTTATTATATCATCTTGGCAGGCATCAGAGCCCCGAAGATCTCTCAGTGATGGTCTGTAAAGAGGGATGCTTGAAACTGGGGAAGGTTCTCGGCCTCAACCCAATGTTAGTATGTTTATTGGCGAAAGGGGTGGAGCTTGTTCTTGATGAGGTCCCTTTTGTGTTTTATTTTTCTCAAGGCAACACTTTGCTCCTGCTTTGTGGACAGGCTATAACTATACCAAGAAATTTGGTATGAGGGTGCTTGCTGGACTCAGATAAATGTAGCACTTCACCTTAATTGTGTACCCGCAAAGTAAAATGCAGGGGCTTCCCATGGGTAAAGAACCTGCCTGCCAATGTAGGAGATGCAGGTTTGATCCCTGGGTTGGGAAGATCGCCTGGAGGAGGGCCTGGCAACCTACTCCAGTATTCTTGCTGGGGAATCCCGTGGACAGAGGAGCCTGGCAGGCTACAGTTAGTCCATGGGGTCACAAAGAGTTGGGCACAACTGAAGCAACTTAGGATGCACACGTGCGTGCACAAAGTCAAATTCAGATCTTTAGGTTTTTATATGAGTGATAGATGCATATGACAACACATTTTCAGAGAGTCTGGAAGGATATGAGATGAAAAATCAGAATCCCTCCAATAGGGGTGATTTCCCTCTCCTCTGTAGCTTTCTCTTCCTTTGCCTGCTGCCTCAGGTCTGTTCAGAGCAGGAAGAATAGGGCCCCGGGTCTGATGATGGTTTACCCCTGTCACCTCCAGCCCTGGCATCGATGTCACCACAGAGCTAGACAGCTGGATTGACAAGTTTTGCCTGGACGCTGACGTGTTCGTGCTGGTGGCCAACTCGGAGTCCACCCTGATGCAGACGGTAACCCATCCTCTGCCTTTCCCTATACTCCCAAGATCCAGCCGAGCGGGTGGGCCAGCAGGGCCTTGGCTGGCACAGCCCGTCCTTCACTGAGGTCTTTCCCCTCATCCAGGAAAAGCAGTTCTTCCACAAGGTGAGCGAGCGCCTGTCCCGCCCAAACATCTTCATCCTGAACAACCGCTGGGACGCGTCTGCCTCGGAGCCTGAGTACATGGAGGAGGTGGGCGCCTCTTTTACTCAGCACTTGGGGAATGCCACACCGTGCATCTACCTAGACTCTCTGCGTGCTCTCCCTGGCCACGTCCCTGAATGAATTTCATCACCAGAGTTGTCCCATGAGGTGTTTGGGGTTATTGTGGGACCGCTTCACTCCTCCCATTCACTTCCCCGGACCCCTCTCCTCTTTTTTTTTTTTTGGAGTGTAACTGCTTTACAATGTTTTGTTAGTTTCTGTTGTACAGCAGAGTGGATCAGCTGTAGTATATGTGTATCCCTTTACATTAGCCGAGCCGTTGCTTGGGACCAGGGCTCTCCTTAGTTCTTGAAGAATGAGTCAGAGGCGTAGCTTTGAAAGGCACCCAGGAAAGAAGCTTAAAAGAAGAGCAAAGAGTAACTGGTTCTTACAGCTCAGAATGCTTTAGTTTTTATGGGTAACATGAAAGAAAAAGGAGTCACAGGTGCTATGGGGCGATGATCAAGTGTGTAGTCAGCAGATGCTGGGCAGTGTGACTTATAAACTCCCTGACCTACCCTAACTAACCCAGATAAATCCTAACCTGTGGGCTGGGTGTAATAGGTGGAGTTGTGCAGAGGATGAGATCTGTTCACCTTGAGAAAAGGCCTGGCATGTGGAAGGTGTCCACCGGAGGCTGTTGTCACTTGGAAGTTCCAGCAGTGGAACCCTAGGGCTTCAGAGCTAGGAGGGATTTTTGAGTGGCGCCCTCTCTCAATAAACAAGGCCAGGGAGGACTCAGCTTGTCAGTACAGAGTCCAGGTGTGGGTTTCTGTGTTTTTGGTTTTTTTTTAAATATATTTCTAATTGGGGGAAAATTGTTTTACAATGTTGAACTGGTTTCTGCTGTACAACAACAAAGTCAGCCATTATCATACATATATCAACTCCCTCTTGAGCCTTCCTCCCTGCCCCCTCACAGGTATGGGTTTCTTGACCCCCAGCTTCCTTTCCTTATGGGGCACCAAAGGGAGACTTTTGTAGGCTCTTAACAAGGCATTCTGGGGCATGTGTAAACATTTCTGCTTGTTGATGCCTCAGGTGTCTTGGACAGGCTGCACCCCAAGGAACCCTGTGACTTGGGATCTGGGGGGCCTGGTGGCCGGAGGACAGATGGTGGGAAATGATCACTGCATGTGTATTGATACCTTCTGAATCCTGAGCCGTGTGAAGAGGCCACCAGGGGCCATGGGCTCCCTCAGGAGGGCCCCCTTGCGCCCCACCTGGTCGTATAATACCTGTCTGCTTGGGCTCCAGGTGCGGCGGCAGCACATGGAGCGCTGCACCAGCTTCCTGGTGGACGAGCTGGGCGTGGTAGATCGGGGCCAGGCTGGAGACCGCATCTTCTTCGTGTCCGCCAAGGAGGTGCTCAATGCCAGGATCCAGAAGGCCCAGGGCATGCCCGAAGGAGGTGATGATGGAACCAGCTTCTTGCTTTTCCCTGACGCTTGAGACACTGGGTCTTGTGCTAAGTCAGCTGGTAGAAATAGTTGTGAGGGTGAGGTGGTGAGAGGAACCCTAGGTGCTCTTGGCTGCCTGAGTTCTCTCTGGACTAATGTGGTGCACTTTTCCTAGGGGGCGCTCTTGCAGAAGGCTTTCAAGTGAGGATGTTTGAGTTTCAGAATTTTGAGAGGAGATTTGAGGTGAGCATGAGCCTTTGATCCTGTTGTCTGGAGATTCTGTGCCTCCTTGGCGCTCCCTGGCCATGTCCTTGGCAGTTGAATGCTGGAGCCTAGCTCTTGGCTGGTGGCTTCTACCTCCCTTGGCACCTCTTGTCTGTTCCAGGAGTGCATCTCCCAGTCGGCCGTGAAGACCAAGTTTGAGCAGCACACGGTCCGGGCCAAGCAGATTGCCGAGGCTGTCCGCCTCATCATGGACTCTCTGCATATTGCAGCGCAGGAGCAGCGGTAAGAGCCCGGGAGCAGACTGGTGGAGGAGTGTAGCCATGACTGCCTCACCCTTGTCTGAGGCCAGGCCCAGGGCCAGAGCTCAGCCAGCAGAGCAGGGTCTCACGGTTTCCACCAGACCATGTTCGAGCCACGAGGAGCAGCCAGTGAGGAGGTTGTGGGGCATCTCTCTGTCCCACCGGGTCTGTGCAGTGAGCTTCCCTGAAAGTCTGAGCTGCCAGCCTTGGTCCGGTGCTACGCCGAGCACTGCAGCCATTCTTAGGGCCAGAAACAGAAAGCGCTTCTTCAAAATACCTTTTTTGGGGACTGCCCTGGTGGTCCACTGGTTAGGACTCCAAGCTTCTACTGCAGGAGACACAGGTTCGATCCCTGGGCAGGGAGTTCAGATCCCACATGCTGTGCAGCATGGTCAAAAACACGTTAAAAAGAGGATTAAAAGATACTCTTTTTTGAGAGATTAAAATATATGAGAAAGTACAGAGAATAATATACCTTGTTTCCATTGCACACAGTTGATAATATTTGTTCTTTGTCAGAATATAACAAATAAAACACAGAAAAAAACTGTTGAATACTCTTTGATTCTTCAGTCCCTGCCCCAGTGTCCCTCTGCCTGCTCCTCAGAGGTAACTGCCACCATGAATTTGGTGTGTGGTCCTGTCATTCATTAAAAAGTACTTTTTATGTAAATCCTGAAGAATGCACAGGGTTGCTCTGCATGAGTTTCAGATGTACAGGTACGGGAGCATGCAACACCTGGCTTCGCTTTTCACTCAGCATTTTTTTTATCCTCTGTCCTTGTTGATGCCTATAGTTGGAGGTTAGGAGTTTTCGTTGAGATAGAGCAGTTCTCAGTTTCCTGTAGATTGATCTTTAGATTTGTTTATTTTACTGTTGGAGACCCTGCTGCTGTGGACATGAATTTTTGTGTCCCCTGGTGTGCGTCTGCTAGAGACTAGCATTTCTGGAGGTGGAGTGTTCCGTCTTGGGGTGTATGCATTTCAGCTTTACCCAGTTTTATCTGTGGCTTTCTGAAACATCTGGCCCTGCCTGTGGTCCCACCAGCAGTATATGTTGGAATTCCCATTCCCTGACCCTGATCCGTACTTCAGACTTGGTGATTTGGGCCAGGCTTCTGGGCATTGTTGTACCGCTTTTTCTCTTTTCTTTGTTTACTAGTGGACTTTTTTCTATATGAATGGCAGAACTTGTTCTAAAGTTCCTGAAAAAGCAACCTCCCCTTTCTGTCACCACCACATCCTCCAAATTCGGAAAACTTAAAAGCGAGTTGTTGGCACTGTCTCTCCCTCCTGCCTGGGAATGGGAAGGGCAGGCCCCCAGGGGTGTGCGTGGAATGCCAGGATCACAGCCAGGGCCCACACAAACTTCCGACGCCCCCTCTTTTCCTCGGCTTAGTTGGGTAACCAGGGCTCTTTTTCTTAGGGTCTACTGCCTGGAAACACGTGAAGAACGGCAGGAGCGGCTGAGGTTTATTGACAAGCAGCTGGAGCTCTTGGCGCAAGACTACAAACTAAGAATTAAGCAGATTACAGAGGAAGTTGAGAGGCAGGTGAGAAGTGGAGGAGGAAGGACACTGAGGAGATTTGGACTCCGAGTAGAGGCCAGGCACTCAAAAAGTGAAATCACAGACATCCTATTTCTCGGGGGCTTCTCAACCTTCCAGGAGAAAGCCAGAGCCCTGATTCAGCAATGTCATGCCTCCTGGGGTTTTCTGTTCCATCGTGTGACCCTGGGCAAGTCCTCCTCCACAATTTAGATGAGTTTCGGTCAGCCAGTCTCTAATACCCCTGAATTCAAAAGCTTTAACTCTGTAGACCACCCGTGGACACTGCAGGTTTGCAGGGAGGCAGATCCAGCCTCCTAGAGCTATTAGACTATTCTGGTGCTGTGGAGTTGAACCACATTCCCTCGGGTCCCTCACCAGCACACTTCCTTTGCTGCAGGTGTCGACTGCAATGGCCGAGGAGATCCGGCGCCTCTCTGTGTTGGTGGACGAGTACCAGATGGACTTCCACCCTTCTCCCGTGGTCCTCAAGGTTTACAAGAATGTGAGTCATTAAGTGGCAGGTGCTCTGGACAGCAGCTCCGCATATTTCCTGTTGGCTATGGATGGAGTCACCGAGAGACAGGGATTCAGCCTCTGCTGATCTGAGTCAGGGCCCCTCAGCCACTTGAGCCCCAGGCTTCGCTCCACCTGCCTACCACTGTCACCTGCTGGGCCTGGGCTGACCAGCCTCTGTCTGCCTCGCCCTGGGCTCCTTGAAGGGAACAATGGCAGAAGGTGCCACTTCCTTTTCTCTGTCTTCTGGCTACAGGAACTGCACCGCCACATAGAGGAAGGACTGGGCCGAAACATGTCAGACCGCTGTTCCACGGCCATCACCAGCTCCCTGCAGACCATGCAGCAGGAGATGATGGGTCAGTGCTGCGGGGGCTCAGGACTGGGGCTCTGGGCTGCCCGAGACCAGTTTCAGGCCAGCCCACAGAGCTAATGACCTTTCCTTATCTGTCCTCTTTGTGATGAGTCAGCTCCATACCTTGAGGTTCTGGGCATGTGTTGTGAGTTCATTCCGCGTATAGTCTAGGGATGAGCAGGGGAGGGGGTGTCTTGTGTTACCATATGAGACTAGCAGAGGCTGAGAGCTTGGCCTACTCCTTAAATCCACATATTAGAGGGTATGGAGCCTCAGTCTGCATACTCCACCCACAGGCCGGCTCATCCGGGCCTGGTTTCTGGGTTGTGCTGCCAGCATTCTTGCCAGCCGCAGCTGTGGTGAGGCTCAGCACTGGCGAGGCACAGCGCTGAGCCGCTTTGCTTTCTCCCCACTCCTGTTCCTGACAGACGGCTTGAAACCCCTCCTTCCTGTGTCTGTGCGGAGTCAGATGGACATGCTGGTCCCTCGGCAGTGTTTTTCCCTCAGCTACGACCTCAACTGTGACAAGCTCTGTGCCGACTTTCAGGAGGACATTGAATTTCACTTTTCCCTTGGGTGGACCATGCTGGTGAACCGGTTCCTGGGCCCCAAGAACAGCCGCCGGGCCTTGATGGGCTACAGCGACCAGGCAAGCTGAGTCCCTCCCCCTTGGGCATTGAGGGAGGCTAGTTTGCGCCCTGGGCACCCAAGCTGTTCTGAACGGGGCTCCTGGAGGTCATGGCTGTGGCATGTGGGCCACCACCACAGTCAGGTTTCTGCCACAAATCAACCTAGTTTTATCATAGGCACTAATATTTGTGAAATTACAAAAGCAAGCTGTTTTTTTTTTTTATTAAGCTTATAAGTATGTAATTATTAAATCTAGATGACCTATCTGTCCAGATACCACCGTTTTCACGTTTAGATGTTCACCCCCATCTGTACCTCTGGAGGTATCACCTGGGCTACTCTAGGGCCACGTCCCAGGCTTGGGGACCTAAGCTGAGGCCTTCCAGGGTGGCTGCAGCTCATGATCTGTGGTATCCGTGGTGTTTACCTTTGGGCTGGCAGGTCTTTGAGGAATCCGAAATCCTTGTCTGCTACATGTGGACCTCATTTTCTATTTTGGAAGTTGAAGTCATGGCCCATGTCCCTGTTCTGGACTCTTGGCCCTGAGGGTTCCTGAGGGTTTCACAGAATGAGAGATTTGCTGCCTTCTTCTTCTTAGCACCCCCTGTCTCTCTCCACAGGTGCAGCGGCCCATGCCCCTGACCCCGGCCAACCCCAGCATGCCCCCACTGCCCCAGGGCTCCCTCACGCAAGAGGAGCTCATGGTTTCCATGGTCACTGGCCTGGCCTCTCTGACGTCCAGGACCTCCATGGGCATTCTCGTTGTTGGAGGAGTGGTCAGTGACAAGCCCAGCACGGGAAGGGTGGGGGCAGGTGGGTGGGACCGAGGGCAATCTGGCGGTGGTCCCTGTGTCAGCCTGGCACTTTACATTGTGATGACTTTTTGCTGTGATATCAGGAGCCATGCAACCTTAGCCCTGAAACGTACATTTCTGGACGAAAGTCTCATTCAACATAAGGTGACATTGAGGTTCCCATTTTACAGAAAAAAATCTGCAGTTGGCTTGCCAAGGATACGCAGCTTGGATTTGAGCTCTGGCCCCATCAGACTCTAAGGCCCTGTTCTTTCCCCTGTAGGGCTAGTTCTGTGGGTAGGGAAGTGACCTGAGAAATTGACAAACCTGGATTCTAGAGAGGTGGGCATGACCAGGAGTTTCTCATTTGTAAGTGAGGAAACAGCAGAACTTTCAAGGGCTTGAGCCAGAAAAAGGCCAGGTTGGGCTGTGAACCCTCATCTTGCCAGCTGTGGTTTTATGGCCCTTCTCTTCTGCCCTGAGGCCTGAGGTCACAGGCTGCCTTCTTGATAACTGGGGTACTCCCCACGTCTTGACCCAAGACGCGCTGCAGCCAGAGTGACTTGTGCCTTGAATTTTCTTGATGATGTGGGCACGTGCTCTCTGCAGTGGTCATTTGAGCTGTAGAGTGGTGGCAGAATGTAGCTGACAAAGCTGCCAGGAGTTGTTTTCTCAGCTTAGAAGGCCAGGGTAGGCTGGAGCTGAGGCCCCGCCCTCCTGGCCTGTAGGCAGTACCTACTCTAGTTCTTATTTTGGTAGATGGTAACCTGGCAGAGGGTCATTAGCTTAGAAGCTGCCACTTGACAGTTATGTAACCCTTTTACAATCGGTGTTTCATTTTATCCAAACCACCCTGGGAACTAGGTGGAAGCCATCATTCCTATTTTGAGAGGAAACGAGTGTAAATAGACTTGCCGTGGTCACACAGCCAGGATGGCAGGCAGCCTCTGTTTCTGGCTCCAAGTCCCCTGCTCTTTGACTCTTAACTGCACTGCCTTATGCCAAAGTGTTACAGAGCAGCTCAAAAGAAGCTACCTGCTAAGGACCAGTACTCAGAACTCCACTTGTCATCAGTGTCACCAGAATGGAATGTCCCTTCTGAAGACTCTAGCATTTTTGTTTAAGATGTCTGTGTGCCTGGATCTGTGCCTCTTGTGCTCACAACCGTAGCAGTGGCCCCGCCACCTTTGCACAAGTCATGTTGTGTGGGCCACACTCCCGTTTCCCTCATTTTCCAGCTAGAGACAATCCCTGCCCTTCTGGTCTCGGTGGGGCCCAAGAAGATGTTGAGAGGAGTGTTCTGAGTAGAGGCACAAAGGCCTCTTGATGCTCCTGGGAAAGTCCTGGCAGCAACAGGCTAAGANCCAAACCAGGCTAGGTGGTGGCCAGCGCAGGTGACTGGCAGGCTAGCGGCTGCCCTGCCCTGAGTCTGGTTTACCCTTGACACAGCCTGGTTGATCCTGACTCTCTCCCCCTTCAGGGAACTGTCCGGGACTTTTGCTCATTTGTGTCAGCAAGTTGACGTCACCCGGGAGAACCTGGAGCAGGAAATCGCTGCCATGAACAAGAAAATCGAGGTTCTTGATTCACTTCAGAGCAAAGCCAAACTGCTCAGGTGAGGTGGCAGCAGAGGAAGCCCATCCTGTAAGGTTACAGCTCACAGGCACGTCCTTAACTACGGTGTCTCAGCCACTTGATATGTGCTGTCCAAATCTTCAACATCCCTGCAGGGGCCTGTCATCACCTTCACTTTATAAAAAGGAAAACTGATGCCTGGAGAGGTGTTGAGTAACCTATCTGGGATCCCATGGTAGGTAGTTAAGCCAGGAATAGAAAGATCCAGCCTGTTGGGCACCAGCACCCTCTGAGCCTCCTCACGTTACTTGTTCTCTGTTGTCACCAGGAACACTGGACTAGACCCACCCCTCACTTCCACCATTTCTCTGTGAGCCCAGGGATGGTGGCCTATCAAAACCCATGTCCACAGAGGAGCCAGCCAGCTAGCCGGTGGCTGGCCAAGCCTGGCTCAGAACCCAGGTCTGCATAGAGTCTCCATTGAAAGTCAGAGCTTCGGGCAGCAGGTTGCTGGAGAGAGGCTGGGTCTCTGGAGTCAGGAGTGCTGGCTTCTGGTCCTGGCCCTCACATTCAGGCAAATCTCTGAGCTTCACCGAGTCTCATTGCTTTTATCTGTAAGATGGAGTGAGATTTCATGACACAGCCACAGAGCTGCGTGCACAAGTACTCTGTAGAGTCCTTGGCTGCTCAGGCCCAGATAACATCAGCACATGGGGACTCGGGGCTTCCTGCCCTGCCCTGACGTCAACACAGAGAGGGGCTGCATCCAAGGGCGTCCGTGGGCCTTCCCCTCCCTGCAGGGCAGATGTGCACTCCCGCCCACTGCCCAGGGACACCTATTTTCTAGAGATACACTGCTCATCCCCAGGGGAAATCTCATGAGGTGTGGGTCTTGGGGGTGGGCATCTCTCCTGTGCGTCACCTGCAAGGATAGGGTAAACCCAACAAGGACTGCCCCTTGCTGACAGGCAGAACACGGTGTTCCCAACAGTTTAGCAACTTGCCGGTGGGCCCAGCGTGAAGCCAACACAGGGCTTAAGGGTCAGAAAAGCCGGAGTTTATTTCCACCACCAATGAGTTGTGTGACCGTGGGAAGTTATTTAACCTCTCTGGGCCTCATTTTCCTCATCTGTGAAGCAGAGGTTACTAGAGGAATAAAAGTCAGGTGTCTGGTAGCACAATGCTTGGCAGGTGACGCCACGGCTAGTTATCAGCTCTTGCCGCTACAAGGTAACCTTTTCTCTGCAGGAATAAAGCTGGCTGGTTGGACAGCGAACTCAACATGTTCACCCACCAGTACCTGCAGCCCAGCAGATAGTGGGCACCCGGAGCCGGAGCCCCTGTGGGGAGGACAGTGCTGTGAGCACGGGTTCCCTCCCACCACAGGCCTGCGTGCAGCTCCTGTCCACTGCCACCACCGTGAGAACGAAAGCACCCACTGTCTCCCACCATCTTGAGCCCCGAAGCACTAGTTATTTTCCCCTCCTTTGCCTGCTATGGCAGGAAGACTTTCCAACTTGTGCCCCTAAAGGAGACTTTTTTTTTAATGAGTCTGGACAGCACGGTACTGGGGAATTCAGTCTTGTCTTTGCTTTGTCATGCTCTGATGGAGAAGCTGCTGATTGATTGCTTGATGAGCTCTTGGGATTGGCCAGTGTTGCAGAAGGCCTGGTTGGGCCTTTAAGTGTATCAGGCAGATACCACCCCCTCCTCTGGCCAATGCTTAACACCGACCCCCGCACACTTGCCCCCCACGTACCCCAGCTCTCACACACCTCCCCACCTCGCACCCCAGCTCCCCTGCAGAGAAAGGCTGCCTTTGTGGGAAGGCTGCATTTTCTTCCCAGTTTGCACTGGGAATGATTCCAAGAGTCCCAGGAGACTGTGGCTTCTATGTCGGTGTGGTTCTTTGGCTTTCCCGCTTCAGTCTGTTTGCAGAGCCTTCCAGACCAGCCTTTCTGCTTTGGCAGTGGGCTGAGTGTGGCTTGGGTGTTAGGCGGAGGCAGGCTTTCTGCCATGAGGGGCAGGAAGAGAGTGCAGAGGCAGCTGGAGCGCATGGCTGGGAGGGAGGTGATGTGTGGAAGCTGTGTGCTTCTGTTTGTGCTGTCTTGGGCAGCCAGTGCCATGATGGGGAGAGACTTGCCTCCCTTCTCGTTGTGTCCCTTGTTCTCCTTTCGGTCCTTAGTCTTGTAGTCTGGCTTCTTATTTTTGAAAGATGATTTGGTCCAGATTGTTAAAGGATGTAGTAGAAGGAAAGATGGTGGAAGATGGGGACCTTGGTGGCAGCCTGAGGGGAGTGCATACCACCCAGGATGGCTGAAGGATCAGTAGTTGGCACAAAACAGGGCCTTCTGTTTGACCTCACTCTGGGAGGGGCTCATGGGGTCTGAGAGCCCACCCTACCAGCTTGAGGTTCCACAAGAAACATGTTCCCACCCCTCACCCCTCCTTGGCTCAAGCCGCCCTTGGCCACCAGACCTCTGGATGAAGTCTCTTGTGGCAGCCATGCTGCACGTGGCCAGCAGACAGCGCAGGGAACCCAGCACCCAGCCTCCCACCCTTCACGACCCTGGAGCCTCCAGATGACACACGGGGCCTCATATTGATCTTGAGAAGTGTTTCCTGTATTGAGTGTGGGGATTGTTACTGGTCACAGTGAGGGCAGGTTCCTGTCTCCGTGGTGTTAACTGTCTGGGGCAGGCAGCCTTCAGGTGACAGCCTTTGCCGGGCAGGTCAGAGAGCTTCCTAGAAGCCAGCAGTACTGCTCTCCTAGAAAGAGGCAAGCTCAGGCAGAGCAGTGGGGCCTGTCCTGCCCTTCTGAGTCCGCCTCTGACTTCAGGGAAACGGCTCAGTGGCCTCTGCTCGCTGGCGGGTATCATGCAGTTGGTGTGCTCTCCAGGTGCCCACTGGTCCTTCAAACCCTCAGTCTATTCTGGTGTGTGGGACAAAGTGATGGACTTAGCCAAGGTGGTTGTGCAGCAGAGGATGGCCAAGCTTTTTGCCAGACCCGGGTGGTGGTCGCCTCACAGTATGTCCGGAGAAATCAGCATTGCACAATTCCAATGAATTTTGTGCTTTGGAGGGGAAAATTATTTAAAATAACTAAACATGAATTTTTTTTTTTGAATGTATCCCCTGGGATTTTGAGCTTCTTATACAACAAATAAAATTGAGTTTATACCACTGAGGGCGAGACTTTGAAAGAATTGTGGCAAAAAGCACTTTAATTTAATGCTGCTAACTTTGTTCTCTGTCTTTATGTTCATTTGCTGGAGTGCGAGACGTGCTTGACACAGTGAGTTTTTTCTCTGATGTATTTAAGGTGATAAATTTGCCTGAATTACTCCTGTATCAGTGCTGATAATATTGGACACTAAAATAAAACCTAGTTGGAAACCCTTTGTGTTTGTGTATCTCCTCAGTTTATTCTTATGCAAACTCTCTCTGACATGAGAAAGTCTACAGGCTGTATTTTGAAATGATCTTAACTTTACTTAGGGGAAGTTCCCACTGTAACCTGCCTGTGGGTTCCTCCTGACTCTTGGAAGGAATCTGATGCTCTCAGAAGAACAAAAGGCGTAACTGATCTTTAAGAACCAGGAAATCTAGAGTGATTTCTCTACAGATTTCACCATAACTCTAAACCATTCATTTTTCACTTAAAAAGTAATGACTCAGACTGGTCCACCCTAGTTTGCCTTCTGAGAATTTGGTTGTGACCTTTTCTTTCTTTTTTTTTTTTTTTTCTTTTTTTTGGAAGGACTCTCAGCAGTGGCTTGGGCATGACTAGTCAGTTTTGCTGACCCTGCACACCTGTCCCCTGGGCTTTGCTCCATCCACTGCATACACAGTTTATCCATGTCAAAGGCCTCCACATGGCAGTGGATGGCATCCTTGTCCTTCCAGATTCCTGGGTCACCAACTTGGGGCATGACCCCAAATTCACTGGTCACACATGCTGCCTCTGACCTGTCAGTTTCTGTCTTAAACCTCGCCCTCGACTCATCTGCTCCATCACGGCTCTGAGCCATGTTACTGCCTCTCCCTTGCCTTTTCACACTTGCTTCAAAGCAGCAGGCCGGTTGACCTTGATGGAGGCTGGAAATAGAACTTAGCTCATGTTTCTTCTTTGCTCAAAATACAACTCTGGCTCCCTGTCCCACCCAGAATCGAGGCCCAAGTCCTTGTAGTGGCCTTTCAGGACCCAAGCTCTGACTGCCCCCTGCCTCTTCTGCTCCCTCTGCTTTGGCCACACTGGTGCTTGCTCTTCCTGGAAACTGCCGTGTACATTCTTCCATAAGGCCTTCACCAGGGCTGACCTTCATCCAGACACCACCCCCTCACCCACCACAGTTAAGATCCCTGTCCCCCGGGCTCTTCTCTGGCACTTCTGAGTACCCCTCCCCCAAGTCATTATCTGAGTAATACTGTTTGTGTCTGCACCTGCTAGAGCAGAAGCCCTAAAAACATAAGCAAACTATGAGATTTTTATCGTGTTTATTGACAAGTGCCCAGCATCTAGACCAGTACCTGGCACAGAATTGGAACTCAGTAAATACTTGCTGAATTAGCAAATCCTGTCCTGATAACACAGTCTCACACATTTATTAACCCTCAGCACTGGTGGACAGAACTAACATGCTACTGGAAACTTCTATAGGTAGGCCCGACCGCCAGGGCCTTTCATGTGTGTTGTGTATTTAGCGATGAGCATTTTCAACTTCAGTGTGGAAACTGAGTCTCAGAGAGGTAGGGACTGGCTCAGGCTTCAGCAGCTAGAGGGTGATATAGAGACTGGGTTAGAGCCCAAGTCCTGATTCCTCAAAGCCTAATGGCTTTTGAACATTTTTTTACCCCGATGCACTATTAGAAATTCATTGCAACTGAGTAGACACATGTGCAAGTGAAACCAAAAAACTTAAAGTCAGTTGTTAGCCCCCTCCTTTTTTTTTCATAATACACAGGTATTTTCTCACGGAGAAGTGCTAACCCACTAAATTGCTTACCAGCCATTCTTGGGTCAGGACCGGTAGTTTGAAAAAAAGGTGTTCGCCCACTTCACCTCAGTCAGCACCTCCCAGTTCTTTATTCCCAAAGGCCAGACTCATTCCTGTGGTTTCTCAGACTACCTCATCTGCCCACTGAGAGTTCTGGGGAATCAAAAGCCTGAGATTTTTGGCCCTTCAGTAACAATGTCCCCGTTTAATCACAGTATACGTAGCCAGGAATGTACCTCTCTGTTCCAAGCACGGAGCCCTGCTCACAGTCAGCCAAGTTCACTCTGACCTCCAGGACAGGGTTTCCTGTCTCTGAGTCAGACTCAAGCTTGAGATAGGAACAGCCGACTTTTATGGAGGGCCTGGCATGTCAAACATGTTTATGCATAGCATCCAGTCCTCTCAAAAACCTAGTGATCGATTTTCCCCTTTGTACAAATGAAGTTTATTCAGCAAAATATTCGAGTGCCTGCTGTGTGCTGAGCGTGGTTCTGGGCACTGGAGATACAGCAGTGAATTTTGTTGTTGTTTAGTTGCTAAATCAGTCCAACTCTTGCGGCCCCATGGACTGGAGACCACCAGGCTCCTCTGTCCATCAATTTCCCAGGCAAGAATACTGGAGTGGATTGCCACTTCCTTCTCCAAGTGAATAAGGTGGATAAAAAAGCTCTGCCTTGGAATTCATATGCCAGTAGGGAAAGGCAAACAGCAGGCAAAACTGATGTGTAAAAGACAGTGTATCAGAAGATAAGAGTTACAGGGGAAATGAGGCAGGGAAGGTCAGGGAGGGTGTAACAAGAGTGTGGCTGGGGTAGGCCTCTCTGAGAAGATGATATTTGAAGAAAGACCTGAATGAATTCGGTGGGGAATGAAGCCCTGGGGATACCTGGGACAGGGCATTGCGGGCAGATGGAGCCACATGTGTAGAGGCCCTGGGGTGCAAGTATGCCCAGTATCTTCAAGGACCAAAAAGAGACTAGTGTGACTGCAGCAGAGTGAGGAAGGTGGAAAGTAGCCAGAGTTGAGTTGGGAAAAGGACCCAGGGGAGTTTGGGGTCTTGCCAGCCATTGTGAGGACCTTGGCTTACCTGTGAGCAAGGAAGATGCCATGGAGTGTTCTGAGCCAAGGTTCTGGGCAGCTGTGGGGAGAGTAGACAGCAGAGAGTGAGGATGGAAGCAGGGGGACTGGTCAGGAGAAAACTGCAGTGTTCCAGGGAAGAGAGGACACTGTCTTGGACCTGATCATTGTGATGGAGGCTGTGAAAAGTGGTCGTTTCTGGAGACCTTTTTTAAAATCTTCTTAAATGTCTTTCTTTCTTTCTTTTTTTTTTGGCTGTATTGGGTCTTCACTGCTGCAAGGGCTTTCTCTCCTTGTGACGAGTGGGAGCTATTCTCCGTTGCAATGTGAGGGTTTCTCATTGCGGTGGCTTCTCTTGTTGCAGAGCACAAGTTCTAGGTGCGAGGGCTTCAGCTGTGGCTCCCGGACTCTAGAACACAGGTTCAGTAATTGTGGCACATGGGCTTAGTTGCTCCACGGCATGTGGAGTCTTCCCTGACCAGGGATCAGACCTGTGTTCCCTATGCTGGCAGGTGGATTCTTAACCACGGCAGCGCAAGGGAAGTTCTGGAGACCTTTTGAAGACAGAAACAATGAGATGTGCTGGATGAGTCGTGGCTGACTCGAGTTTTGTCCTAGGTACGTGGTAGGGTGGGGAAGCTTCAGTGGAGCAGACTTGTGCGAGAAGATCAGGAGTTTCATTTTGTTGAACTTTGGGTCCCTCTTCCATAGTTGCATATGTGAACTTAGAGTTCAAGGTAAGTCTGGCCCGGAGATGCACACTGGGGAGTCAGCGTGTGATGGTGCCTTGGCTGGGGTCCCCAGGATGCAGAGCCTAATGCAGAGGATATGTGTACCCTCATCCTAGTGTACAGAATGACCCCAGAGAGATGCGGGTTGTGGGGCAGTTGGAAGGAGGGAGAGCCAGCAGAAGTGTGCGTGGTGGGGTTGTGTGTGTGTGTGTTTTAAGCACTCAGTTATGTCCAACTCTTTGTGATCCCATGGACTGTAGCCCACCAGGCTCCTGTTCATGGAATTCTTCAGGCAAGAACACTGGAGTGGGTAACCATTCCCTTCTCCAGGATATCTTCCCAGGGATCGAAACCTGGACTCCTGCACTGCAGGGAGATTCTTTACAATCTGAGCCACCAGGGAAGCCCTTGGCCACCACCAAATGTGACCCTGAGGAACCATGTAATGAGAGTCTCAGCACCATTTCTTGGTGGGGAGGAAGGGGGGAAATTTATCTGCCATCTCCCTCTTCCAGTTGGTTGAAGATTTGCCCCATGGAAGACTGACTCTGTGCATTTCTGGGTTGCATATGAAATCACCTGGGCACCAAGTTGGGCCCACGGGAGTGGTGAAGGTGAGAGGGGCAGGGCTCAGGCAGTGAGTATGGTCTGGCAAGTTGTTTCCTTCAGATCACTCAGCCCAGGCAGAGTCAGAATAAAAGACAAGCAAGGCCAAAGAGATCTGAATGGGTCACCCCTCCAATCACTCAGATCTGCTCTTGCCATCCTACCCTTCCCTGAGAGGGAGGTTTAAGTCCCACCAGGCAGAGCTGCTTCAGGGTGATACAGCCAGTCCCTCATCTGCTCCCATTCCATCATCCTTTACCTTGGCCAAAGCTGCAGCTGGTCTGGTTATTTCCTGGTGGGGTCATCCGGACCTTCATCCCCAAGGGGTCTGAACCTTTGACTGTCTTGCCCTGAGAGGGATGTGAATGCCACAATTACAACTTACTGTCCTCAGTGAGTGTGGAGATGCCAAGAGACACCCAAGGAGATTCTGAACAAACCCTCTGCCTCATTTGGTACATGCAGTCCTGACTCCTCATCCCGTGCCATGCTGTGGCTTCAGTCTTGTCTCTTTGTGACCCCATGGACTGTAGCCCGCTAGGCTCCTCTGTCCACAGGATTCTCCAGGCAAGAATATTGGAGTGAGTTGCCATGCCCTCCTCCAGGGAATCCTGACCCAGGGATCAAACCTACGTCTTTTATGCCTCCTGCATAGGCAGGCGGGTTCTTTACCACTAGTGCTACCTGGGAAACCTCTGACTCCTCATGNTCCAGGCAAGAATATTGGAGTGAGTTGCCATGCCCTCCTCCAGGGAATCCTGACCCAGGGATCAAACCTACGTCTTTTATGCCTCCTGCATAGGCAGGCGGGTTCTTTACCACTAGTGCTACCTGGGAAACCTCTGACTCCTCATGGTGATCGAAATCTATCACCCCTGGCAGTATAGAAACTCTCTTTGCCTGCTGGTCCACCAGCAGGGAGGCCTGAAGACCAGGTGATGGTCATGTCTTCAAGTTCACTGGAACCCCGGGTACTCAACTGTATCCCCTGGTGGAAGTTTCCCAGCCCTGAGCACTGGGACATTCAACCTGTCAGAGTCAATGTTTGCAGGGATAGGAAACAAATTTTAACAGGGAGTCACTATGAGTAGTAGTAAGTTTGCTTCCTGTCCCCATGTCTACTTCCTGGAGAACAGAGCTGCAGGGTATGGTCCTTGAAGGATATCTCATGCCACTTGGGTGTAGGGATATGTGGTAAGACCAGTGGATCCTTTTGTCAGATGCCCATTGTCCCACCTGTTTTGCCAAGAAATAGGTCCCTTGGTGAGACAGTGTGATGTGGCGGACCATGTCACTGTATCAGGCAGCCTGAAACCCTCAGATGGTGGTGCTGGTGATGGCCCCAAAGGCAGGTCAAGCAAGCCCATATCTGGAACAGCATCGATTTCAGTTAAGTACAGATCACTTCCTTCACAGGATTCTGATGTACTTGATCTGCCACCAGAGCAGCAGCTGGCTGGTCTCTTGGAGATGCAGTATTGAAGGCTCAGCTTTGGTCCTGCAAACCAGGTGTCCAGCAGCAGCAGGACCCAGCCTTTAGGACAAGGAGCCCAGGTGACTTCACACCTTCGTGTTGCCTGCCCTGTCCCTGGACTTTCATATCCTCACTGGGGAGGCTGAGCAGAGATGCTGGCTGACATTTACCAGCCACCTAGTCCCTTCCAGCTGGTTGTGGACCATCTCACCAGCAGTGGACATTCTCTGATGGACCTGAAATGTGAGATACAAAGATTTAATCCTTTGTGCCCCCACATACTGGCCACCATTAACACACCTTCCATTAAAATTTTTTTTTTAATTTACTTATTCAGCTGTGCCAGATCTTAGTTGCAGTGTGCGAGATTGTCGATTTTTGTTGCAGCATAGCCCGTGGGCATGCTCAGTTGTGCCTGACTCTTAGCGACCCCACTGACTGTAGCCTGCCAGGCTCCTCTATCCATGGGATTCTCCAGGCAAGATTACTTGAGTGGCTTGCCATGTCCTCCTCCAGGGGGTCATCCTGACCCAGGCATTGAATCACTGTCTCCAGTGTCTCCTGCATTGGCAGGTGGGATCTTTACCGCTGGGCCACTGGAGAAGCACTTCCATTATATGGATACCACATTTAGTTTGTCCATTTGTGAGCTGATGGACATTTGGATTATTTCCCCTTTTTTTGTGACTACGATGAATAATGCTGCCAGGAACATTCTTACACAAGGCGTTGTGTGGACTTATGTTCTCATTTCTCTTGGATAGATACTTAGCACTGGAATTTCTGGGNGAAGCACTTCCATTATATGGATACCACATTTAGTTTGTCCATTTGTGAGCTGATGGACATTTGGATTATTTCCCCTTTTTTTGTGACTACGATGAATAATGCTGCCAGGAACATTCTTACACAAGGCGTTGTGTGGACTTATGTTCTCATTTCTCTTGGATAGATACTTAGCACTGGAATTTCTGGGTCTTTCAGTCAATTTCTATTTAACTATTTAAGATACTCCAAACTGTTTTCTAAAGTGGTTGTACCATTTTACATTCCCANTTATGCCTCCTGCATAGGCAGGCGGGTTCTTTACCACTAGTGCTACCTGGGAAACCTCTGACTCCTCATGATGATCGAAATCTATTACCTCTGGCAGTATAGAAACTCTCTTTGCCTGCGGGTCCACCAGCAGGGAGGCGTGAAGACCTGGTGATGGTCATGTCTTCAAGTTCACTGGAACCCTGGGGACTCAACTGGTGGAAGTTTCCCAGCCCTGAGCACTGGGACCTTCAACCTGTCAGAATCAATGTTTGCAGGGATAGGAAACATAAATTTTACCAGGGAGTCACTATGAGTAGTAGTAAGTTTGCTTCCTGACCCCATGTCTACTTCCTGGAGAACAGAGCTGCAGGGTATGGTCCTTGAATGATATCTCATGCCACTTGGGTGTAGGGGTACGTCGTAAGACCAGTGGATCCTTTTGTCAGATGCCCATTGTCCCACCTGTTTTGCCAAGAAATAGGTCCCTTGGTGAGACAGTGTGGTGTGGGGGACCATGTCACTGTATCAGGCAGCCTGAAGCCCTCAGATGGTGGTGCTGGTGATGGCCCCAAAGGCAGGTCAAGCAAGCCCATATCTGGAACAGCATTGATTTCAGTTAAGTACAGATCACTTCCTTCAGAGGATTCTGATGTACTTGATCTGCCACCAGAGCAGCAGCTGGCTGGTCTCTTGGAGATGCAGTATTGAAGGCTCAGCTTTGGTCCTGCAAACCAGGTGTCCAGCAGCAGCAGGACCCAGCCTTTAGGACAAGGAGCCCAGGTGACTTCATACGTTCGTGTTGCCTGCTCTGTCTCTGGACTTTCATATCCTCATTGGGGAGGCTGAGCACAGATGCTGGCTGACATTTACCAGCCATCTAGTCCCTTCCAGCTGGTTGTGGACCATCTCACCAGCAGTGGACAGTCTCTGATGGACCTGAAATGTGAGACACAAAGATTTAATCCTTTGTGCCCCCACATACTGGCCACCATTAACACACCTTCCATTAAAATTTTTTTTAAAATTTACTTATTCAGCTGTGCCAGATCTTAGTTGCAGTGTGCGAGATTGTTGATTTTTGTTGCAGCATAGCCCGTGGGCATGCTCAGTTGTGTCTGACTCTTAGCGACCCCACTGACTATAGCCTGCCAGGCTCCTCTATCCATGGGATTCTCCAGGCAAGATTACTTGAGTGGCTTGCCATGTCCTCCTCCAGGGGGTCATCCTGACCCAGGCATTGAATCACTGTCTCCAGTGTCTCCTGCATTGGCAGGTGGGATCTTTACCGCTGGGCCACTGGAGAAGCACTTCCATTGCATGGATACCACATTTAGTTTGTCCATATGTGAGCTGATGGACATTTGGATTATTTTCCCCTTTTTTGTGACTACGATGAATAATGCTGCCAGGAACATTCTTACACAAGGCTTTGTGTGGACTTATGTTCTCATTTCTCTTGGATAGATACTTAGCACTGGAATTTCTGGGTCTTACAGTAAATTTCTATTTAACTATTTAAGATACTCCAAACTGTTTTCTAAAGTGGTTGTACCATTTTACATTCCCACTAGCAGAGCCTGTAGGGTCTATTCTCTATCTTTGCCAACACTGGCATAAAGAGTCTTTGATTTCACATGCCATCATTTTAGACACAGAGTTATGCAGTGATGTCTCATTGTGGTTTTATTTCATTGGGTTGGTCAAAAAGTTTGTTTGAGTTTTTCCATAAGATATAACAGAACAACTTGAATGAACTTTTGGACCAACTCAATACATCTGTCTGGTGAGCGGAGCCTAGAACAATAGGAGACTCTAGAAAGCCAGGCTGGGATGAAAGCTGGTGCTACAGGTACTCATGGTGGGTAAGGGTGCTGTGTGGAGTCTCTGACTAGCCTCGATAGCAGAGTTCTGTGATGTGGAGCATATTTTATGTGCTTAGTTACCATCTGTATGCGTTTCTTCTTTAGTGAAATGTCTGTTCAGTTCTTTCACTCGTTTTAAAAATTGGGTTGTTTTTTGGCCCTGAAATGGAAGCAAACTAAGAATCCATCAACTATGGACAAAGAAGTCCATTTCATATATATGTGAAAAAGTGAGTCAGCTCAGTTGTGTCTGACTCTTTGCAACCACCAGGCTCCTATATATATAGCAATACTACTCAGCCATAAAAAGAATGAGATATTGCCATTTGAGCAATATGGATGGACCTAAAGAATATCACACTAAGTGAAGTGATATCATTTATATGTGCAATCTAAAAACCAATACAAATGGACTTCCCTGGTGGTCCAGTGGCTAAGACTCCATGCTACCAATGCAGGGGGCCTGGGTTGGATCCCTGGTCAGAGAATTAGACCCCATATGCCACACTAAGACCCAGTGCAGCCAAATAAATAAACAAGTTAATAAATATTTTAAAATGAAAACTAATACAAATGAACTATTTATAAGACAGAAACAGATTCATAGACAGAAAAAAACTTACAGTTACCAAAGGGAAATGTTGGGATGGGGGAGGGATAAATTAGGAGTATAGGATTGANCTTTAGTCCTTACAACAGTTTTTTGAGGTTGATGGCATTATCATCTGTTTAGCAGGTGAGGAAACTAAGGCACAGGAAGGTTGATTAACTTGCCCGAGGTTCCCCAGTTAGGGAATATCAGAGTGGGGATCTGACTCTGGCTCTGAAGGGCAGCCTCCTCAGTGCTGTCATGCTCTCTGTCTTGGCTTCAGGTAGGAGAACGCAGCCTGGAGGGCAGTCTGTGGTCCAGGAGTCGGTGACCTCTGTCGTGGAAAGCCCGGGATGGTGGAGACCAGGGATCTAGTGCAGCTGCGGCAGCTCAACCTGGAGCTCCTGAGGCAACTGTGGGTTGGGCAGGATGCCGTGCGGCGGTCCGTGGCCAAGGCAGCCTCAGAGGTAAGCACCTTGGTCAAGTCCCAGGGGTGAGAGAGGGGCTGCCTAACCCTCAGGCCAGAATCCAGGCCTTCCAAGTCATCTTATGCAGTGCGCCCATTTTACTGAGGATGAGAAAACTGAGTGAGTTCCAGCGTGGAAAGGTGTGGCCTGGGACACTGCAGAGGCTGAGAAAGGATGAGGAGTGGGTGGGTGGCTGGTGACCAAGCCTCTCTGTTCTAGTCGAGCCTGGACTCAAGCAGCAACTACGACTCAGAGATGCCATCATCCCAAGAGATGTCCTCAGCTGCCTCGAGAGCCTCTTGCCTACAAGATGCCCACCCTGGTGACCCCTGTGATAGGTACTGGCCTGGTGAGGCCAGCTCTGGGATGAACTCTCTCCCACCTGCCAAATGCCTACACCAGGAGTCCCTGGGCCCACCAAGGCCGCACTCAGCTCCCTTACTGGCCATCTCAGACTCAAATGACCCAGAGCTTTCAGCAGAGCTGGACAGTCCAGGAACCCAGGAGGCCCAGGCTCTGAGGTCCATCTCGGCTCGACAGGGCAAGTTGTCCAAGGTAATGTGGGAGAGTGGGGCAGCCATTGATGGGGCTTCCTTGAACCTCAGTTTCTCCTCTGACAGATGCACTCACAGGCAGCTTCCCTTCTAGGGTGAGAGACTCCTGGGAGGTGCTGTGAGTTGTGTCCTGCTCAGCCTGAGTGCTTGATAAGTTGTGGCCATTAGTTTTACAGAGAGCACTTTGGGAAGAAGGTGACCAACCCCATTGTACAGATGGGAAGACCGAGGTTCAGAGGACAGACTTGTTCACAGTCACACATGGTGGGGAGAGTGGGGGGTCAAACTCTTATCCTCCAGCCCCTAAGCCCTCAGCTGAACCCTGGGGCCTATATCAGGGTGTAAGTTAAGACATAGCCCCTTTCCTCCCCTCAAGGTGGGGCCTCCTTTGGGCCGGGCCTGTTGGCACAACCTTGCCTCTCTTTGCCTCCCTCCTCAGCCAAGAGTGACCAACAAGGAGTCTCCAGTGCCTGAGAAGAGCTGGCGCCTGAGACCCTACCTGGGCTATGACTGGATTGCAGGTGTGGCCCTCCCCAGGGCCTGGAGATTGGGGGTGGGGGCTGTAGCTTGCTTATGCAACTGCCTGAGCCCCCACTAGGTGGGAGCATCTTCAGTACCATGTCTCCTGCCTTGGCCCTTGGCACAGTGAAAAGCGCAGAGACGGTGTTCGCTGAGTGTTGGTTGCATGAATGAGAGCTGCCTTATTTTTTTGGCATTTATTGTGTGCCAGGCCCTGGGGAACTGTATGCGTATCATCTCTTTATGTTTCCCCCCACTCCCCCAGCAACCTCAGCTGCTTCCTGGCTGAATGCCCTCTTGCCTCTTTCCAACCCCATTATCATCCATTTTTGGCTCAACAGCCAGAATGAATTTTGAAACCTGGGAATCAGATCATGTCATTCAGAATACTTAGCACTTAGTGTATGCACTAAGTCACTTCAGTTGTGCCTCACTATTTGCGACCCCATGTAGCCCGCCAGGCTCCTCTGTGTATGGGATTCGCCAGGCAAGAGTACTGGAATGGGTTGCCATGCCCTCCTCCAGGGGATCTTCCCAACCCAGTGATCAAATCCAGGTCTCTTACATCTCCTGCATTGGGCAGGCGGATTCTTTACCACTAGCACCACCTAGGAAGCTATCACTTAGAGTAAATCCAAAATTGTTATCTAGACTTCTGAGGTATGATGTGGCCTCTGCTGGCCCGGTGACATAACCTCTAACCATCTATCTTCTGACTCTTTGCTCCAGCGTCGTTGGCCTCCTTGCTGGTCCTTGAACCAGCTGTGTGCTCATGGCCACCTGCCTTTGCACTTGCTGTTTGCTTTGCTTTGGCGGTGTTGTGCAGCATGTGGGATCTTAGTTCCCCGACCAGGGATTGAACCCATGCCTCCTGCATTGGAAGCATGGAGCCTTAACCTCTGGACTGCTATGCAAGTCCCTCTTCCCTTTGCTTTGAATGCACTTCCCCAGATTCACACCTGCTGGTTCCTTTTCATCACCAAGCACTCAGCTCAAATATTAGGTGCCTTGCACGAGCACAAGGTCAGAGGACCACCGCCCCTGCATCCTTGCCTGTAAGCATCAGCTACTTTTGTGTTCTTCATTCATTCATTCTCAGAAATCATCTTGTTTGCTTGTTTCTTGTCTGGCTCATGAGCTCCATTGGAGCAGGGGCCTGGCTGTGTTTTTGTTGCTGTGTTCTTTGAGCCTAGAACAGGGCCAGCACACCAACACTGGTTGAAGGAGTGAGTGGATAGCCTTCAGAGCTTGGGCTTTTGGNATCTTGTTTGCTTGTTTCTTGTCTGGCTCATGAGCTCCATTGGAGCAGGGGCCTGGCTGTGTTTTTGTTGCTGTGTTCTTTGAGCCTAGAACAGGGCCAGCACACCAACACTGGTTGAAGGAGTGAGTGGATAGCCTTCAGAGCTTGGGCTTTTGGATCCTCACTTTCATGAAGGAGGAAACTGATGCTCGGAGAGGTTGAGTTCCTGCCACAGGGTGGGGGCTTTGTGGGGCTGCTGGGCCCCTGCGGAGGGGACATGGTCCCTGTCTGCCAGCTCACCGCCTTGCTTCCTGTCCCTGGGAAAGCGGAGGCGCCTGCCCCGTTCCTGCCCTGTGTCTGTGTGCACCTCTCGCCTTTCTGAGCTCCTGTCTCCAGCCTGTCTGTGCATTTGTGTGCTTGGCCCCATTCCTTCTTGATTTCCAAAGCTCTTGCTTCCTGTAATTAATTCTCTCCCGTCCTCCCTCCACCATCGTTCCGCTCCGTCAGCATATGAACACTGGGAAATATTAATGAGAACTGATTTCACGGAGTGCTTGTCCTGTCCTGGGCCCTGTCCCAAGAGCTTTCCTACCATTAACTTCTTGACTTTTCACAATCATCTGATCGGGTGGATACTATTACTGTCCCCATTGACAGATGAGAAGGCTGAGGGCCAAGAGACTGAAAAGCTTAGCAAATCTCACATCCGGTTGGGGTAAAGCTGGGAGTATTAATGAGAACTGATTAAGTCTGTGACTTCCCCTCCTGTTTCTAGTTAATACCCATGTTCTCTGCTTTTCTTTATCATGAAACTCTAAAGGCCATCTTGATTCGCCATCTCCAGTTTCTCTCCCTGACTTTTTCTTAAAATCAGGCTTTAGTCCCTGACACCACCCCAGGTTAGCTGTGACCACTGCGTTACCGGCTCCCAGCTGAGTTCTCAGTCCACACACTTTTTGGCCCCTGAGTAGCGTGGACACAGCGACCATTCCCTCTTCCCTCCCTGAAGCTCTTTCTTCCCTTGGCTTCCAAACCTGGGCACCCCCTGGCTCTTCCCCACTTCCCTGGTAGCTCCATCCAGTTTCCTCTGCCGGATCTGCTTCCTTGTTCCAACCTCCAAACTCCCTAGGCCCCGTCAGTGTTAAGACTCTCCTCGCCCTCTTCTCACCCACTTAACCCATGCTGCTCCTCTGAATTCCAGACTTGTGTATCTGACTTTCTTCTCTGCCTGGCTCATTAGGTGTCCTAGACTAACCTCAGGTCCAAAATCAAGGTCCTGACTTCCACCGCTCTTGGTCCACCCTCCCGCAGTCTTTCCTATCTCTGTTGGCGGCAGCTTTGTTCATGGTGCAAATGGCCATAATCTGGAGGTCAGCCTTGATTTTTCCTCTCCTTTTCATGCATACATCCTGGTAGCNGAGAAGGGCCTGGGGGGCCCACCCTCCCCCAGTGGCGTGGAGGGACTGATGAGGAAAACCCCAGAGGGGTTTTCTGAATGAACTCTGCATACCCATGGGCTGCTCCTGCTGGGAACAGGGTCCCTCCTTTCAGGGAGTGTGGCCCACTGCCTGCCTGCAGTGACCCCACGGATGATGATGCGGACTCAAGGGCAGAGGCTCTGTTCCGGATTTCACTTTCAGAGCACAGTCTGTCCTTCTCAGCTTCCATGCCGCAGGAGCCCAGGGAGGCAGAGCGGATGCCCGCCATCTTCCCAGGGCTCCTGGCCTTGGCCATTGAGTCCTCCAGAAAATACTCATTAAACCAAGTCCTTCTTTCACATCAGATAGTCTCTGAGCCTATGAGCACTCATCCTAGGCGGAAAGTCAGGCCACTGGCAAATATGCCATTTCAGATGGTGGTGTGATCCGTCTCAGCTTGTGTGGTCAGGGGAGTCTTCTTTGTAGAGTCTTCATCTCAGCCAAGACCTAAAGGGTGAGAAAGGGCAGCAAAAAAAAAAATTATTGACAGCTGTATTAAAGTGTAACTGATACATGATAAACTTTACCTGTTTGAGGTGGTGGTGGTGTTTAGTTGCCCAGTCTCGTCCAGTGCTTTGTGACCCCATGAACTGTAGTCCTGCCAGGCTCCTCTGTCCATGGGATTTCCCAGGCAAGAATACTGGAATGGATTCCCATTTCTGTCTGCAGAGGATCTTCCTGATCCAGGGACTGAACCCACATCTCCTGAATTGCAGGTGGATTCTTTACCACTGAGCCACTGGAGAAGCCTTGATAAATTTTGGCATCTGTATTCATCCATCACTACAACCAAGATGTGAACATATCCATCACCCTGAAAGTTTCCTGGACAGGGCAAAGAGCTAAGGGAAGAGGGATTCAGGCAGAGGAACTGGCAAATAAGAAGGTCCTATGGCAGGGATAAGCCTGGTGGCCCCAGGAACAGAAAGGAGGCCAGTAGGGAACGTGACAGAGGATAAGGTGGGGGGGGGGCAGCAGGAGCCCTTTTAGGGTCCCTTTTTGGCTGTGCTAAGCTGGAGTCTGAATCAGAGCTTCCTCAGACTGCTGAGTGAACAGCACATTACACTTGGCCATCAGACCCTCTGGCCCTGTTCTCCTCCCAGGNGCCAGTAGGGAACGTGACAGAGGATAAGGTGGGGGGGGGGCAGCAGGAGCCCTTTTAGGGTCCCTTTTTGGCTGTGCTAAGCTGGAGTCTGAATCAGAGCTTCCTCAGACTGCTGAGTGAACAGCACATTACACTTGGCCATCAGACCCTCTGGCCCTGTTCTCCTCCCAGGCTCTTCTGAGAAACCAGCCCATGTGGGGCAGCAACACCATTAATGACTTACCGAGTGGCTTCCCCAAGAATGATTTACATTTTTACTGGGGACTTCGATACCTTGGCCCAAAGGAGTGAGTAATGGTAGAATTTCAGGATGAGGGGCAAGCAGTGGATAGAGCCTTGGTCAGTCCCTCCTTGGGTCTCTAAGTTCTCAGCTTTCAGGAAAGAGAAGCTGGCTTCTGGAACCTTCTGTGTTGTAAGTCTTAATTTGAGGATAGGGTGCCTTTGGCCCCCTCAAGTCCAGGCCCTGGAGAGTCTTCCTCAACCTGACTGCCAGAGACCTGGCCCCTGTGGGGAAGGAGAGGGGTGACAGGAACTTGAAGGCCAATTCCTATAGAGCAAATTCCTTTACGATAAACACCGCTGGGAGCCAAGAGCAGGTTCCAGGGTGATGAGGGGGAGCAGGCTGACCGTTGGCCCCCAGGACAACAAGATGTAAGGGTACAAGTTACAGCAAGGGAAACCACCACCCTAGAGAGGGGAGTCACGGACTGGGGTTTGAATCATGGCTCTAGAACTTACTAACTGGCTGACTTGGGTAAACAACTTCTCTGAGCATCTTTTTTCCCACGGAATTTTTTTTTTAGTTGTCATTTTGCAGAGCTGCTGTGCTGAGTATCTGGTAATCACCTTTGATTCATTCAGTCTGCCTTGTGTGCTGATGACAGGCACTGAATTTGATGACAAAAATCCCTGCCCCAGGAGATTCTTTTCCTCCTGGCCTCCATGTTTCCTTCTGTAGGGTGGGAACGGTGCTTCTGAAGGGAGTATGGCTTATCGGGATAAGAATGGCCCTGTGAGGAGTGGTCCTCTCCTCCTTGGGCCTTCTGGTGGGGGCACACAGGTCTGGGGATCTCCATGTGTGTATGCGCTCATGAGGACACGCTCTTCACCTGCACCTCCACCTGAGCCGCCGCTACCACCCGTTGCTTCTGTTTCCTTCTTGTACCCAATGTCTCTGATTCCGTGATTAATACTGGACTGGGTTTGGTTTCCTGAGAGTCTAAATGACTCACCCCCATTCACAACGGCCTCCCTGAGCAGGAAGGTCTGGGGATGACGGGGACTCTGTGATGGACAGTCTCCACCCATGAGGTCATCCCCGAGATGCCGTGGCTCTTGGCCAAATCTCTTTCTCTCTCTGGTCTTAGCTTCCTTTTCCATCTCTTTGGAAGTTAGAAGGAAATGATAGTACAAAACAGGAAGTCCTCCCCATCTACCAGTCCTAGGAGTTCATGAGAAGTAATGGCCACGAGGCTGCGAATGAATGAGATGTGCCTGAGCCTATATTGTCACTGAGGACAGATGCCCCTCCTGGGCTGGGAGAGCAGAGATTCCCCTCCGTGCCATTTGCTTTAACCTGTTTAATCCTCACTTCAGCACTTCTGGGCTTCCCTGGTGGCTCAGTGGTAGAGAATCCAGCTACAAATGCAGGAGATATGGGTTAGATCCCGACATCATGAAGATCCCCTGGAGGAGGAAATGGCAACCCACTCCAGTATTCTCGCCTGGAAAATTCCATGGACAGAGGAGACTGGTGGGCTACAGTGCATGGGGTCACAAAAGAGTCAGACACAACTTGGTGACTAAACAGCTGAAACAGCACTTTACAGTAGACATTGTCATTCTCATACTACTGATGAAGAATCTGAGGTTCAGAGAGGATGAAAAACTTGGCCAAATATACACAGTTAGTAAGGGGCAGAGGTGGAATTTGGCCGGGCTGTCTGGTTTCAAGACTTGAGGCCAGCCTAGAAGAAAAGAGCTGGAAACATCCTCCAGGAGTCCTCAGGCCCAGAGGGGGATCCAGACCTCCTATTTCTCTTACTCTCCCTGAGAACAAGGCCTTAGAACAAGGGGCCTTTACAGCCAGTTGTCACATCCCAGCCCCTCACTTCACAGATCACAGTGCAGAAGCCCAGGGAGGAGAAGTCTTGAGGCTGGAGTCAGGCCTGGCTCTTGACTCTCCGTGTAGTCTTCCCACAGCAGAGCTGATACCTATCCTACTGGAGCCATAACTGAGGCCATCCCCGGGTGCCAAGGGCCTAGGGAAGTATCCCCACGGTGCCTGTGTGACTAGCTGGTTGGCCTGTTCTGAGGCAGCCACCTGGCATCACCTGAGAGGTAGGAAAGACCTCTGACCCCTAAGGTCCTTGCTGTGGGCCTCTGCATGAGTCATCTCTTGGCTGGAATGGGAATGTCACAGTTAACTCACCCCTAGGGAAGGGGAGCACCAGGCCATGGGCCTTTCAGCTGTGATCCAGAATGGAGAGGTCTGGGGCCTCAGCAGGGCCCTAGGTACCTAGTGGGTGTAGCGAAAGGACAGTGAAGCCTTACATTTCTCCCCTCTAATTCAAAGCGCTTTCAATGTCCATTTTTTTCCAGGGCTCCTTGTAACACTCAGAAGGTTGCCTGGTAGCACGCAAATCCACATCTGGCGGAGAAGAAACTTGCCCAGATGATCCCCACCTGCCTACAGGTCCTCCCACCCCTGTGCAGACCCTGCACGCTTGAGGAGACCCAGGCTTGCAGTCAGCAAAACACCATGGGGATGATGTGTGATTTCTGAGGCTCCATCATAAAAGACAATGTAGCTTCCATCTTGCTCCCTTGGAACCACTTGCTCTGGAAGAGGCCGGCTGCCGTGTTGGGAGGACACCCAAGCATTCCTGTGCGGCTGAGGCTCCTGCCCACAGCCATGTGAGTGGCTCATCTTGGAAGCCTCAGTCAAGCTTTTCAGATGACCACAGTCCCAGCTGACAGTTGATGTTAGAAAATCACCCTGTCCAGTCTTTCCCAAATTGCTGACCCACAGAAAGAGTGGGATACAATGTTTCTTATTTTCAGCTCCTAGGGTCTGTGGTACACAGAGATAGATAACTGTAGAGAAAAGAAACAATGTGGCCACAGTCACATGGGCAGATTAGGACTCCTGTTACCAGTGCTCTTTCTCCTGCAGAAACAGGGACCTAGAGAGAGAGAAGAGAGAGAGCAGCGAAGCCTTGAAAGTTAGAGGCCTGGAGCCAACTTTCAGCCCTGCCAATCTCAAGCTCAGGCAAGTTACTGAACGACTCTGCGTTTGTTCATCTGTGAAGTGGAGAGAGCAATATTGACTTGAATAAAACCTTGCTGCCAGGCTTAAATGTCTGGCCAAGGGCCTGGGTATCCTGCCTGTGGGTATGTGTTGCTGGGGTTCCCCTAGCCAGCTGGGAGCCCCTATTATTTTTTCCCAATGCCGAGGCCTGAACTCCACCACTCTTACCACTCTCTAAGGGGCCAGAGCTGAGCCACCAGGGTCTAGCTAGCTCTGGGCCTTTAGGAGGGCAGAGCTCTGGGGACGAGTTCAAGCAAGGCAGCTTGACGTGAAAGTCTCGCCAGAGAAGCCCCCAAGTGAAGCCCCACCTTCACCACTGCTCTCAAGAAAGGGACTCAGAGAAGTACCTGTGCCAGTCAGAGAAGAAAGGCCCAGACTTTCTACCCCTCCCTCCACCCCAACTTTCAGCCTTCTACCTGCCTGCTGCCGCCTGCGACAGAAAGAATCCCTTCATCTGCTGAGGGTATTTTGGGGCCATTTGGGGCTGGGGTTCCCAGCTGTTGGGGAAGTCCCTGCGTTTCCTGAACCGAGTTGGAACCTTGTGTCTTGCTCAGCATCCCTTTGGTGACACAGGTTCCCGGTCCCTTGCAGAGAGCTTCCTGCTGCACCTGCCTCCCGCCCCCTTCCTCTGAGATGAGATGGTCCCAGCAGCGCTGTGCACCTTCCTGCCTCCTGCAAAGCCTAGGGGCCTGGCTTCCACAGCTTGATCTGGTGGGGCCGCCCCCCAATCCTCCCCGCGATCCCACAACAGGACCCGCTGCTATGCCTCGCCTGGGCCCTCGGGACTTCCCCTCCTGCTCTTCAAAGCACTTTCACACGAGTTCATGGGTTCGCGAACCGTCTGAAACCTACAGAGGACAGGGACTCAAGTCTGGCCGATGCCTGCTCACCAGAGTCCCCCAAGCTGCCATTTTCCTAGGGGGCTGCAATTTCTCCCCCGATCCCCCACTCCACCCCCTCCTGGGACCCAGCCTATTACCTGGCCACAGGCTGTGCCCTTCGCTGGGCTGGCTGGTCATTGGCTGGCAGCCCTGGGCTTGGCTCTGTATTAGGTTTCCCAGGACATCCTGGTGCTCTGGGAGGCCTCAGTTTCCTGGGTCAGATGGATACTCGAATCAGTCATTACAGTCATGACACAGTGAGATCAGTTCTAGAATTGAGATACCAAAAAAACGACAGAAACCGCCTTTGTGACTGGGAAGATGGCTGGGGGAGGGGAGGGATCAGTGCCAGGAAAGCTACAAAGAGAGGGTGGTGGCACTGGAGCAAGTTCTGAAGACAGACATGAGTCGGATGGAGGTGGGTCCCAAGCCTTAGGACCAAGTCAGTTGGGGCAGGGCCAGGAGCACCGTTGGCTCCGGGGAACTCTGGCTTCATGAATTCACTGCTCTTGTCTCAGTTTCTCACCTGCAGAATGGGCACAAACACTGAATCTTTATGAAGTTTCCCTGAGGATTCAAGGAACAATCTGAAAACTCTTAGCAAAAAGTAGTGCTCAAAAACAGCTATTATTATTATAATAAGTAAATGATGCAATTTGAGAAGCACTCCTCCCACTCAGAGGAGGAGACTTGGTTAAGGATCCCTTTATCTCCAAGGAGGGGAAGGACAGGAGGGAGAGGCCTGTTTCCACAGCATCACTATAATTACATTTTTGATGGACTTGTCTTTTTGCTCGGGCTTAGTTGTTTTGATGGATGTGTAGTATTCCATTAAATGTGTAGACCACAGTTTCCTTAACCATTCCCTGTTGTTGTGATTACTAGGGTATTTCCAAGATTTACAAATGGTTTAAGAAAAGTGACTGTGTTTATAGTTTTCTTTTTTATTTTTATAGTTCAACTATTTTCTTAGTCTTTCTTTACTAGAATTAAATTACTGAGTCAGAAGTTGTAAACTTTTTTGGGGGAGGGTGGCTTTTGTTAAAGCATTGCCATATCACTTTCTGAAAGAGGTTGTAGCATTTACTAGCAGAATATGAATGTGTATTCTGGTTTCACCACAACTTTGGGGTTGGACTTTACCAAAGTTGTTTTTATAAAGGAGAAAAAAAAAAAAACCCTGGTGACTTAATAAGTCTAAAAAAGTATCCAAATTTGCTTTAATTTGCATCTCTTCAATTGCTAGAAAGGTGGAATTTTCAGGCTTAAAATTAGTGTTCATTTGTGTTTCCCTGAATGTCAGCTGTTTTGATGTTATTATTTGTGCATGTGTGTTTAACAAGTATTTATTTATTCAGAGCACCAGCTCTTCTACATAGTGAGTTCTGGACTGGGGAGCAGGCGTCCTGGGTTGCTCTTGCACTTGCCTGGTTCTGTGAATGTCATGGGGTCACTTTCATAATTTCTTACTTAACCATTTAACACAATCCCAATTCAAACATCACAGGACACTGGGCCCAGTGTATCTGGGGAGAGCCTAGAAGTGGGTCTCGAGGGAGGGTGTACAGCATAGGCGTTTTAAAAGGGGAGTCCAGGAGTTCAAGGAGGGTTGTGGGGACTTTGTTGAGAGAGTCCTGATGGGAGATGACTGTTGGTGGGCCAAGGAGATGGAGGTATTTCTGGAAGTCAGGGCCTTATGCCTTGCAACACAGAAGCCCCTGGAAGGGAAAATCAACTGCTGCAAATGAGAACTTAATTGGAATGAGGTTTGCACATTGTCTTTCCTTTAGGGAAGAGTGCTAGGCTCCTCCTCTAGGCAGAAAACTCTCAGGGGGCAGGGAAACACCTGTGGGTTTGATAACTGAATGTCTATTCTTTTCTCCATCAGTACCTCCAACTGTCAGTCTGTCTAAATAGCCACCTATACACCCACAACCCACCCTCCCACTCAGCCACGCATCCACCCATCCTCCCACCCACGCATCCACCCATCCACCCTTTTACTGATTCGTTTCCCAGCGAACATTTATGAATGGTGGTGAACGGTTAACGGTGGCTTTCTGTGCAGCTTCCAGCGCTCCTTTCCAAAGAATTTCCAGGTCAGGAGAGAAGGTCTGGGTTGATTACAGTGTCCAGAGCAGGAGGCTGCTACTCGGGTTGGGTTTCGCCCCTCTTTGGATTGGGGTGGGACGGCTGAGACCCACTGGAGCCTCCCAATCTCCTGAATCCCTACCCCCAACCCCCAGCCAGGGGCGGGAGCCGCTCTCCCCGCCCCTCAGCCCAGCTGGGCTGGGCAACACCCCCTACCCTGAAGCAGCAGGACGCCCCGGGTCTGTCAAATCCGGGGCGGGCCATTCAAACAGCAAAAGGCGAATGTGGCTTTCCTGAGTCATCTCTGCACGTGTGTTCTCCCATTTGTCTTGACCGCTAAGTAGCTGCGTTCCTGGAAACAGGAACTGGGTACCTAGTGCGCCTCGGGTGGTGTTGGAAGGCAAAGGTTAAGGCTGAAACTTCGGAGAAGGAGTGTCCTCTTTTTGAAGTGACTTCGCAGCGTGCGGTTGGGGTCTGCGAGGTGCGCCGAGAGTCTGCGAAGTCCGCCCGCGCTTGCGCGGCTCCTGGTCTCTGGCACCACACGTGGGCGCAGCGCGCCACCCAGGCTGAGCTGGTGGGCGCGGGTTGCGAGCCCAGTCCTCCGCCCGGCCGCGGGATGCGCGCCCTCCGCGCTGTGCTTGGTCTGTTGCTCCTGGGGGCGCTCCGAGCCTTCCCGCAGGTAAGAGGGTGACAGGATCATGGAGAGGCGCCAGTGAGCGACCCGGAGCCCCTTTCTTGCCATCTCTGCCCTGAGTCCGGACGGTGTAGGGCTGGTGGGACGAAGAGGAGAACAGGGGCGCGCCACACCTCATTCCCTGACCAGGCGGGATGAGGGGCCACAGGTGATAACCGGGGGCGGAGGGGGATCCCGAATCTGCAAGTATTCATAGGTGGGCGGTTGACTGACAGGCTAGTGGGGGCGTTTTCTCCCACCCTCCCACGGGGCTACAATGGTTCATTCATTCATTCATTTAATACAAAGGAGCAGAGGAGACTGCCAGCAGGAGATGGGTTGTTTGTGAGTGGGGGTCCTGGGTAGATGAAGTGAGGCCTGTGCGGGTCTGGGCAGGATAGGTGGGGGTCTCCTTTGACCAGAAGAGGTTGGTATTCAGTCTCTTTATGGGTCTAGAAAGGGAGGGAGAGTTGGGTGTGAGTGAGAAGCAGGGGGAGGGGGTCAGACCAGCCAGATCAGCTTTCTCTGCCCTTGTCCAGCCAACCAACTCTCATGGATTTCTCGCTCTGGAGCATGTGGTGGGTGTCCATCCCTGGAAAAAGGTCAGCAGTGGAGCGGCCATCTGTTGTGGGAAGCCCCAGTACTGAATTTGCGGACTGCTTTAGGAAAATTGAGCACTTACCAGTGGCCAGCACCCAGAGAGGCAGGAGGTGGGGGAGAACTCTGATTAATCAGACGTGGTCTGCCACCTAAGCACTGAGTGCAGGGTCTGAAGATGAGACAGAGGTCCTAGCGGACTTCTGCATAGAACACAGTAGGTGTTGGTGAGTGCATGCTGTATATTGGTACAGAGAGGGCAGAGGTAGAAGCAACAACCGTGAGCTGGGGGAGGGGTGAGCCCCCACTTTAATCCTACAGGAGGAGGGATGTGCAGTGGGCATCAAGGCTGAAGGAGTGAGCGTGTAGGTGGGAAAGTGCACAAGCAGCTGCCCCCTTTGATCTTCAATAGGGCAATGTGAAACATTTCCCCTCCGCCACACACACACACACACACAAGAGGGCAAAGGCATGCAGCTGACAGCATTATATGTTATGCTAGCCAGAGACCCTGGCTAGAGAAGCCCCTCCCAGCCCTCCAAGTCCTCTGCTGATGACCTGGGGGAGGGTGAAAGTCNTTCCCCTCCGCCACACACACACACACACACACACACACACACACACACATCGGAGGGCAAAGGCATGCAGCTGACAGCATTATATGTTATGCTAGCCAGAGACCCTGGCTAGAGAACCCCCTCCCAGCCCTCCAAGTCCTCTGCTGATGACCTGGGGGAGGGTGAAAGTCTGGGGTGTTAAGGTCTTGGTGGGGATAAAGGGAAGGAAGGACTATGAGAAGGGCTGGGGAAGGTTGCTAGCAATTTGTGGCTGGCACTCATGTCTTCCCTTTCTATAAAGTGAAATCACCCTTTAAATTAAAAAATAATAAGTATTTATTACACAAGGGATAAATGAATATATCCTCAATGCAAAAAAAAAAAAAAGCATACTCTTCATGGGGTGCTCTTGGCAAGAATACTGGAGCGGTTTGCCATTTTCTCCTCCAGTGGACTGTGTTTTGTCAGAACTCTTCACTATGACTCGTCCATCTTGGGTGGCCCTGCAAGGCATGGCTCATAGTTTCATTGAGTTGCACAAGCCCCTTTGCCATGACAAGGCTGTGATCCATGAAGGGAAAATCTTACAGATAAAGCTAAATTACTGGGCATCTCTTTATCCTGATTCCTTTGAAGATGTAGCCACCATTATGGCTTTGGTGTTTCCTCTGTGAGCTGTGTATGCGTGCTAAGTCATTTCGGTCATGTCCAGCTCTTTATGACTCCATGGACTGGAGCTGGCCAGGCTCCTCTGTGGATGGGATTCTCTAGGCAGGAGAATCCACTCAGTACTGGAATGGGTTGTCATGCCCTCCTCCAGGGGATCTTCCCGACCCAGGGATTAAACCCAAGTCTCTTAGGTCCCCTGCATTGCCAGGTGGGTTCTTTACCACTAGCGCCACCAGAGCTTCATAAACGCATGTCCCCATTATATCTATTTTAGGGTTTCCCATATACTATACCACATGGAACATTTAGCTCTTTCCTCATTTGGCTTTTACCATGTCTGCAGTGTGACTTGGAGAGCTTTCCACGTGAATACTTACAGATCCTCCACTTATCTTTCAAAATGCCATCTAGTATTCTACCAAAAGTGTAGGGGGTTCCATAGTTCATTAATGTCTGTCCCTGATGGATGGGTAGTAAGATTTCCATCATTGTTTTTCGTTTGTTTGCTTGCTGTTGCAACATACAGCCCCATGTGGATGCTTTGGGGAATGTGCGTGCTTCTTACTCAGAGAAGCTGAGAAGAGTGTATTGAGGCGCAGGGTGAAAATGCATTCAAATGAAAAGATGCCACAGAATTGCCTCCCAGGGTGACTAGACACTTTGCTCTCCCACCAGCAGGGTTTGAGAGTAGAGTAGTGACTTCCCCACATCCCAACCGACTTTTGATCTTATCAGAGTTTTTATTTCTGTCAGTGTGACTGGTGAAGAGGGCCATATCTTTGCTGTGTTTATTTGCATTTCCGCCGACCCAGGAGGCTCAGTGTCCCTGGTCTGTCGGGCACTCAGACATGGGTCATTTCTGGGCAGGATTTGGGGTGCCAGTGGGGGCAGGGCTGCCTGCCCATCCCAGCACTCCCCCCACCTTCTAGCCTTCTTCCACCTCTATTGCCCCAATGAAAACTTGGAAAATTCATTATTTAAAAGGGCTCGAATCAGGGCTCGAACATTAAAGTCCTGTTTTTCTTTGCCCTCTGGTTTTATGAAACCCATCATTTTGTGGTTGGATCTCTGAGGCAAGAAGTCTTTCTTGCTGTGTGTCACCTTCTGAGAAAAAGATTTAGCCTCTGGTGCTTCACCCTAAGATCTCCCCACATGCGATTTTGTAATGTGATCCAGGATTATTCTGGTGAGAGTAAAATTCATTACCCGGAAAGCCTCCCCAACTTCTCTATCCTTTCATCCAAGTGTCAGGGGACGGGTGCCGGGGACAGGGAGGCCCAAGGCCTTTTCAGGAGCTCTGCCTCCCCCATCTTCCTCCAGGCCAGCGCTGAGGCTACAGCCAGCCTCCGTCTCAGACCCGTACCTCCCCATCCCAGCTCCTTCGGACCTCTGCGCTGAGTTAGCCATCCTGATGACGCAGGTTCTCACGCCTCCCATTGGGGTTTCCAGAGTTCAGCTCGGATCCCATAGAGGGGGTGCTGCCCCAGGTGTACCAGCAGGAGGGGGGTGGAGGACAGACTTTCTGGTTTCGTCTTGGCAAGGGCTGCATCAGTTCTGCCTGGGGGGGCAGAAGTCCACTCTCTACCAGGAGAAGGGGAGCCGAAGTGGGGGCCCCTGATGTGAAAAGGTGGAAGGAGATGCCAGCTGGTCTTCCTCAGAAGGAGGCCTGGGCTGACAGTAGATGGTGGGGGAGCTTTACTCAGCTCGAGAGCTGTCAGTGCTGGGAGAAGGGGAGCGTTTACTGTAAGTTTCTGCTTCTGCTCCCACTCATATCTGACCTCGCCTGTTTCTTGAGTTGTGATTCATGCTTAGACTTGTACACACCTTCCTCAACCCTCCCTTCGCCTCAAGGAACATTGTTAGAAGGAAAATGAAGCCGAGGGATGTCTGAGGGGAGCCCGGGAGGCTTGAGGGTCCTTGGCACGGTTGGTTAATTAGGTCCAGCTTGGACCGCATGTGGTCTTTGGTCCTTGGTGCCCTGACCCTGCTGGTGGCTTGTTTGGAACCATGGTCCCCATTTTCCAAACAAGGATGTGGAGGCTCAAAAGCAGGGGAGGGTCTTGTCCACAGTCTCAGGACTGGTCAAGGTCAAAATAGGACCAGAGCCCCAGACGCTATGGACAGACGGTCCAAAAAGGCAGCTCCAGGCAAAGCTGGTCCTCCAGCTTTGCTCTCTTCCCCTTCCTGCCAGGGGCTGTTGGATGAGGGGAGGAGCACTTCATTCTAGAGTCTTTACTGCCTACGGTCGAGAACCTAGGCATTCTCAGTGGCCTTGCTGGTGGAGAGGGTCTTTAATATGCCAGTCAGTCCAACTACCCAATAAGTGCCTAACTCTTCAGACCTATCCAAGTATTCACTCATTCAGAAAAATCTTAAAGGAGCAGCTACTCGGTGCCAGGCCTGGCTCCAAGGCTTTTGTCCCAGGCTGTTCCCAGTAATCACTCAGCTTCTCTTAGGCCTGCGGGGACAGGGTGCTCCCTTCCTTCCTCCCCAGGCACCTTATGCCACCTCGGGTCACTCTGGCATGGAGAAGTCACTCTGGCATGGAGAAGTTCTCCAGGATAAGCTGAAGTCTATCTCTTCGAAGTGTGCCCAGCAGTCCTGGTTCTGGAAGCTGGGGCTATGTAACCAAGATGTGTCCACCTTTCTCAGAAATCTCTTCCAGTGAGATGAAGACTGCGACCCTGGCCTCTGAGGTCTCCTGGTCAGTCACTCCACCCAGGGCCTCCAACGTGTATTTCTCACATGGTGCGGGCCCCAAGCCTGCTTTTAGCAATTCATCCATCCCACTAATATTTATAGTCAATCCTAAAAGAAATCGACCCTGAATATTCATTGAAAGGACTGATGCTGAAACTCCAATAATTTGGTCACCTGATACAAAGAGCCGATTCACTGGAAGAGATCCTGATGCTGGGAAAGACTGAANGCCTGCGGGGACAGGGTGCTCCCTTCCTTCCTCCCCAGGCACCTTATGCCACCTCGGGTCACTCTGGCATGGAGAAGTCACTCTGGCATGGAGAAGTTCTCCAGGATAAGCTGAAGTCTATCTCTTCGAAGTGTGCCCAGCAGTCCTGGTTCTGGAAGCTGGGGCTATGTAACCAAGATGTGTCCACCTTTCTCAGAAATCTCTTCCAGTGAGATGAAGACTGCGACCCTGGCCTCTGAGGTCTCCTGGTCAGTCACTCCACCCAGGGCCTCCAACGTGTATTTCTCACATGGTGCGGGCCCCAAGCCTGCTTTTAGCAATTCATCCATCCCACTAATATTTATAGTCAATCCTAAAAGAAATCGACCCTGAATATTCATTGAAAGGACTGATGCTGAAACTCCAATAATTTGGTCACCTGATACAAAGAGCCGATTCACTGGAAGAGATCCTGATGCTGGGAAAGACTGAAGGCAAAAGGAGAAGGGGGCAGCAGAAGACAGAATGGTTAGATAGCATCACCAAGGCAATGGACATGAATTTGAGCAAACTCCGGGAGACAGTGAAGGACAGGGAAGCATGGTGTGCTGCAGCCGGTGGGGTCACAGAGTCGGACACAGCTTAGCGACTGAACAACTGTATGCCAGGGAATGTCCTGGATGCTGCAGGTGCCTCCAGGTCAGCTCTGCAGGTCTCTGCCTCATGGAACTAACATTCCACCAGACTGACAGACAGTGGCCAGACAGTGCCCCTTGCAGTGGAGAGAATTCTAACATTTTAGAAGGGCAGCTACCCAAGGTGGGGAAAACAGGACGGTCTCTCCATGGGAGGTGGGGCCCCATACAGGAGTGAAAGCTGGAGGAACAGGAAGGAGGCCACATGTGTGGCAGGGGATAGCATGGGAGGGTGGTGGGGAAGTAGGGGATAACACACACTTCCGTCTGTGGCTGGAGGGTTTTCCAGGGTGGAGGAATGACATTGCATACATTTTAAAGTTCCTTCTGTCTGCTGGGGGTGAAGCGGGAGCCAGGCCATTGCTGTGGTCCAGGAGAGGGGTGAGTGGAGAGGTGAAAACAGAATGTACTTTGGAGCTAGACTCCATAGGACCACAGATGGATTGGGTGTGAATGCAGAGGGCAAGATGGGAACGGGGGGTTCTGTCCAGATTTGCAGGCTCCATGCCTGGTTGAGTGGTGGCATCGTTTATGGAGGTGGGAAAACTGGACATGGACAGAAGAGTGTTTTGGAGAGAAGCAGGAGTTCTGTTTTGCCCACATCTGAGCATCAAGTGGGAGTTGAGGGTTGGAATCAGGAGCTCTGCAGAGCTCAGGCCCCTGATCTGGGGCTCTGGTACCAGAGATGACTTCACAGTTCCCAGTGTTGCCTGGGCTCAGGGGGGCCTGGGAGCATCAACCATCCCTCCGTGGAGCTGCCCTGCTTCTCTACTGATTTGGCGAAGACCCCACATCTTTTGGGGGCCACTATGTTACCCTATTGATTCATCCCAACCCAAAGGTAGGGTCTTCCATTTGTCTTGTTAGCTGCTCAGTCATGTCTGACTCTTTTGTGACCCCTGTGGACCATAGCCTGCCAGACTACTCTATCCCTGGGATTCTCCAGGCAAGAATACCGGAGTGGACTGCCATTCCTCTTCCAGGGGATCCTTCCCACCCAGGGATTCAACCTGGGTCTCTTGCAGGGCAGGCAGATTCTTTACTTTCTGAGCTACCAGGGAAGCCCATTCATTTTGGTTACACTTTATTTTTTTGACTGCTCTGAATCTTAATTCCTCTACCCCGGATCAAACTTGTCACCTCCTGCAGTGGAAGCGATGGACATCTAAGTTGTTTGTGTAGGACATGGACATTTTTGAAGATCATTATTTTACCTACTGCATCCTTCATGTCGTCTTTTTAAAAACTGAAATATAGTCGGCATACTGTGTTCAGGTATACAACATAGTGAGGGCTCCCCTGATAACTCAGTTGGTAAAGAATCCACCTGCAATGCAGGAGACCCTGGTTCAACTCCTGGGTCAGGAAGATACGTTGGGGAAGGGATAGGCTACCCACTCCAGTATTCTTGGGCTTTGCTTGTGGCTCAGCTGGTAAACAATCCACCTGCAATGCAGGAGACCTTGGTTCGATCTCTGGCTTGGAAAGATCCTCTGGAGAAGGGAAAGCTACCCACTCCAGTATTCAGGCCTGGAGAATTCCATGGACTGCATAGTCCATGGGGTCACAAAGAGTCGGACATGACTGAGTGACTTTCACTTTACTTCATACAACATAGTGATTTGACATTTATATACTTAATGAATTAAGCATCACAATATCTAGTAACCATCTGTCACCAATATTACAATATTATTGACACATATTGACAATATAGCCCCCCTATGCTGTACATTACATCCACGTGGCTTATTAATTTTATAACTGGAAGTTTGTACTTTTTAATCCCCTTCACCTATTTCACTCAAACTCCTAATCTGTCAAGTTCTTTTTTGGGAGACAATAGAGCATCATGTTTGGGCTTCCTTGATGGCTCAGTGGGTAGAGAATCTACCTGCAATGCAGGAGACCGGGAGGACGCAGGTTCGATCCCTGGGTCAGGAAGATTCCCTGGAAAAGGAAATGGCAACCCACTCCAGTGTTCTTGCCTGGAAAATCCCATGGACAGAAAAACCTGGCGGGCTACAGTCCGTGGGGTCACAAAGAGTCAGACATGACTGAGTGACTACACACACACACAGAGCATCATGGCTAAGGGCCAGGCTGCCAAGTTTACATTCTGCTTCTGACACTTAACACGTGATCTCTTGGGCAGGGTAAGTCACTCATCTGGGCCTCAACTTCCCTATCCATAGAATGGGGATGATTATAGTAGCTATCTTGTGAGACTGTTGGAAGATTATACGGGATAGTAGAGGAGAGGTGCTGAGAGCAGCTCCTGGAATGTGGTGAGGTCTTGTGAAAGGTAAGGCATTATTAAGTTCCTGTTGTATGCTAGGTATCATGGATGCAGGATGAAGGCGAACCAATTACAGTCCCTGCCCTCCGGGGCGGCAACGTGGGAAGTGGGACATGGGGTGGGGAAATGCCGTCAGTACTATGTGAAGAACTGTCCAGATCTGCAGGAGCCCACAGGGGCCCGTCCTCACCTCCACACGGATGGATGGGGAAAAGCTTTTGGAGGGAGGGAGGAGGTGGCCAGGCTGCAGAGCCTGGGACAACAGGTTCTGCCCCATGGATGATGTCAACGTCCTCACCAACATCTGGGTCAGATGGCATGCTAGCATGGGTGTTTGGGGTGGGCCCGGGGCTTGCTCTTGAAGCTCCATCAGCAGATTTCATGTGGGGGGCTCTGAACCCCTGGAGGCTGAAGACTCCCAAAGGCATCATCCACGGCCTCATTTTACTACCTGCTACAAACCCCGTGTGGTTCGGGGGAGGGCATGGTCCCCTGAGATGATTCCAACCCTGCAGGTCCATGAAACCCCTAAACCAAACCTTCACTTTCCACCCAAGACATGTGCTCTCTCTACTGCTGAGTCAGGACAGGGGCGCCAAGGGTTCTCTCTAGCCCAACAGTCAATGGGGACTGGCACTGGCCTCCCCCATGGGTAAGCTGGTAGGATGCAGAAGGGCAAGGAAACTTGCTGGCCCCTTCTAGGCAGGTAAGCTGATGCCAAGGTAGGGGGTGGCATTCCAGGCACCTCCAAGAAGGAGAAGAAAGTCAAAGTACCCCATCTTTGACCCCCACCACCATCACATCCTTCCTCTTTAACGCCATCAAAGTCTCCTTGGCACTGCTGGTGTTGCTTGGTGGATGGTGCTTCTAGGGACTGTTATTCCAGGGCTGAGGTGGATCCCATCACGTCTTAGGTACAGCCGAGTGTGCATCTCAGACACTTGCTGCTGCCCCAGAACTTTGAGGAAGGCTCTCATCTGAGCAATAGGCTCACCTGGCTGGCCTGGGGCTTCACTTGGGCAGGAGGAGCATCAGTAGGAAGTGAAGAGTAAGACGTTGCAGAATTGGGACTCCAGGCCAGATCTCGGTTATGTTACTCACCTCTGCCTTGTCCATCCCCTTGCATGTTAGCTGCTCTGCAACCTTCAGTGGCTCCCTATTGCCTCAAGGCCACATTTCCCAAAGTCACTTCCAAAGAATAGCCGTCCCATGAGGCCAGGGTTCTATAGCCAACTGAATTTGGGGAACAGTTTGTCTCTCTGCGCCCATCTCTCCCTACCCCCGTTCCCAACCTTTCCTTGGAGAATCAGAGAGCAAGTGAGGAGACAAAAGGCTTGGAGAAACATCTCAAATGGAGTGCAGTGATTCTCTGCATTTTGGTTTTGATTTTTCTTGTACCCTGCTGACATGCCGTGGAGCCAGCGTCTGCTGGAATGCAGTGTGGGAAATGAAGAGTTCAGCGCAGATATCTGGCCCTGAGTCCCGGGCCTCCCATCCTTCTGCTCCCACTGTCCAACCCATCGAATCACTGAGTGCCCCACAGCTCTGCTCCTTCCAGCCTCAGTACTTTTGCTTCTGTGAAGCCTTTTACTTAGGATGCCCGCCTTCCAAGAATCCTTAAAAAAAAAAAAAAAAAGCAAAACCCAAAACTAAAAATAGAAGTTCTCCTCTTCCAAAAAGTCATCATGGGGACTTCCTTGATTGTCCAGTGACCACAACACCACACTTCCAGTGCAGCTATCTGGCCAGGATGCATGGAACCATACACATTCCCCCTCAGCTCCCTGGAGACCAGAGCTAGGAACCAGATCTTGTTCTTAGANACTAAAAATAGAAGTTCTCCTCTTCCAAAAAGTCATCATGGGGACTTCCTTGATTGTCCAGTGACCACAACACCACACTTCCAGTGCAGCTATCTGGCCAGGATGCATGGAACCATACACATTCCCCCTCAGCTCCCTGGAGACCAGAGCTAGGAACCAGATCTTGTTCTTAGATGCGACAGCTGTGAGGAATATGGCCAGGGCCAGGGCAGGGCCAGACTGTGGGCCTTGGGTGTGTTTGTGGTCCAGGAGGAGGATGACTGCAGTTTCACGTGGTCTGGACCTCACATGAACCTTCAGGGTAGAGGGAAGTGTTTAGGGCCCCCAGGACTGTCGTTTTTCAGTCACTAAGTCGTGTCCGACTCTTTGTGACCCTATGGACTACAGCATGCCAGGCTCCCCTGTCCTTCTCTATCTCCTGGAGTTTGCTCAAACTCAAGTCCATTGAGTCGGTGATGCTATCTAACCATCTCATTCTTGGTTGTCCCCTTCTCCTTTTGCCTTCAATATTTCCTATTATCAGGGTCTTTCTCAATGTGGAGTCGGCTCTTCACCCCCAGGACTAGTAGACTTACAAAGCTCAATCTGTTGGCAGAATAGCCTAGTGGTTACTTAAGAGCAGGGCTGTGGTCAGAACATCTGTAGCCTAATCCATGGAACCTTATATAGCAAAAGACAGCCGTGTTCAACCCCTGGGTCAGGAAGATCCTCTGAAGGAGGGCATGGCAGCCCACTCCAGTATTTTTGCCTGGAGAATTCCATGGACAGAGGAGCCTGGCAGGCTACAGTCCTTGGGGTCGCAAAGAGTCAGACGTGACTGAGAGACTAACAGATGGCAAAGAGAACTTTGGAGATGTGATTAAGGGTACAGACCTTGAGATGGGGATTTTCTAGGTGGGCCCAGTGTCCTCACATGTGTCCTTAAATGCAGAGGAACTTTCCTGGCTGCATTAGAGGGAGATGACACAGAAGTAGAGGCGTATGTTACAGGAGAAGGACTTGACCTAGCATTGTGCACTTGGCAGATGTAGGAAGGGGGCCATGAACCAAGGAATCCAGCAGCCTTCAGAGGCTGGGAACAACCTTACTTGAAAGTGTGCAAAGAGACAAGTCCTCACTTATAAATATTTTTTTCATTTATTTGGCTGAGTCAGGTCTTAGTTTTAGCATTCTGGATCTTTGTTGCACCATGCAGGACCTTTAGCTATGGTGCATGGACTCTCTAGTTGTGGCACACGGGCTCAATAGCTCAATGGCTATGGGATCTTAGTTTCCCGACCAGGGATCAAACCCACTTCTCCTGCATTGCAAGGCAGATTCTCAACCACTGAACCACCAGAGAAATCTTGGGCCCTCAGTCTTAACTATTAACACAAGGAAATGGATTCTCCCCTAAAGCCTCCAGCAAGGACACAAACTTGCCCACATCTTGTTCTAGCCTGCAGAGACCTGGCCTGGATGGGGGTGATCAGGGAGGGGGTCCTCTGGGAAGAGACATGCATGCGTGAAATCTGAAGGAAGAGTTGAGGTGTGCTGGACCAGGGCGTGGGGTGCCCAGGGGAACAACATGTACAAGGCTGCTAGAAAGACGGAGGGAGGAAGGGCGTGCACAGGCCAGATGGCCAGGGCTGGTCCAGCAGTGTCGCTTGGGCCCCTGTCAGGACTTTGGGCTTTATCCATAGTTTAGTTGTAAGCTTTCTACTCATCTTCAACAGGGTGTAAGGGAGAAGACCAGATCTGTGTTTTTAAAACATCACTCTGGGCTCTGCACTATGAGTGGGGGATAAGGGATGGGGTGGATGTAAGGAGACCCTGGTCTGCCATTTGCAAGTCCAGATGGGGAGGAGGTGACGAAGAGCTGGGGTACTGAGGGTAGAGCTGGAGGTTAAACAAACAGGATTCGGGATGCAGAACCTGGGGGATAAGAGCCTGTGCCAGATGGCCAAATTCTGGCTCGAATACTGCCTCGCTGTGTGACTTAAGGCAAAGTTCTTAACCACCCTGTGCCTCAGTTTCCCCATCTGTAAAATGGGATAGATGGTAGGTCTAGGTGAGGCCTGGGATTCTGCATTTCAAGCAAATTCCCAAGAGGTGCCCATGCTGCTGGGGTCTGGCACCTCACTTTGAGTAACAGAGGTGGAGAGCCCCGGAGTGGAGGTGGGGCACACCTCCCAGCTCTGCCCTGCTCTGGCCCTGTGGGTATTTTGCATCTGATCTGACTCTTCCACCTCCACCCTTCCCGCCTGCCACCCAGCTGTGGACTCTCAGCTCCTCCAGGTGTGGCCTGCCTCTTGTTTCTGCAGCTGTGACCAGGTGGGGCTTTCTGAAAGTGAAATTTACCAGGTTTTGTAGGGAAAACCAAACCAACCTGAAAACAGATCTATAAATGGGAAGATTTCCGGCCACTCTTTATCTAGATGCCACCAAGCCTGAGGCTCACGACTCTGGTTATATAGCTCATCACTCTGTGGACATCTTGCCCTGCTTCAAACCTGTCGGGGAATCCCACCCAAAAGCCCCCCTCCCAGGCCTTGGGCTTCCCCCTCCCACTCTCCTCTTTCTGACAACCCCTTCCCTCCCAAAGCACGGCCTGGCTGTTGCTCCCCCCTTCCCTGGGGGGCAGCAGGAGCCGATGGGCCATCCAGGGTCTGGGCCTATGGCCAGTGGAAACTGGCAGGGTCTCAGAATTCAGAGACTGCCATAGATGACAAGGCTGCTGTGTTCTGTGTTCTACGCCAGGAGCTGGTATGCGTGGAGGGCCCAAGTGAATGGGTGGTGAGAAATGATGGGAGTGGNGTAGGTAGGATTTCTAGGGAAATACTGATGGGTCAAAATTCTCTAGCCTTAGAAGAGCTTGGTAACTTTTAGGAATGATGAGTAGGCCACATTAGGTCTGCTGCTGCTGCTGCTGCTAAGTCGCTTCAGTCGTGTCCAACTCTGTGCAACCCCATAGATGGCACCCACCAGGCTTCCCCATCCTTGGGATTCTCCAGGAAGAACACTGGAGTGGTTGCCATTTCCTTCTCCAATGCATGAAAGTGAAAAGTGAAAGTCAAGTCGCTCAGTCCTGTCCAACTCTTCACGATCCCATGGACTGCAGCCTACCAGTCTCCTCCATCCATGAGATTTTCCAGGCAAGAGTCCTGGAGAGGGGTGCCATTGCCTTCGGGGTGCTTAAATTTCATTCACTGGAGAAAGGGGGATGATTGAAGTTATTTTTTACAGACTAGTGGTATCATATGGCTTAGTTTCAGAATTGCACCTGAATTATCAGGTAAATATTAGCTATAAGAGTAGCATGATATGGAGTCATAATTGTCTGCTGAAGGGCTGATTCTAGATGAAACTCTAATGCTTTGGCCACTTGATATGAAGAACTGACTCATTGGGAAAAACCCTGGTGCTGGGAAAGGTTGAAGGCAAGAGGAGAAGGGGATGACAGAGGATGACATGATTGGATGGCATCACCAACTTCATGGACATGAGTTTGAGCAAGTTCCAGGAGTTGGTGATGGACAGTGAAGCCTGGCATGCTGCAGTCTATGGGGTCGCAAAGAGTCAGACACGACTGAGCAACTGAACCGAACTGATGCCATTAAATGATTTCTCATTTTGAAAACGTGACTAGTAATTTTTATCTCAGAGAATTAATTTAAAAAGACATAGACTCCTATGTATATTAAGTATTATGTGGTGCTTTCCTATATACATTGTGACAAGTAAATAAGATATATACATTATAAAAACATTATACAATACATTTACAAATACTCTGATGCCCATTTTAAAAGTTGTTAACCTAATTAAAAACTATGAGACTTTGCTGAACTCTTTAAGAAGAAGAAATTTTGAGCATAATCAAAACAGAGTAGTATAAAAATAGTATAATGAACTTCCATCATTTATCTTCATTGTTAACTCATGCCATTTTATTTCATCCATACTCCCACTATCGTCCCTTGCTCCTTGGATTAATTTGAAGCAAATTTCAAAGAAATGGAATTTCATTTGTAAATAATTAAACACGCGTCTCTAAGAGTTAAGAACTCTTTGCGGTGGGGTNAACTCTTTAAGAAGAAGAAATTTTGAGCATAATCAAAACAGAGTAGTATAAAAATAGTATAATGAACTTCCGTCATTTATCTTCATTGTTACCTCATGCCATTTTATTTCATCCGTACTCCCACTATCGTCCCTTGTTCCCTGGATTAGTTTGAAGCAAATTTCAAAGAAATGGAGTTTCATTTGTAAATAATTAAACACACGTCTCTAAGAGTTAAGAACTCTTTGCGGTGGGGGTGGGGGGAACATATCTCAATACTTTCATTATCTGTAAAAGATAATTGGTAGTAAGTCTGTAATATTTTCAAGTGTCCAATTTATGCTCACAATTATGTTCAGCTTGTTTTTATCAGGATTCAAATAAGCCATATGCTGTATTTTAACATTTTTTTCTCACTTGCTTTTGATCTGATCATCTCTTTCTATTTCTATGCAGTTGTTATTTTGTTGCATTATTGAAGATATCTGGTTGTATGTGTGCTACAGTTTTCTACTTTATAGATTTTGCTTATTGCATCTTTGAGTTGTCTCTAACAGGATCTTCTGACTCCAGTATTTTCTGCGTTGTTGTTTAGATCTAGCTGTTGTTTAGCTGCTAAGTCATGTCCAACTTGATGCAACCCCATGGACTGCAGCACACCAGGTTTCCCTGTCTTTCACTGTCTCCTGGAGTTTGCTTAAACTCATGTCCATTGAGTCAGTGGTGCCATCCAACCATCACATCCTTTGTCATCCTCTTCTCTTCCTGCCTTCAATCTTTCCCAGCATCAGGGTCTTTTCTAATGAGTCAGCTCTTTGTATCAGGTGGTCAAAGTATTGGAGCTCTTCAGCTTCAGCATCAGTCCTTCCCATGAAGAATCACAGTAGATTTCCTTTAGGATTGACTTGTTTGATTTCCTTAGATCTAGATGCTGCACCAGATTTAGACATGCCTTTTAGATAGATTGCTTCATAAGCAGTATTTTATCATGAGGTATGTTAGGTTGTTTTGCCTCCCATTTTGTGATATCAACTTTTAGTAACAATTTGCAACTTCCCTTGAGACCCAGACAATAAAGAATCTGCCCAGTACAGGAGACCTGGATTCAATCCCTGGGTTGGGAAGATATCCTGGAGAAGAAATTGGCTACTCACTCCAGTATTCTTGCATGGAGAATCCCATGGATAGAGGAGCCTGTCAGGCTGCAGTCCATGGGGGTGTTGCAAAGAGCTGCACATGACTGAGCAACTAATATTTTCAATTTTTCACTTTCATTTACAACTTGTAAAGTGGTAGTAGTTTATTTCTATTATTTCTTCTTTATTTAAGCTGAAATGATTTTATTAAAAGAAACCTCTCCTTGTCAGCTATTTAGATACCCTGAAGATAATAGGATAAATAAATGCCAGATACTTTTTATTTATCATATTTCAAAGTCATAACTTGATACCTTAATAGTCTCCAAAGATAATGCCTGGATTTTTTAAAACATCATTATAAACTAATAGGTTGAGAGACATTTGATGTGTTTCATATCACTGCACTTGCTAACAGCGCTGAAGCTCAAGTTTTCTCAACTTTGGACGGTTAAAGTAAATTCAGGTTTGACATTTGCAACACTTTTTAGGGCTTTCTTTCTGCTACTATATGTTCCTCCAGGCTCATCCTATGTCTTTCCTGCTTCAGACCTGGAACTTGCCAGTTCTTCAAGCAGCCCTTGTTCCTTTAGTAGAATTTCTCTAGTGACTAAGATTTAGGAATTAAGAATGCTTAAGGCTTTTAGTGTTGGCCATTGTTTCTAGATCACTTCACTGACAGAAAAGAAGAGATTTTAAAAAATACATATGAGTTTATACTGATGACTCCAAGTTCAGAGCTATAGAATTTTGATTTACACTCACCAATTCTTCATTTTCTTACTCCCATGTCAAAAATTCTGGTTCTCACCATAATTATAGTTACTCATTTGTTTCAACACATACTACACATAAAACGCACACTAGAAAACTACCACCACCAATATGATTACCCCAAAACAGTTTATAATTGATTGTTTTCAAAGTTCATTTTGCCCTTAGGACATATCTCATTACAGACATACAGTGAAAAAACTGTTTTATGGTCATTTGGAGTAGTTCTTTCTGTAATCATGCCACCAGTTGGATAAGGCATCAGGTTTATCAGTTTATTTTTATTTTAAAAATGTGTAGATTTATTTTTAAATTTAAATTATATTTTATTATATTTTATTATATTTTATTATATTTTATAATTAGGTAGACTATAAATATGGCTTCAAAAATCAAATCTACAAGCAAACTGTATTCAAAAAAAAACAGGCTACTGAGACTAAGATATGTTGTTTGAGCAGCCTCTTTGCCAGAGGAATTTGTGGGGGAGTGGTGTTGCTAGATGCATACTTCTTTGAAATTTCTATTAATAGTTATAAAAAAGACATAAGGGTCATCTATCTAGAACCATGTCTCATCTGGGAATCAAAGGAGTTGGCTGGCAAAGACTAGCAACAGGAAAACATTTATGAAAGAGCTGAAATTTCTGTTGCTTAAAAAAAGAAAATGACACTAAGATTCAAGTAATATTTTGAAAGGTTTGGAAATTAAATAAAAAATGTCAGTCACAATCTCCTTCTACCTTTGTGGATATTTTATGTATCTGTTGAGAGACATTGAGAGATTGCCTATTAGTTGTCATTTGGCCCTTTTATTTGACCTTCTATCATAAATATTTTCCAGGTTGTAGCATATTCTCCATATTATCATTGCAATGGCTTTCACATTATTCCATCAAGTGGATGGACTTTAATTTAATTAGCTGCTGCACCATTGTAGAACACTTAGGCAGACTCCAATTGTTTTGCTGTTCTAATACTCTTGCAGTGAACATCTGATGCATTGGAAAAATAACCTAAGCATTGTCTTCAGCTGTCAGCAGTAACAAGTAATATTTTTGATCATCTGGGTGCTTAATATTTTAGCAGGTCTTGTTCACCAATTAGATGAAATATTCACCAATTAGAATGTAAAGGAGAACAAACCATTAACTACTTATTTTTAACTAGCTGCCAAGAGAGCAGATAGAATTCAGTAGTATCTGAAACACTGACCTGAAGTTGCCCTCTGTGACCATGTCAGTCTTTACTCAAGATAGGTTTTCTGTGTGTTTCCCTTCTCTGTAAAAAATGTGATTCTGTAACTCTGTCCTCTGGCAGATCATATTTTGCGCTACTTCTCATGCCAGAGAAGTACAATTTAACTAATATTGCTGAGGTAGGCTGCAGTCCATGGGGTCGCGAAGAGTCGGACACGACTGAGCGACTTCACTTTCACTTTTCACTTTCACGCATTGGAGAAGGAAATGGCAACCCACTCCAGTGTTCTTGCCTGGAGAATCCCAGGGACGGGGGAGCCTGGTGGGCTGCCGTCTATGGGGTCGCACAGAGTCGGACACGACTGAAGCGACTTAGCAGCAGCAGCAGCAGCTGAATATCTAGGCTTCCATTACAGTCAACATAACCTGCCAAACATGCTTCTATAATATAAGCCACACCACTGAACTCCAAGGGACCTCTGTGGTCTTATGTAATAACTTCATAACAAATAAGAAAGTGAATAAAGGAGAATAAGTTAGGGGTGTTTGGGAGATGGAAGTAAGGGTACAGGCAGAAGAAAGCATGGAATAATATGGCTGATTGGGTAGAAGGCAGATACCCTCAAAGAACACTGGGTAGAAGGTTTGCAGTGTTGTAGGATCCTTGAGTGATCAAGCCCTTGGATCCCCCTAAGTGGTATCCAGTTTGTAATTTAAGTCAGACTCCAGCATTTGTGCAAACTTAGGACTGTTAGGGATCAGAACTAAGAATATCTTNAGCCTGGTGGGCTGCCGTCTATGGGGTCGCACAGAGTCGGACACGACTGTAGCGACTTAGCAGCAGCAGCGGCCAGATGTTTGAAAATTGTCAGGATTTTATTCTCTCCTCAGTAAAGCTTCTGGGGTTCAAGTAAGAATTAGGGGCTATACCAGCATCACTGCAACAGGGAAGAGGGAGGAAAGTGTCCTGAAATGGTTTAAGGGGCCAGGTGTAGGGGAGGAGCTTTTTGTCATTGTTGCCCACATCCCATTGGCCAGAATGAAGTCACATGACCATCCAGCCTCAAAGGAGGCTGGGAAATGTAGTCTTTCTCCAAGCCCATTTGAAACTGAAATTGGGAACACAGTCATTGTGCCCTAGAGGATACTTTGTCATAGCTATAATTTCCTTTTGTCTTTCAGAGGATATTAAGTGTATCTATTCCAAAGGCGTGTTCTCTCTTTTATCTGTTTTCTTGAGTGTTAGTTCTGTTTGAGTTTGGGGCTCTGTTTTCTTGGTGCTGGTTTTCTTTGATTTTTGGTGACTTCAAGGTCTGCACCTGTTATCTGATGACCTGGATAGGGGTGGGAAGTGGTGAAGGTGGGGTAGTGATGAAGGGTGAAACCTGCCTCCAGAGGCAGTGAAGGTGAGTGAGGTGCTGGGCAGGGTCTGCCAAAGGCTGCTCCTCTGGATCTGCAGGGTCCCTTCCTCCCCCCAGGGCTGATCAGCTCACCTCACCTGAGTCTCCTTGGGGAGATGCTTGGCTTCTTAGCTCTGTGGCATGAATGGATGAGGAGAGTGAGGTGAGGGACCTAGCTGGGTAATGCTGTCACATTGCTTGTAGGTTCCCTCCCTATCGCCCTGGCCATGCACCCACTTGGAGACAAGCACCAGAGCCTCTTCCAGCATAATCCTCTTGGGTATATTTTGGGCTGTGGTCTCCTTTTTCCATCCAACCCCATCTGCCTTCCCTGTTCCAGTAAGTCCTCATCATTTCTGGTTGACCGTGGATGCCCCTTCTTGTTTTCTCAGGGATATTTGCATTTATTATTATTTTTACCAGTGATTTTTTTTAAAGGTAAAACTCATCATTTAAAGTGTACAGTGCTGTGGTCTTATATTCACAATGTGCAACCGCTACCACTATTTCCAGAACATTCATTCCCTCCCCCCAGAGAATTCCTTTGTGATAACCATAAATGGATTATATCTTTTGAAAATTGTGAATCACTATGTTGTATCCCAGAAACAGACACTATTGTACATCAGCTTTATTTCAATAAAAAAAGAAACCCCTTAGCTCATAATTCTCCCCTCCTCCCATCCCCTGGCAGTCACTAATCAACTTTCTGTCTTGATGGATTTGCCTATTCTAGACATTCCATGTAACTGGAATCAGACAGTTTGTGGCTTTTAGTGTCTAGCTTCTTTCATTTTATGTAGTGTTTTCAAGGTTTATCCACTTGTAGTATGTATCAGTATGTCTTTCCTTTTTTGTGACTGAATAATATTTTATTACATGGCTATAGCACATTTTGTTTATCTGTGTATCAGTTGATGAATATCGGGTTGTTTCTACTTCTTGGCTAGTATGAGTGACGTTAGTATGAACATTCACAGACAAGTTTTTGTATGGACATATGTGTTCAGCTGTCTTTGATATGTATCTAGGAGTAGAATTGCTGGATCATATGGTAAATCTATATTTAACTTTTTGAGGAATTGCCAGACTCCTTTCCACAACTCTGTCCTAATTTATATTCCCACTAGCATTCTAAATGGATTCCAGTTTCTCCATATCCTTACCCACTATTGTCACTGACATTTACATTCTGTCGTCCCAGTGGATACAGTGTAGTCTGTCATTGTGGTTTTGTTTTGATGACTAATGGGTAGATCTGATGACCTGAGACGTTGAGCATCTTCTCATATGCTTTCTGGCCACTTGTGTATCNCAGTTTCTCCATATCCTTACCCACTATTGTCACTGACATTTACATTCTGTCGTCCCAGTGGATACAGTGTAGTCTGTCATTGTGGTTTTGTTTTGATGACTAATGGGTAGATCTGATGACCTGAGACGTTGAGCATCTTCTCATATGCTTTCTGGCCACTTGTGTATCTTCTCGGGGAAGGGTATTCTCCATTCCTTTGCCCATTGAAAAAAATTTAATAGACTTTTTTTTTTTTTTTAGTTTTCAATTTATAGAAAAACTGAACAGGAAGTACAGAGATTTACCACTGCTCCCCAGTGTTATTAACATCTTGTGTTAGTGTGGTACATTGTTACAACTGATGCACCGATGTTGATGCATTATTAACTGAAGTTCATAGTTTACATTAAGGTTCACTCTTTGCATTGTAGATTCTAGTTTTTGACAAACTTATGATGTCATCTATCCATGGTTGCAGTAGCATACAGAATAGTTTCACTGCCCTGGAAATCCTCGGTGCTCTGCCCATTCATCTTCCCCTCCCCCACCCCTACCAAACACTGGCAATCACTGATATTTTTACTGTCTCTCTAGTTTTGTCTTTTCCCAAATGTCTTGTAGTTAGAATCACAGTAGGTAGCCTTTCTAACTGGCTGCTTTCACTTCGAAATATGCAGGTAATATCCCGCCCTGTCTTTTTTGCCCATTTTAATATCGGGATACTCATTTATTTTTAATATCATTTTGTGATCTCCAGGGATGTGGGCTAGGAGGTGGAGGCTGCCTCATGGACCCCGTCTGCCTTCTTGCCCTCATCTCAGGAACAGTCTGGAAGGAAGAGCAGGGCATACCAGCTGCCCTGACCAGTGGAAGACCACAGCAGTGTCTTCCCTCATGTGCTGGATGGTCCATGGGGACTTTCTGGGTCCCTTCCCTCACCTTGTTTGAGTCCCCAGTGACCTTTCTCTGTGTCCCTCAGACCTCGTGGAGAAGAGGCCGTGCTCAGGGAACTCCTCCCGTGTCTGTGAGTGCCGGGCCGGCATGTTCTGTGGCACACCAGTCGTCAACTCCTGTGCCCGCTGCATCCCCCATTCTGTCTGCCGGGCAGGAATGGTTGTCAAGTTGCAGGGTGAGTATCCCCACCACCCAGGACCACGATCTGTGCTGATGCCACCCCACCCCCACCTCGACCTCCCACCTCCCACCTCCTCCTTCCTGCTGGACAGATGACATCTCCTATCGTGATGATGCCGAGGATGCACCCAGAGGCCCCTGCATCCCTTCCCTGCACCGAAGGTCCTAGGCTCAGAAAGAGTTCCAGGCACTGCCCTGGCTGGAGGAGGTCTTGGGTTGGCTTGAGGCTCGGGGCAGAAATTCTCTGATGCTTGATAAGCAAGAAAGAAACCTGAAGTTTCTGTCCTGGCTTTTCCCAGATCAGAGCTGGTTTCCCCGTTTTGGCCCATGGATGTGCCATGCTTCCTCTACCAGGTCTTCGCCCATGCTGTTCCCTCTTTCTGGAACACCCTTCCTTCCCTGCTCACCCAGTGAACTCAACTCTGCCTTCAGCTGTCCGTCCAGACACCACCTCCTGACCTCTCACAGATCACGTCTCCTTCCCAGCACGGATTCGAACGCTGGTCTCTGTCTCAGTGTGGTCAGTGCTCGTCTCCGTCTCTCCTCGTAGCTTCGTGAGTGCCAGGACCATGCCCAGCACATTCACAGTCATCTCCCCGCAAGGTGCGGTATCTGCTCCTCAGAGATGTCTGTTGACTGATGTGACCGGGAGATCAGAGCTGGGGGCGGGTGGAGTTCAAATCTGGTTGGATTCACCCTGCTCATGCAGAACCCTCAGTAGACGGATCCTCAGAAGCCTGCCAGCTGCAGGCAGGCGAAATGCATGTATGCATGCTAAGTCACTTCCGTCCTGTCCGAATTTGTGCGACCCTATGGACCGTAGCCTCCCAGGCTCCTCTGTCCATAGGATTCTTCAGGCAAGAATACTGGAGTGGGGAGCCGTTCCCTTCTCCAGAGGGTCTTCCCAACTGAGGGATCAAACCCGCATCTCCTGTGTCTTCTGCAATGGCAACTAGTGCCACCTGGGAAAGGGTTCTGAACTGGGCATCAGATACTTGGGATTTTGTACAGCTTTGCATCTGTGGGGTGTGTTCCCAGCCCTGTCTGGGCCTCGGTCTCACCTTCTGTAAATGAGGAAGTGTAACTGGAAGGCCTTACATGGGGGCTTTTCTTGCTTAGAAGCTCTTCTCTAAGAAAAGCTGCTGTGAGTTCTGTTGCTGCTGCCTGTGGACCAGCTCTGGCTCTCTCGATGGCATTCCTGCATCTGCCACGCGGTGGCATAGACCCCATAGACTGCAGCACGCCAGGCTCCCTGTCCTTCACTATCTCCCGGAGTCTGCTCAAACTCAGGTCCATTATGTCGATGATGCCATCCAACCATCTCATCTGCCCTCTTCTCCTGCCCTCAGTCTTTCCCAGCATCAAGGTCTTTTCCAATGAGTTAGCGCCTCACATGGGGTGGCCAAAGTATTAGAGCTTCAGCTTCAGCATCAGTCCTTCCAATGAATATTCAGGGTTGACTGCCTTTAGGATTAACTGGTTTATGTTGATTATCTATTGGCAGAATTTGTGTCCAACTCTCTGTGACCCTTTGGACTGTAGCCCTCCAGGCTCCTCTGTCTGTGGGATTTTTCAAGCAAGAATATTGGAACAGGTTACCATTTCCTCCTCCAGGGGATCTTCCTGAGCCAGGGATCAAACCTGCATCTCCTGTATCAGCAGGCAGAGTTTTTATCTGCCGAGCCATCAGGAAAGTTCATATTTTAGATATATTGGGTTAAATGTATTGCTTAATTTCACTTGTTTGTTCTTTACTATCCGAAATGTGGCCACTAGAAAATTTTGAATGGTGACTTGTGATCCACATATTTTATTGGATAGCACTGCTTGTAAAGCACTCCATCCTTTGGCTGCCAAACCCTGGCTTGATTCCTCTGTCAAAGTTCCCACTGAGCAACTCTTAGGGCCTCAGTCTTTCCAGCTATAGAATGGAAAGTAATTTCTGCCTCAGGTGCAGCTTATAGCTAAGTCTTACCCTAAGACCGTGCACCGACTTTCTCCTCTGAAATTTTCCAGACTCCATAAGGCTGTATTAGCCCCATTTTACAAGTGAGGAAATTGAGTTTCAGAGATGGCAGGTAATTGCTTAAGATCACAGGGCAGGGAATATCTAATCCAACGTTTGAACCTTATGCTCAAGTCTTGTCACCCCCCCACAGTGCAGGTAGATGAGACGAGTCAGCCTTGCTCATAGCCACTTCCACCAAAAGGTTCAAACTCAGGTCCACTTGATTGAAAGCACTATGTTTTCTTCTCCACTTTGCTTCCACCCAGTATTCTTCAGAACTGTTCGGTCTGCAGGTCACAAATTATTTGGCTCATGTAATTGAAAGTTTTCTCTGTGGAACTTCAGGTATGGCTGAATCCAGGAGCTCTGTCTTTTCTCCGTATCTCATCTCTACCCCACTGTTGTTGTTTTTCCTGTAAAATATCTACCAGCAGCTCCAGACTTGCTTCCTACTCAACTCCAGTGGAAAATCTGTTTCTCCTTCCCATATTCTCAACAACAAAAACAAAGCCTTGAAGTTGCTTCTCATAGACATGGCTTGGGTCATGTGCCCACCCCTGAGCCAGCCCATCATGGCCACAGGAATGGGATGGATTGATTGGTGCAGCCCATCCCATGGCTATTCCTGGAAGTGGGAGTAGGGTGGTCAGTCTGTCCCAGCTCCTTACCACAGACACTGAAATTGGAAGGTGTGATTCTCCCGGGAAAACTGGGCTACTTTGCCCCAAAGGTGAACGGATGCTGGGCAGGCACAAAGATCAGATGGCCGCTGTGTTTCCCTGGGTCGTGGTGGTAAGAGGTCTGCTCCTGGAGTCTCTGGCTCCTCAGCACCAAAGCTGAAGGCATCACTGTTCTCCCTGCAGGCACAGCACAGACGGACACCATCTGTGGGCCGGCTTCCCCAGGGGCCAACCCCAACTGCAGCGCCAGCTCGCAGGACTGCAAGGGCCCCTCCAGGTGACTCTCAGCCTCGCACTATCCAGCTGACCCCTTTGTGGGGCTGTCCCACCTGATAGGAGACCCAAGGCATTGTGGGCTGGGGATGTGGATGGGAGTCAGGCCAGGGTGTCAGGGCTCCAGGGGGCCTCTCTGCTGAGCAGAAAGGTCGTTGAGGCCCTACTGTGTGCCCAGCCTTCCCTGAGCACCCAGGAGACCCAGAAGGACAAGAAAACACAGCTCTTGCTCCCAGGATCTGACAGAGGGTCTGCCAGAGGCTGTGGGCAGACTCTGGGGGCCCCTTGTCTATAGAAACGGCTATCCCTGAGCACAGATTCCCCCTGCACCATCAGAATTCCCAGTCCCATCTCTGGCTTCCTTCCCAGTGGCGCCATCCCCCAGGCCAAGCTCACCCTGACCTCCCCAGCAAGCCCTGATGCCAGGACCATGCTTCTTGGAGGGGACATCCCCCTTGCCCCAGAAGATGCTTCTGAAATGACTCCCAACTCCAGCTCCTTCGTGGTGAAGCTCAATCCAGATCCAGGTAAGCTCTCCAGAGGTACCAGGGGCAGTCTGCAGGGCAATGGTGTCCAATGGGTGGGGTACTATGTGTGGGGTGGTCAGGGCAAACAGTCATTGAACCAGTATGGGGAGAAGAGGCTCTCAAGGCTTTCTGGGACTGAGACCTTTGAGGGCTAGAGTAGAGAATGGAAGGACTCGCTTGTTGCCTGGTTTGGGTACCAGACACTGAGGCATGCTGGGGCAGTGGAGCAGGCCCATCTCTGCAGGTATCAATATGATGCCCACCTCTAGTTCCCATGGCAACAGATAAGGGTTCCCATTTACTCCTGTTTATTACCTGATGTCTTCCATTGTACATGAATGTATAAGAATATTACACTTTGTTTAACAAACAGGTTTTGGATATTTGAGTTGTCTCCTTTTTGGCTGTAGTGAATAATGAAAAACAAGTCTGATGAATATGCTTTCGTTTCTCCTTGTTTTTTGAATTGATCTCTAGGACTTCTTATAATTCTGGGTTTGAGCCCTTTGTCTTGTAGTTGTGTTTAAAACATTTTCTCCCACCCTGTGGCTCGCCTTCTCATCCTCTTTATGGTGTCTTTTGATGAAGAGGTGTTTTTAATTTCAGTGTAGTCAAATTGACCCATCTTTTCCTTGATGGCTAGTGCTTCTCATGTTCTGTTCTGCAAGGCTTTTCCTCCACTGAGGTCTCAACAACAGCCTACATCTATTTCCTAAGGTCATTACTGTTTTGCCTTTGTTTAAAGTGTCCTTGGGAATATCCAGTTGAATCCACACCATTTATCAAACAAATTGTCCTTTCCTCACTGTTTTACATGCCATCTTTGTTGTAAATCAAGGGTCCATATTTGTATGGGTAGGATTATCTGTTTTATATATAGTCATGTGTGTACGTTAATCCCAACAGCCTAATTTATCCCTCTCCCCATTTGGGCCATCTTTAAATTCTCCCAATAATGTTTTATTATGATCTGTGTAGAGATATTTACATCTTTTTATTAGATTTCTACGTCTTTGGTATTTCTGTTGATAATATAAATGATGTCTTTTTCAATACTTCATGTGCTAACTTTTTTATTGTTAGTACTAGCTTGAACTGTGTGAAATGCCAATATTTGATTATTTCTGTCCTATCTAAATAGCAATTTCATGCAGTTCAGTGCAAATATATAGACATTCACTTGATTTTGATATAGTGACATTATATCCAACTATCTTGCTGAAATCACTTATTCCTTCAAATAATGTATCTACAAACTCTTCGGATGGTCTGTGCAGTCTGTGGTATCATCTGTCCATAAGTGCTTGATGTCTTACTTTCTAACTTTGCTCCTTTTGTTTCTTTTTCTTGCCTTATTGCATTGCCTATGATCTATGGGACCAAACTGAATAGAAGTTGTGACGGTAGGCATCCTTGTATCCTTGTTGAACTCAAAGAGAGAGTGGCTACCAAAGTTTTGAGCTGGGCAGTGACAGAGCAACAAGACTGGGGAGAGGACTCTAGCAAAGGGAGGGACCAGAAGCAGGAGGGTCATTTTGGAGGCAGTTAGTGCTCTTTTCCTGTGTGGCGTTGGACACATCCCTTCCCTCTCTGAGCCTGAGGACTCCCTCTGAAGGACTACTTGATACGTGCAGAGTTTGGGAGCTGGTCATGGAGCTGGGGGGCTTCAGTGATGAGGGGTGGGATAGGGTGAGGGTGAGGCCTCTGCCAACGTGACCTGGCCTGGAGCTTCTTTGCTTCTTTTCCCAGGGCTGACCCTGCAGCCCCCGTGCCCTCGGGGGTCTGCTGACTGCAGGAAGCAGTGTAACCACGACTACTACCTGGACAGGGACGGTCGCTGCAAGGCCTGTGTGACATGTTCAGGAGGTAAGGGCCATGCCTCTCCTCCTGGGGCCTCTTCCAGAGAGCAGGGATGGTCTTGGAAGGAGAAGCCAAGAATCTGGGGGTGGGAGCCCTGAGTTGGGTCTTGGATGTTCAGGCCTCCGGAGCCTGCTTCACTCACTGGCATTTTTTGAGCAATCGGCTTCTAGTGACTCCCACTGACGATTGTGGGTTTTGATAGCCGTGACTCCGTTTCAGAGAGTTTCCATTCACTCACTCTGTCTTGCAAGGAAGCATTTGTTAATCAGCTACCCGTTTCAAGCGTGTCTCATTATTTTTTGTATCTATCCCATGACGCCTGGATTGAGATTGCCCCCATTTTACAGAAGAGGAAACTAAGGCTTGGGGAAGCCAGGGGGTTTCCAGGGCCACAAGCCCTCACAAATGGCAGGGCCAGGATTGGAACCTGGCATCTGCTACCAGGTTCTGGGCTCATCACTCACTCCACTGCCTCTTAGAGCAGCACTGTACAAGCATTTAAGACTGACTGCTGGTGTTCTCCCTGCAGCCAGCTGCCCGCCGCACCACCAGCCGCCCTGTGCAGTCCATGCGGCCGCCCAGGTCCCAGACTGCCATGGCTGTAGCCCCAGCCCAAGACAGCCTGCACTACCAGGGGGAGGTGCGATTCTGTCTCTGCAGCAATGTGGACTGGAGTCAGGGGAGGCCACGTGGGGGAAAGGACATTCTGTTTGTGGTCATTGGAGGTCACTGTTCTGGTTACTAAGGCCACAGAGCAGATGTTCGAAAATCTGAGTGGCAAAAAGCAAACCATTCATTGTAGTTGTGGAGTCTGTGGGTCAGAATTCAGACGTGACGCCAGAGGGCCAGCTGGTGTCTGGTCCATGAGGTCTGAGGTTTCAGTTGGAAAACTTGAAGCTTGAGAGCTGGAATCATCTACAGCTTCTTCATTCATGAGTCTGGGTTTGATGCCCTCAGATCCTTTTCATGTCAGCTGCTATTTGGGCTTCCTTTGGGTGCTGAACCCAAAGATGAGTTGGTAGTAGAAGAGAAACCATACTCATTTTTATGACCCAGCTTCAAAAGTTACTCAGAAGGTAGAGAATCTGCCTGCAATGCAGGAGACCTGGGTTTGATCTCTGGGTCGGGAAGATCCCCCAGAAAAGGAATGGCAACCCACTCCAGTATTCTGGCCAGGAGTATCCCATGGACCAAGAAGCCTGGCAAGCTAGAGTCCATGGGGTTGCAAAGAGTCAGACACAACTGAGCAACTAACACACTTTCAAAAACTACATGGCGTAACTTCCATTGCATTCTGCCGCTGAAGGCAGGGGGACAGGCTTCCCCTGGAGTCATGGAAGGGGAAGAACGTCGAGTTTTTGGATGAGTAAGTGCCAAGCTCTGGAAGAGCAGACAGACTGAAAGCTATTGCTGTGGCCATTCCTGGAAAAAATATAATCTGTCACAGCTGCTGTGTCAGATGGAGAAATAAAGAGACGACTCTGGGCCCCGGGATTCCTTCAAGTTGCATAAATGCAGCCCTGCGAGGCCGTGGAGTAGAGCCCAAGTGCCTGGGGTCAAATCTTGGCTCTACTGCTTGAGAACTTACAAACTCAAGCAAGTTTCTTAACCTCTCCGGGCCTGTTTCCTTATCTGTAAAATGGACATTATAAGAGACCTCTTTCAGAGAGGTGTTCTGAGAGTTAAATAGGTTAAACTGAGTTAATCTGGATACAGTGCTAGAAACACTGTCTCAAACAGGCTTGGTTATGTTAATACAATATTATAATTAATAGTGCAGTCCCTTGTCTTTATCTTGCAGGGCTTCTAAGCCTCTAAGTATCCCACCAATGTCTTTATTGAGCAAATTGCATTCATCTAATCCACTGATACAGTAATTCTATTTTCACCCATTAATAAAACATGCAGAATATCCCTGCTGCTAAGTCATGTCAGTCATGTCCGACTCTGTGTGACCCCATAGATGGCAGCCCACCAGGCTCCCTGGGATTCTCCAGGCAAGAACACTGGAGTGGGTTGCCATTTCCTTCTCCCTAAACATGTATAAATGCATTGTCACACTTTGTATTTTATAAAACCACTAACAATTTCTTTTTATTTTGGAGAAAAACCCTCTTTTCATCATTAGAATTTTCAAACATCCTCAGAAGTAGAGAGAATCAGAAGTGGTTATGAACTATCACCCAATTTTAGAGAATTATCAAGTCATGGCCAGTCTTGGTTCATCTTTACCTATGCTCACTCACCCCTAATCATTGAATTCTTTTCTTAAAAAAATTTTTTTTGGGGGGGAGATTTTTTTTTAGTAGCTTTACTATTACAGATAGTAATAGTAAATTACTAGATACAGATACATACAATAAATACAGTTGACATACTAGATACAGATAGATACAGTTGACATACAATAAAAGTTACATGTTTAAAGTGTGCAGTTTGATAAATTTTGAGACATGTGTGGCTGTGAAACCATCACCACAATCAAAATAATGAACTGTCTGTCCACCTCCCCAAAGGCTCCTTAAGCTCCTTACCATCCGTCCCACCATTCCCTGCCCCTACTTCCATTCCCAGGCATTTGGTATGCTGTCACTATGAAAGAGTTTGCATTTTCTGGCTTTTCCTATAAACAGAATTATAGAGCATAGGCAGTGTGTGTGTGTGTGTGTGTGTGTGTGTGTGTGTGTTTTGGCTGTGCTGAATGGCATGCAGGATCTTAGTTCCCTGAGCAGGGATCGAACCTGTGCCCCCTGCAGTGGAAGCACGGAGTCCTAACCACTGGACTGACAGGGAAGTCCCTATATACACCTTTTCTTACCCAACTTCTTTCATTCAGCATAGTTACTTCCTGCACCAAAAGATCTGCTCAACAGAGTAATCAAATAAGCACGTGTTCCTGGGCAAATCTGTCTCTGCCCTCCGGGGGTTCTCTGGATTCCTGCCCTCTTCATTCCAGTCCTTGCTCGGGACCCTTCTCTGTCCCCCAGATGGCCTCGTGGAGAAGACACCTTGCATGTGGAACTCTTCCCGAGTCTGTGAGTGTCAGCCTGGCACATTCTGTGCCACACCAGTCACCAATTCCTGTGCCCGCTGCGTCACCCGCCCCAACTGCCCACCAGGGATGGTCACCAAGCTCCAGGGTAAGCAGTTCACACCCCCAAGCAAGGGGCTGAGCTCTGTCCCTACAGCTGTGCCTCACCCCTCCTCCAACCAACCAAGGGCCTTCATTCCTTCATTAACTAGGTCAGACCTGGGCTATGGTTTCTCTTTGAATAGTTAGATCCAGGAAATGGTAACAAATCCAAACTTGACATTTTGGTGAGAGTTTCTAATGATTGTTTTAAATTATTTAAAAATTTTGTTATTCTTCTCCTTGAAATTATTGGGCTGGTAAAATCTTGACTTGCTTGCAAGGTTGTTTTATTGACTCAAGATAGATCAATATAAAGCTGATGAGGAAGTTTCCAATTCAAATGGTGGACATTCGCCAGAGTGAATAAAAGTATAAACCCTCGACAGCAGACAAAATAACAAACAAAAAAGAGTTCATCAGCAGATGAGAGAGTTCAACAGTTTTTTAGAAGGTGGAAAACAGATGGCAGGGTGGCAACAAATGAAACCCAAGGAGAGGAAAACCCACCCCAAAATTCACTCCTTGAGGCTGGCAGAAAAGTGAGGGTAACCTTCTCATAAGACCCCCAGGGAGGCTCTGGGCTCAGACCAGGTAAGTAAAATAAAGGATGGGGGTGGAGCAGAGAATTAGAAAGTGCAGTAAGCTGCAACTTCATCTCCAACATAAAAATTAAAAATGTGTAACAATCTGCCTGCAATGCAGGAGACCCAGCTATGATTCATGGGTCGGGAAGATCCCCTGGAGAAGAAAATGGCAACCAACTCCAGTGTTCTTGCCTGGAGAATTCCATGGACAGAGGACCCTGGCAGGCAGTCCATGGTGTCACAAGAGTTGGATACGACTAGAAACTAAACCATCAACAATGCAAAACCAACCAACCAAAGTGCAATCTAAAAAAATATAAATGAATATAGCAACAATGATAAAACATGCAGCAATGATATACCATGGGCTCTGACCAGTCTGAGAGATGGTGCCTGAGTTTTTATATCCTGGTGAAAATGATCAAATTTTTGTCTAACGACACTGAAGGACTGTCTAGGGATAACTAGGTATTGGCCACTCTGGTGCAAAGCCCTCTTTGCTTGTGTCTTTGGAAGTACACCCTGTCAGTAGGCTATTCCTGCCCAGTCACCCTGAGTGAAAGCCTTCCAGCTCACACTCTACACCCACGATCCCAGGCAGACCTCCTGCTGAGAGAAGAGACCCATGGTGAAAAGGACATACTAATAGCACAGTAGAAGAAACCCCACCTGCTGCTGGGATATTCAGCACTATTCTTTTTAAAGAAATATGAATGAGAAGTATAAATCTTCAGACTTATAAGGAAAAACAGCAGTATGAAGGAAAATAACAAGATACACTAACAGAAATGTGTTTACTGCGGCTAGAAATTACTACCAACGAAGCAATGATGAACCCAGGAATGGAAGAGAAAATGTGTCCGCAGAAAAATTCGAGAAGTTACAACCACCAAGTGATAACAGAAGGCAATGAAGAAGGAACAGTAAGAAAGTAGAAGACCAGAAATGACTTTTAGAAAGTGTGCTTGTTACCAATCTGTTGCCTCTCAGGCCCCAATTCACCTATGAACCCTTGCTGGGCAGTAAGAGATTTAACGTCTTCAAGCATTTTCTCCTTGTGAGTGTGATTCTAGTATATGACAGTAGAGGGCGCAAGAGGACCACTGCAGAAGAAAGGAGGTGTTTCTTGACTGCCTTTGCTTTTCTCGTTCTTGCTGGAGAGTCTGTTTCCAGGGCCTGTGGATGGGGACATGTGGTGGTGCCCCGACCCGGTCATCCTTCCAGAGTAGGCAGTCTCTTGGCAACCTCACAGTGAGACTTAGATTGAAATGACCTGCTAAGAGCAAAGCAGGATGAATGAAGAGTACCCACATCTAGACATAAGGTACCCGCGCGCTTGCCTAGTTACGTCCGACTCTTTGCGAGCCCATGGACTGCAGCCTGCCAGACTCCTTTATCCCGGAGATTTTATAGACAAGAATACTGGAGGGGGTTGTCATCTCCTTTTCCGGGGGACCTTCCCAACTCAGAGAGAAAACCTGCATCTCTTGCGTCTTCCTGGATCGGCAGGCGGATGCTTTACCACTAGCGCCACCTGGGAGGCTTGACATAACAGCTGTACCACCATTTATTTACCCATCCACCAGCTGATGGACATTTGGCTTGTTTCCCGTTTAGGGCTACTATGAATAAAGCAGCTACAAATGTTCATGTATGGGTTTTTGTGTGGACATGCATTTTCATTTCATGGGTAAATACCTAGGAGAGGGATGCCTGGCTCATTGTGCTGGCCTACACAGAATGTTTTTGTGGGTCAGATCAAAGCTGGCCACCTGTGATCTGACCCAGCCACCTCTTTTTACCGAGGGAGGGAACCATGTGTAGAGCCAGGGGTAGAGCTGGGACACAGAGATCCTGAGTCACCCCAAGTACTCTCCACTGGACCACACCAGCTCCTTCCTAGTTGACCGGAGAATTTCTTTGGCTTAAATGCAATTATGTTTGAAAGCAGATTAAAAATATTTTCAGGGAATTCCCTGGTGGTTCAGTGGTTTGGACTCAGAGCTTTCACTGAAGGAGCCCAAGTTCAATCCCCGGTCAGGGAATTAAAATTCTGCAAGCCACACAGCATGGCAAAAACAAGAGAGGCATTTTCAGACATAAAAGGGCAGTCTGCTTCCCCACAACCCCATGTATCCTTTCTTAGAAAGTTACTTGAAGATGTAATCCAGTTCAATGAGGGGCAAAAAAGGAAAGCCACGAAATCCAGAAAACAGTGGCTCCATCCCAGGAGAGCAAAGAAGGGAAGTCCCAGAATGACGCCGGTGCTAAAGACATGACAGCATCTGGTTGGGCCTCATCAGAGCAGGAGAGTGAGGGGTGCCAGGGAACTGTTTCCAGGAATAGAAGTTAGAGTGGCAGTCAATTTCATGAGTAGTAGAGTTGAACAACTTGAGAATATGGTGAAGGCACATTTTTCTTTCATCAACAGAAAAGAAAAAAGGTAATTGAAAACTCTAGGGAAAATAAAAAGCTGACAAAAAACGTACAGCTCAAGTATGAAGATGAAAATTTCATCTAATTTTAAGCAGTTTCTGGGTGTATGGGAAAAGATTCCATTTGACCTTGATGCTAAGACCGTTCTCCTTTAATTGGCCCAAGGAAAGAGAAGTATTTAAGTCTGGTAAACAATATCTTTTTTTTTAAGTTTCTAAATGGGTCTAAGAGCAGGCAGGTTCTTTCCTGCTCCCTCTCCCTCCCCTCAGCCCCACTTTCTAGTGAGCCTTTTCCAGAGAACGCAGGCAGATGAAGTAGGGACTAAATGATGTCTTCCGTTGACCTTCAGATCCAAAGGAGGAAGAAAGGGGAGAATCAGTAACTCACGGAGGAAGGAGGAAGGTTATGGAGAGGTTATGGTAAATACATACAGAGAAGGGATGGGAGGCACCCAGGAGTGCTGGGCCCAACTTCTCTGCTTAGAGGAAGGACAGCATTTCTATTGCTGGATTCTGTCGCAGGTTGCCTTAGAAGGGAGGCTGCCTTGAAGGGAGGTCAGAGGGTACTAACTGGGTGGTGGTGTTCAGTCAATCACTCAGTCATGTCCAAATCTTTGCAACCCCATGGACTGCAACACACCAGGCTTTCCATCACCATCTCCCAGAGTTTGCTCAAACTCATGTCCTTGGAGTTGGTGATGCCATCCAACCATTTCATCCTCTGTCTCTCCCTTCTCCTCCTGCCCCCAATCCCTCCCAGCATCAGGATCTTTTCCAATGAGTCAACTCTTCGTATCAGGGGGCCAAAGTACTGGAGCTTCAGCTTTAGCATCAGTCCTTCCAACGAATATTCAGGACTGATTTCCTTAAGGATTGACTGGTTGGATCTCCTTGCAGTCCAAGGGACTCTCAAGAGTATTCTCCAACATCACAGTTTGAAAGCACTAATTCTTCACCACTCAGCCTTCTTTATGGTCCAACTCTCCCATCCATACATGACTACTACTGGAGAAACCATAGCTTTGACTAGATGGAGCTTTGTTGCCAAAGTGATGTCTCTGCTTTTTAATATGCTTTTCAATATAGGTTTGTCATAGCTTTTCTTCCAAGTAGCAAGCGTCTTTTAATTTCATGACTGCAGTCGCCAGCTGCAGTGATTTTTAAACCCAAGAAAATAAAGTCTGTCACTGTTTCCATTGTTTCCTAGGTGTAGCTACAGTTAGCGTTCTTGAGCAAAAGAGCTCCTCCAGTCCTCTCCAAGTCAGCTCTCACTGAATCCCCAGGACATCTCAAATACAAGTAGAAATTATCATAACAATTCCATTATCTTCCTCATAGCCCAAGGTCTCCAGGCTTCAACTAATTCAGGTAATAGTCTGGAGACCGCATGGAAAGACACAGCATCTTTTTTTTTCTTTTAGTGTTTTTTAATTTACTTTTTAAAAAAGAAATAATTCTGTTTATATTTGGCTGTGCTGGGTCTTTGTTGCTGCAGGGCTTTTTCTCTAGTTGCGGTGAGTGGGGGCTACTCTCTAGTTGCGGTATGTGGGCACACTGCAGTGGCTTCGCTTGTTGCAGAGCACGGGCTCTAGGGCACATGGGCTTCAGTAGCTGTGACTCGTGGGCTGTAAGAGCACAGGCTCAATAGTTATGGTGCATGGGCTTATTTGCTTCGCGGCATGTGGGATCCTCCCAGATCAGGGATCCAAGCCGTGTCTCCGCATCGGCAGGCAGATTCTTTACCACTGAGCTACTAGGGAAGTCCTAACTTGCTGATTTTTAGTCACTCTACAATATTGTGTTGATTTCTGCTGTGTGTGTGTGTGTGTGTGTGTGTCAGTCACTCAGTCGTGTCCGACTCTTTGCAACCTCACAGACTATAGCCCGCCGGGCTCCTCTGTCTATGGGATTTTCCAGGCAAGGATACTGGAGTGGGTTGCCATTTCCTTCTCCAGTGGATCTTCCTGACCCAGGGATCAAACCTGGGTCTCCCACATTGCAGGTGAATGCTTTACTGTCTGAGCTACCAGGGAAGTTTCTGCCATGTATCAACATGAATTGGTCATATAGGTATGCCCCCTCCCTCTTGAACCTCCCTGCCACCTCCTACTGTCTATGTGAAAACTTCCAAAAAGCGGAGGGTTCCTCAGTTCAGTTCAGTTACTCAGTTGTGTCTGATTCTTTGCGAATCGCATGAATCTCATGAATCGCAGCACACCAGGCCTCCCTGTCCATCACCCATTCCCAGAGTTTACCCAAACTCATGTCCATTGAATCAGTGATGCCATCCAGCCATCTCATCCTCTGTCGTCCCTTTCTCCTCCTGCCCCCAATCCCTCCCNGCAATCTTGATTCCAGCTTGTGCTTCATCTACTCCAGCATTTCTCATGATGTTCTCTGCATATAAGTTAAATAAGCAGGGTGACAATATACAGCCTTGGTGTACTCCTTTTCCTATTTGGAACCAATCTGTTGTTCCACGTCCAGTTCTAACTGTTGCTTCCTGACCTGTATATAGGTTTCTCAAGAGGCAGGTCCTCAGGACCCTACTAATCCAAGAAGAAAATTAATTCTGGCCTTACTTTCTCTTCAAAATGTTAAAATCAGGAAAAATCTGAGAAGCATAATGAGAGCTTTTTATAAGAGAAGCATGAGCAGGTGGGGGGTTTGCTTTGTATCACTTAAGGGAAGGGGTGCCCCCCAACCAGGAACACGGGAGTGGAGAGGGCTAGTAGCCGGGCTGGACCTACTTCAAATGTGGGCCATTTCCTTCTGACCTAGTAAAAGTTAATCATAAACTTGTAAGAAAATACTCAGTCCCCAGTAGGAGGCAGCGCGGTCCCATGAAAAGTGCTCCAGGCTGGGACTTGGGAGCCCTGATTTCTGGTTCGAGCTCTGGCTCTGTGGTTCTCCCCGTCTGTGAGAAGGGGTGGCTGGGTCAGATCAGAAGTGACTGTGCCTGAACTGGTCCTCAAAGGCATTCTGTCAGCAGGGTGACACAGCCTTCCCCTTCCTAGGTAGTCAAGTGAAGTGAAATTATGTTTTTGCAAAGGCTTGTACACAAATACTCATAGCTACCCAGGTGGTGCTGGTGGTAAAAAACCCGCCTGCTGATGCAGGAAGCTTGAGAGGTGTGGGTTCGATCCCTGGGTCAGGAAGATCCTCTGTAGGAGGGAATGGCAACCCACTCCAGTATTCTGGCCTGCAAATTACTTTCTGTTACTCTGGATTAACTTTTTTGGGATATTTCCATAAGATGTATTCTTCTGTGTCTGGCTTCTTTCACTGAGCTTTTGAAGTTCATCCATGCTCTAGCTGTATTGATGCACTTAGTCACTCCATGGTGTCCGACTCTTTGCCACCCCATGGACTGCAGCTTGCCAGACTCCTCTGTCCATGGGATTCTCTAGGGAAGAATACTGGAGTGGGTAGTCATTCTCTTCTCCAGGGAATCTTCCCGACCTAGAGATCGAACCTGGGCCTCCTGCATTGCAGGCAGATTCTTCACCGTCTGGGCTACCAGGGAAGCTCCCAGCTGTGTTAGTACTTCACTTCTTTTATCGCCATACAGTATTCCAGCATTCAGAGATACTACATTGTACCATCGGATGGGCACTGGAGTCATCTCTGCTTCTTGGATGACTCCGTCTCCTCCCGCCCATCTCTGGGGTTTCCCCACCTTTTGCTTCCTCTGCTTAGAAACTCCCGCTCCCACTCACATGCTAACACCCGCCTCCTCAGGGAAGCCTCCCTAGTGAGACGGGATCAAGCCTGCCAGTACAGGGACCCCATCTGCCTTCATGTGGCACTGAGTCTATGACCCCCACCAGCCGATTGGCCCCCATGGGTGCAAATCTTTGCTGTTTTGCTCACAGCTCTGTCCCAATTCCCAGCACGCAGCAGGTGCTCAATAAGGAGTTGCTGCATGGAGGGAAGGGGGCAGAGGAGGAGGAAGCAAGGAGATAGTCAGGACACAGACAGGTCTGCCCCGCTGCCATGTCCTTCTGGCCCCATGGTGCTGCCTCCCTGGAAGTCACCAGTCCTGATGCGTCAGACTCTTTGGCACGGATTTTTTTTTATTTAACTTAAAAATTTGAAGCACGGTTGATTTATAAGATATTGAATATAGCTCCTTGCTATACAGTAGGTCCTTGTTATTTATCTCTTTTATATATAATAGTGTGTATATCTGTCAATCCCATTTCCCAGTTTATCCCTCCCTCCCTGCTTTTCCCTTTGGTAACCATCCTTGCCACTGTTTCTAACCCACTCCCTGCAGGTATGGCTGAGACAGGCACCACCTATGAGCCACCTGGACCGGGGAGCCCCCCTGACTGCAGCACCAGCCCAGAGGACCGTGGGGTGCCTACCAGGTGACCCCTTGGGCCTCTCTCTCCACCGGCCCTGCCTGGGGGCGGGGGGCAGCTGGCTAGGGATGGCAGTGGAGCTTAGGCTGGATCTCTAGGCCAAGCCCGCAGGTCATTTTGGAGAATGTGAGTCTATGTCTGTGCAGGCACGGTGGAGGCCCAGAAGGCCTAGAAACCCAGGCCCTGCCCTCGAAGTGCCTGGCGGAGACTGTTGGCAGAGGAGCTGGGATCTCAGACCTCTGTTTCCATCTCACCTCTGGCCTCTCTCTCTGCAGCCCCACTCCCTCTTTGGTCTCCCTGGCTGACTCCCTGACTGGCAAGGAGCATGGAGGGGGTGTCACCCACGCCTGGGAGGACACCCCAGTCTCAACGAGTGCTCCCATCTCCTTCTCCTCCACAGGAAAGCCGGCTCTGGTTTCAGGTAATGATCACCCCCACGAAGCAGGGCCTTCTTCCCTGGGGACCACAAGGAGGGAGGCTTCTCATTGGGCAACAGCATGGGGAAAGAGTTGGGGTTGGGAAGTTCTGGGAACAAAGTTGACCCCAGGTCTTCGGCTTCTTGATCTAGAGCCGTGGCTCTGTCACTTGCTAGAGATTATTCCTTGATTCTTCTGAGCAGGGATTTTATTCTCAGCTTCTTCTCTATGGCCCATAATTGCTACTCACGAAATATTTGGCGACTAATCTCATGACCTTGACTGGGTTTCCCTGGTGGCTCAGTGGTAAAGAATCCGCCTGCAGTGCAGAAGATGCGGGTTCAATCCTGGGTCAGGAAGATGCCCTGGAAAAGGAAATGGCAACCCACTCCAGTATTCTTGCCTGGAAAATTCCATGGACAGAAGAGCCTGNGACTGGGTTTCCCTGGTGGCTCAGTGGTAAAGAATCCGCCTGCAGTGCAGAAGATGCGGGTTCAATCCTGGGTCAGGAAGATGCCCTGGAAAAGGAAATGGCAACCCACTCCAGTATTCTTGCCTGGAAAATTCCATGGACAGAAGAGCCTGGCGGGCTACATACAGTCCATGGGGTCACAAGAGTCGGACAGGACTGTGTGACTAAACCACCACTACCTCATGATCTTGACTAGTTTCTTACTTCCTTTGGGCTTAAGCTATCTCACCTTTTAACAGCGTATACCGCAAAGGGCAGTAAGCAGAGAATGATATACCCGGGCATTACCGGCTCCCAGCATGCGATTTTAAGGACCTGCAGTTCTAGTGTTGGACACTAGGCGGCGGTAGTTCTCAGCCAGCCCTCTGTGAGGTCCTGGATTTGGCAGTTTAACAACTTGTTAGAAAAGCAAATTACCAGCCTCCCCGAGCCAACCGAATCAGACTCTGCATTTCAGCATGGTCCCCAGGAGATTCATAGGCACAGGAATGTCTGAGAAGCACTTATCTGGTACGTGTTGTTATTGTTTGTTCGCTAAGTCATTCTTAGCAGGCAAGAATCCTGGAGTGGCTAGCCATTTCCTTCTCCAGAGGATCTTCCCCGACCCAGGGACAGAATCAGTGTCTCTTGCATTGGCAGGTGGATTCTTTACCACTGAGCCACCAGGGAAGCTATTGGGTCCACGCTACTTTTTCAGCACCTAAACATGGATTTTCAAAAATAATAGCTATATATTGATTTTCATAAGTGACAAAGGGGCAAAAAAAAAAAAAAAAGAGGCAAGTTAAGTACTAAGAGATAATGAAATATATACAGATAGTGATTAACAGTGTGGGCTCTGGAGTCGCGCTGGCCTGGCCTGAGCTATGATTCCTACCCTCTGGGTGACCTTAGGCCTGTTAATCTTTGCAAACATCAGCTTCCCTCCATTGTAAAATGGAGATGGTCATGGTGCCCATGGCATAGGGCTGTTGACTCCTCATTCAATGAGCACTTGCTGAGCGTGCTTCTGTGTGGAGGAGATGTTGTGCCTGCCCTCGTGGAGTTTCCAGTCCAGAGGCGGGGCCGGGGGTTGTGCCAGACTCCTAACTTCACCCTCTTTGTTGCTCTGTCTGCCAGCCGCCCAGGACTGGGCATCACACTTGCCTTCCTCCCTAGTCCCCTGATCTCATCCTGTTGGACCTCAATTCCCTCTTCATTCTGCCTCCTTGACCTCTCCATTTCTCCCCCTCTAGCAATGGTTTGTGCATCCTTCAACTTGTTAGCTCCCCGTGGGCTTCCCAGAGCCAGGCGAGAAAGGATGGGTGGGTGAAGGCTGGACCAGATAGCTATAGATAGGATCTGGGTTTCTCTTCTGGCTTGGGAAAGGACCAGGTCCTGTCAGCAACAGTGGAGTCTGTGTCCAGAAGGAGGAAGCAGTCTGGGGTGAGGGCTGTGCTGTGTGGTTGCCGTAGGGCCCCTGGCTCCCTGCCAGGATGTCAGGGTGAGAATGCAGGGCACCGCTGTGTTCCAGGACCTGTGCTCTTCTGGGTGATTCTGATACTGGTGGTGGTCGTCAGCTTCAGCTCCTTCGTCCTGTGCCACCGGAGGGCCTGCAGGAAGTGGATTGGACAGAGTAAGTGCATGTATCCTTGGGGCCCTGGGAGGGCAGGGTGCCCGGTGCTGGCCTGGCCTGGGTCCTTTCCCGTCCTGCCCACTGAAACTCTCTGAGACTGGCACGCCAGTCCTCCTGCTGCTGTCATTTCAGAGCTGCATCTGTGCTATCCAGTCCAGACCTTCCGGCCCACGCTGGAGCCTGTGGGTGAGTGTCCAGGGGTCCAAAAGGGCTGTGCACGGCTACACCGCGGCTCTGCACGGTGGGCCAGAACTCCCTTGGGGCTCCCTCTGTGTAGGGGGGTTCCTATAAGCTGCTCCTCCTTTCTGCAACCTCGTATGTGATGGGACTATAATGTGGGTGGAAACTGTGACATGTTCCCTTCAGTGTCGGATGCGGTCTGGGCCCGAAGCTTCAACAATTCACCTTGTCCTTCATTCTCTCCTCGGCGTGCCCTCAGGAGAGGCCTTCCCTTTCTCTCTTCTCTCTGTCCCTCCTTCCCAGTCTCCTTGTCTTTTCCCCCGCCCCTTCCCTCCTGCTGGTGCCCAGGGTGTAGGGGTTGGGGTGGGGAGAGCAGGCTAACAGGGCTAGAGTCCTGATTCTGCTCTATGAGCTACATGACTTTGGGTGAACTACTTAATTCCTCCGTGTCTCAGTTTCCTCATCTGTACCAAGTCACTCAGTCGAATCCGACTCTTTGTGAAACTATGGACTGCCAGGCTCCTCTGTCCATAGGATTCTCCAGGAAAGAATGCTGGAGTGGGTTGTCATGCCCTCCTCCAGGGGATCCTTCTGACCCAGGGATCGAACCCGTGTCTCCTCTGTCTCCTGCATTGGCAGCTGGGTTCTTTAGCACTAGTGCTGCCTTGGAGGTGGGGTCTAATTCAGAGAGTGAGTGTGTGGGTCCATTGTGTTGGGGCCTGTTAAGCGCTGTGTGCAGAGCCTGTGCGCAGTCAGCATTCGCAGATCGTAGCTGCTGTTTGCTGACAGCTCCCCTGTATCTGGGGCCTTTTTTCTCACCAGGAGTCCAGGCCTTCCTGAGTTCTCAGTTGATCTGAACTTTTCTCCCTGATCCCTGGCCAGCCTCCAGACCACCTCTTCCAGGCAGCCTTCCGTGCCCCACCCATCCAGGCAGCAGACTCAGCTCTCACCTGGCAGGGGGCAGGAGGGGGGACCGCAGCCATCGTGTGCCAAGTATTTCTTCTCCCCTGGGTGATATCTTTCAAGGCAGGACAAGGTCCTCCTCAACATACCACAAGCATTGATTGAGCACCTGCTGTGTATGGGCCCTAACCACAGGGGAAGGAGCAAACACAAACGGTTTGAGCTTCCTTTCTGGTTTCAAGTCAGGGTCCTATGACGGTCTCACAGACCCAGAAGCTCCATGGGAAATGGGTGATGCTCTTCATCTCACCATGAAGAGACGAGACCCAGGGCCACGCTGTCTGTAGTTGCCATGGCCAGACCCAGGAACTGGTCCTGGAGCCAGCAGGTCTCATTGGCAGAGGTCTCAGTCCTTTACCCTCCTCCTCCCCATCCGCCCCCCCCCCATGGGTTGTCCACCACCCAGTGCCCAGCCTGACACCCAGCGGTCAATTCAGACCTCCTTGCCCCCCACGTCTCCAGTACCCATGGAAAGCTTGCCCTAGCCTGGCTTCTGACCAGGGCCCCTGAGCACAGTGTGTGAGGCGTGTTTTGGGTTTGATGAGTTTCACAGGCAGGTGCTTGTGTTCTCTTTGCAAGGGGGCTTTTTGTGTTTTGACAGTTTCAAGCCTTTTTCCATGAGCTGTCAGGCTCAATGTCTCATTGAAACCCGCGTTTGCTTTCTTGACATTTTTCTAGTATTAGAGTTTCCATTGCTGTCAGTTTATTTTTTTCTTCAAACCTCCATGATAGCAGTTTTGTCACACACATACCAAAAAAAAAAAAAAGAGAGAGAGAGAGAGAGAAAAGACAAAAAGCACCTTCTCTTAAAAAGTCAGACCTACCAGGAACTGAGCCTGGGGCTCAGTGGTGTCCACCGTGTTTGGTGCCATTTCTGGGGCTCTGGCTTCCGGTGGGTCCTTGGGGGTCCAGTTCCCAGGGAAAGAGGTGACATAGAGTGCAAGATGTGGGTGGACTGGGCAGGGTGGGTGCAGTGGGAGCTGGAGGGGTGCAGGAGTCTTTATGCACTTGTCCGCTCCTTTGTGTATCCGCCATGCAATTCTTAGTGGCCCTGTGCTGGGTCCGGCAAGTGCCCTCCCAAGCTTTCTGACCAGCTCAAGCAGAGTGGGAATAATCTGGCCTCAGTCCTCCTGGTCTCAGAACTCCAGGGCTCAGGGAGCCCCAGGTGTGGTTAGCAGTGATCTGGACAGGTGCCTATTTGATGCTTACCCCCATCCCTGAATGGATTTGACTTGGTGGCGTGTGTCCTCAGGGGCAGGCATCTCCATAACTACACCTGTATTCTCATCTTATTCCTCCCAGAGGCCTGTTATACCCATTTCTCAGATGAGAAAGCTGAGGCTCAGGAAGATGAAGAAGCTTATCTAAGGCCACTTGGTTAATCAGCAGTATGACCGACCAGGATTTTGTTGGTGGTGCTGGCTGGATTTTTGCATAAAGGGTACCCTGGCACTGTTGACACCTGCCCGGGATCTTTCTTTGCTGTGGGGATTGTCTTGTGTATTACAGGATGCCAGGCAGTCCTGGCCTGTAGATTCACCAGGTACTAGCAGCACCTCCCATCTGTGACAGTCAGCAATGTCTCCAGGTACTGCCACATGTGCCCTGGAGGGGAAACGTCTCTCCCGGTTGAAAAACACTCGCTGAGAGTCTTTTAACCCTTCATTTAAAAAGACACTGTCATCATTACTTTATCTGTTACTTCAGGCAGTTTAAGTTGGAAATATTGCTTTGTTTGCTTTGAGAGAACTTCAAACATACAGAAAAGTACGGTGAACACATTTTTCCTGAACTATTGGAGAGTAAGTTACTGACTTCGTGCTTCTTCACCCCTGAATGCCTGAGTGTGTATTTCACACAACCGCAGTGAACTCATCAGCATCAGAGAGTTCGCTTTGCTGTATCACCACCAGCTAGGTCTCAGACCCCAGTCGAGTGTCTTCATGCATTGATAACACCACCTTGAATGCAGTCCAGCCTCTCCCGTTGCATTTGGCCACTGGGTCTTTGTCCCCTCTAGTCTGAGTTTCTCCTCCTGGTCATGACCTTGCCATCTTGGAAGATCCCACTAGTGATTCTGTGGCTGCCCCTCACCCCGGGTTTGCCTGCCTCTGGAGTGAGGTACCCACCCCATCCCCACCCCCCGCCAGCCTTCCCTTTGTCCCTTCCCCTGCATGTTCACCCTAAGCCCTGGATGAGCGTGGTGTCTGCCGGCCTTCTCCACCACGCAGTCCTCTTTCCTCTGTGGCCATCGCTAAGGTGAGGGGAGGTACTTTGAGGCTCTGTGAGTAACCGGTGCCTCATCAGCCTCTCCTCTGTTTCTGTATGGTTGTCTGTCTGGATGTGTGATTCCTTTCTTACTCCACTGTCTTCGTCACTTAATTTGATGTTCAAATTGTCCCGGGAGAGGCCAGTGAGGGCCCCTTCAAGCTGGCTCCTGTGTCCTTTTTTGTTTCATCTTTCTGTGTGTGGGGCTCATCTCTTTTTAAATCTTTTTTTTTTTTTTTAATTGAAGGAAGAAAATTTTTTTTCTTTTTTTTTTTTTTTGGCTGGGCCATGCAGTTTGTGGGATCTTAGTTCTCTGACCAAGATCAAACCCCAGCCCTTGGCAGTCAGAGTGCTGAGTCCCAACCACTGGACCGCCAGGGGGTTCCCTGGAGCACTCCATTACCATGTTCCCAGCTTAGCTTGTAATAATTCCCTGCCCCTTCCTGGACTGGAATCTAAGGCTGCCTGTTGCCAAACTCCTTCTTTGGGTCTGTTCCACTTCCCACAGCAGCCTGAACCCCAGGCCAGAGAGGGGGTGGGACTGACGGCAGACAGCAACAGAGATGGAAAGGAAGGATAACTTGGGTGTCAGAACCACGTGCTTGGCTTGAGCAGCCCTCAGAGCAGCTCTGGGAAGCCAAGCACTTCTCTATGGGGACAAAGGGGGCCGCCAATGCCCAGTTTGTCCCTGGATTTGTGTCCTAGGACGCTGGACACGTTTGTGAGAAGATTGCGATTATTCCAAAAGAGCAAGGTTGCCAATGAATGAAGACAGGGAACTGAAGCACAATTTTTGAGGGAAAAAGCCCTTATGGAATCTGACCTCTGCAGTTGGCACCGTTCATTCTAGGTCTTTATGAAAGAACACAGGCAGGTTGTTACACGGCTTTGGGCCGAGGTTGATACCATCTGGATTCTGCCTTTTCACCCTGACATTATTCTATGCTGGTTTCTGAGAGACGGTATTGAAAGCTGATTTTCTTTTCGGTGTGATGGAGTGTCAAGCCACAGGAGTATCCTGGGGCCCCCTTGGTGCTAGGGAGCATTCTAGCCACCTTCCTTTTTGTTTTTCTCCTTCCCTTTTTAATGTTTTCATTTAAAAAATCTAAACAGACTGCATTTTAAAGAAAAGTTTTAGACTTACAGAAAATTTGAGAAGTTAGTGGAAATATAGCCCACACCCAATTTCCTCTATTATAAACATCTTATTCTCCTGCAGTTCGTTTGTCACCATAAAAGCAACACCGATACACTGCTATTATGTGAAGCCCATACTCCATTCAGGTCTACTTGGCTTTACCTAGCATGCTTCTGCTCCAGGACCCCACCCAGGACACCACTTTGCATTTGTGCCTTAGGCTCCCCTGGCCTCTGCCAGTTTCTAGCCTTCCTAGCTTTGATGACTGTGGCAGTTTTGAGGAGTGCTCGTCAGTTAAGTTATAGGATGATCCTCTGTTGGAATTGGTCTAGTGTTTTTGTCCTGATGAGCTTGAAGTCGTGGGTTTGGAGAAGGAAGACCCTATGAGTTCAGTGTCATTTTCATCCCAACCTATCAAGAGTATGTGCTCTCAAATTAAAACTTGAAGATAATTATTTTTTTGTTTAGTAGACAGGATAGAACTCCAGTGTCCCTAGCCACAAGGGACTAGTTCCACCAAGAAGTAAACAGTGGGGACTCAATTTTGAAGACATTTGGGGAAAGGGAAAATTGGCTTTCTGTTAACTGGCAAAATGTTCCAATGGGACTCTGTTTATGTTGAAATGTGTTATGTTTTGTATGTACACATATAAAGACCAGGGGGCTAAGATGGTAAAGAACCTACCTGCGATGCGGAAGACCTGGATTCTATCCCTGGATTGGGAAGATCCCCTGGAGAAGGGAATGTCTACCCACTCCATATTCTTGCCTGCAGAATTCCATGGACAGAGAAGCCTGGGGGACTGGGCTGTATAGTCCATGTGGTCACAAAAAGTCGGACATGACTGAGCGACTGATATTTTCACACTTTCATATATGGACCAAAGTCTCTGCTGAGTTTATAAATTAAGAAACGATGGTTGATGGAATCTTGATTTTTGTTAACGTATCCCAATAAAGCCTACAGAAACTCAAAATCATAAGAGAGAGAGAATATGCTCTCAACATGATTGATTCCTGGGCACCTTCTCTTCTGAGATCTCATTTAATCTTCATAAAAACCCTCCGAAGGGGCATAATCTTGCCCCTTTTCCAAAGGAGAGAACTAAGACCAGGAGAGGTGAAGGTCTGTGCTGGGGTTGCATGGCTGAGCAGGCCTCCGATGCAGGACTACTAAGCTGCTTCCTTTTTTGGCATCTGGCTCCTTTTCAATTTTTTGCTTATCGTAGGCTCCACTGCTGTGCACAGTCTGGTTACTTTCCTTCGAGTTATTTCCTGAGGGTGTGTCCCCAAAGAGGGATCACTAAGTCAAAGTGTGTGAAGTTTTCACTGCCAGATGGTTCTTGAGAAAGAGGGAATCAGTTCACAGGCATGAGCAGCTGTGTTCCTGTTTACCCACATCCTCTCCAGGACTGTGTTTTATCATTTTTGTTTATTCTGTCCTGTTACTTCGTCCCATACTTTCTCCCCTCAATGATTTGCTGCCAAATGACAGTTGGCTGTCTGCAGAACTCAACAATCACTCTCACAGGATAAAGATTTGGCTTCTCTGACTTCATTTAAAAGAATGTGCCTCAGGCCGGACAACACGCTGGCTGGGGCACTAGACAGTGGCTACCTCTTGGGAGAGAGCCACGAACCTCCTAAGGTGACTGCTCTGCCGGGAATAGCAGTTCCCAGATTTGTTTGTTAACTCAGTAATCAAGCAGTGTGTCATTTTACACATGTGTTTCTTTGGACCATGATTCTGATCCNTGTTCTCTGGCTGCCCCTGGGAAGTGAGGCCCTGTGCCCTGGGCTTGAAACTCATCCACTGTTCTCCAGAGTGAGGTCCGAGGAAGGACCAACTTCCACTGTGGGGGCAGTGGAGGGGGCACTTACCTGCAGTGGGGTGGGGCAGGGCCAGGCAGCTACCAGATGCCCCTTGGTGAAGTGACTGCTCTTTTTCTCCTTGCAGATTCCAAGCCGGGGAGGAACCCGATAGTAAGTAGCCTCTCCCTTGCCCCCACCCCAGCTTTGTGCCCATACGTATGATTCCTCCTCCATCAGAGCTGCTGGTTCTGACAGTGACTGGGTGGGTCCTTTCCCTCCCACGGTCCAGGTGCAAGTTCCCCTGCAAGTTCAGGCTGGGTCTGCCCTACGCTGGGAGCTCTGAGCACGGTGGGGCCTCAGCCAGGCCCTGGCCGGGATGCGTAGCTCCACCCCCACGGCAGCCTCGGCTCCTGGCTCATCCCGCAGGGGACTTCCAGAAGGGCCTGCCAGACAGCAGGTCTGGTTTTGACCATTTGGATGCCAGGTGTGGTCTGAGGGAAGGTTGGGTTCATTTTCCCCTTTGTCCTTCAATCCTCCGTGAGTCTCATCCTCACAGCTGGGATGTCAAGTCAGTAGCACAAACTTTTGAAACTTTAGCTAGCGTGTATGAAGCACTTGGTACTCCCAGGTGGCAGAGTGGTAAAGAATCTGCCTGCAATGCAAGAGTTGCAGGTTTGATCCCTGGGTCGGGAAGATGCCCTGGAGGAGGAAATGGCAACCTACTCTAGTACTCGTGCCTGGAGAATCCCATGGACAGAGGAGCCTGGCGGGCTGCACTTCATGGGGTCGGAAAGAGTCAGACGNAAGAATCTGCCTGCAATGCAAGAGTTGCAGGTTTGATCCCTGGGTCGGGAAGATGCCCTGGAGGAGGAAATGGCAACCTACTCTAGTACTCGTGCCTGGAGAATCCCATGGACAGAGGAGCCTGGCGGGCTGCACTTCATGGGGTCGGAAAGAGTCAGACGTGACTGAGCACATGTGCCTGCGTGGAGCACTTCCCATGAGCGAGGCATCTGGCTTTCTCCAAGTTGTTCTGGTTTGTCCTGGCAACACACTGAGCTTGGTACTGTTGTCCTGTTGTATAGGAGAGGAAACAGAGGCCCAGACAGGAAAGGTGATTCCGCAGTTGGAAAATAGATCAGCTGAGATTTGAGGGCTGATGTGCCTGACTCCAAAGCCGGTGCTGTGAGCTGTTACCCTGAGCTGCCTCCTAGCAAGGCCATCTCCACCCGCCTTTTATGAAGCTCTCGCTGTGCCAGGCGCTGGGCCGGGGGCTTTGCACGTTACCGCCAAGCCTGCAGGCATCCTGCATGGGCCGCGCGCACCAGGTCCTCGCCAGGCTTCGCTTGGGGCCCTGCTCTGTGCTGGCCTCTCAGGGGCAGTGCAGGGACCAGTGAGGGGGTGTGGGGAGAGGAGCGGCCCTGCTTTCCACAGCTGAGAGGGGGCAGGACGAAACATACCATGTGACCAGGTCTCAGGTATGTATGGTTTGCCCACTTCCCACCCCCACTTATCAGTTCTTCCATTCCTTTCTTTTTTTAAATAGTATTTTAAAAGTTTTATTTATTTATTTGGCTGCGCTGGGTCTTTCTTGCTGCTTATGGGCTTTTTCGAGTTGCAGTGAGCAAGGGCTACTCTCTAGTTGCGGTGCGTGGGCTTCTCATTGCAGTGGCTTCTCTTGTTTCCGAGCACAGGCTCTAGAACACGCAGGCTGAAGTAGCTGTGGTGCCTGGACTTAGCTGCTCTGTGGCATGTGGAATCTCCCGGACCAGGGATTGAACCTGTGTCCCCTGTGTTGGCAGGTGGATTCTTTACCATGGAGTCACCAGAGAAGCCTCCATTCTCTATTTTTAAACATAACAGATGGAACCACAATACAGGTTCAATTTCAAATCATGAGAGATCACATTCAAACATGCTTGGGTCAGATGAGTTGCCATTACAATATCAAGAAGTTTCATGAAAAAGGTATTTAATGATTTGTAAGATATGAACAAAGCTAGTGGAGGTGATGGGATTCCAGTTGAGCTATTTCAGATCCTAAAAGATGATGCTGTTAAAGTGCTCCACTTAATATGCCAGCAAATTTGGAAAACTCAGCAGTGGCCACAGGATTGGAAAAGGTCAATTTTCATTCCAATCCCAAAGAAAGGCAATGCCAAAGAATGTTCAAACTACCGCACAATTGCACTCATCTCACATGGCAACAACGGCAACAAAGCAATGCTCAAAATTCTCCAAGCTAGATTTCAACAGTACACGAACCAAGAACTTCCAGATGTTCAAGCTGGATTTAGAAAAGACAGAGAAACCAGAGATCAAATTGCCAGTATCCATTGGATCATAGAAAAAGCAAGATTCCCGAAAACCATCTACTTCTGCTTTACTGACTATGCCAAAGCCTTTGACTGTGAGGATCACAACAAACTGGAAAATTCTTAAAGATGGGAATACCAGACCACCTGACTTGTGTTTTGAGAAACATTATGCAGGTCAAGAAGCAACAGTTAGAACTGGACATGTAACAACAGACTGGTTCCAAATCGGGAAAGAAGTACGTCAAGGCTGTATATTGTCACCCTGTTTATTTAACTTATATGCAGAGTATATCATGAGAAACGCTGGGCTGGAAGAAGCATAAGCTGGACTCAAGATTGCCGGGAGAAATATCAATAACCTCAGATATGCAGATGACACCACCTTTATGACAGAAAGTGAAGAGGAACCAAAGAGCCTCTTGATGAAGATGAAAGAGGAGAATGAAAAGTCTGGCTTAAAACTCAACATTCAAAAAACTAAGATCATGGCATCTGGTCCCATCACTTCATGGCAAATAGATGGGGAAACAATGGAAACAGTGACAGACTTTATTTTCTTAAGCTCCAGAATCACTGTAGATGGTGACTGCAGCCATGAAATTAAAAGACGCTTGCTTCTTGGAAGAAAGGCTATGACAAACCTAGATAGCTTATTAAAAAGCAAAGACGTTACTTTGCCGACAAAGGTCCTTCTACTCAAAGCTATGGTTTTTCCAGTAGTCATATATGAATGGGAGAGTTGGACCATAAAGAAGGCTAATCACCAAAGAATTGATGCTTTTGAGTTGTGGTGTTGGAGAAGACTCTTGAGAGTCCCTTGGACTGCAAGGAGATCCAACCAGTCCATCCTAAAGAAAATCAATCTTGAATATTCATTGGAAGGACTGATGCTGAAGCTCCAATACTTTGGCCACCTGATGCAAAGAGCCAACTCATTAGAAAAGATCCTGATGCTGGGGAAGATTGAATGCAGGAAGAGAAGGGGACAACAGAGGGTGAAATGGTTGGATGACATCACTGACTCAATGGACATGAGTTTGAGCAAACTCCGGAAGATGATGAAGGAAAGGGATGCCTGGTGTGCTGCAGTCCATGGGGTTGCAAAGAGTCATATACAACTGAGTAACTGAACAACAACAACAGCAGCAAAGATAATCAAATACATTTTGGCCACACATTTTGGCATAAATAGTAACTTCTTTAAGACTACAAATCTTTTAGACTTCAAATTATTTTAAAAGAATATGAAGAATTATGTAACTATGTTTTCAGAATTATTCAAATTCATTCCCTTTTGAAGCTTGAAGGTAAATGGTGTTTATGTTAGAACATTTCATGAGACCACTTCTCTTTGGCATGTATGGAAAGGTCAAACCCGAAACCAACATTTTCCTGAAACATCTGTTTTTTAGTACATTAGTGTGATCATAAAAGACTGCTGTCCCAGGAGCAGGGGAGTTGGGGTGGGCCTAGAGCTGACATTTGTAGCCTGAGCAAACATGTATGGATTCCAAAGGGAGACACGGGTTCTGGCGTTGGCTGGACACTTACTAACTAACCCTGAGCAAGTTACGTGACTTGCTCAGTTTCCTGATCTGTAAAATGGGGAGATATTAACCGCCTTGTAGACTTGTTGGGCTTCCCAGGGGGTACTAGTGGTAAAGAAAGAAAAGAAAGTAAAAGTGAAGTCGCTCAGTCGTGTCCAATTCTTTGCGACCCCAGGGACTATAACCTACCAGGCTCCTCCATCCATGGGATTTTCCAGGCAAGAATACTGGAGTGGGTTGCCATTTCCTTCTCCAGAGGATCTTCCCGACCCAGGTATCGAACCTGGGTCTCCCGCATTGTAGACGGATGCTTTACCGTCTGAGCCACCAGGTAAATCCATAGTGGTAAAGAACCACCTGTCAATGCAGGAGACATGAGACTTGGGTTCCATGCCTAGGTCAGGAAGATCCCCTGGAGGAGGGCTTGGCAACTCATTCCAGTATTCTTGCCTGGAGAATCCTATGGATGGAAGAGCCTGGCGGGCTACAGTCCTTAGGGTCACAGAGTCAGACATGACTGAAGCGACTTAGCATGCATTCATGCAGAGTGGTTGTTAAGGATTAGCACATGTTGAGGGCCACACATGGTAAGCATTGTATGCGATGCTCCACTATCCTTATTTAGTGCCAGTCAAAAACAACGTGCCTTCACAGGGTCCCATATGCAGGGACATCAGGTCATCCATGCTGAGAAGCCCAGGGTGAGCACATGGTGCCTTTAAAGCAGAGAGGGAGACTCGCTGGGATCTATGGAGATGAAGAAACGCGTTCCCCAGTGCAGAGACTGGGGGAGGTTGGGGTATCCTGCCTCAGCACCATTTCCTCTGCCCACTGCAGCTGACCAAGAGTGTATCAGTGGCAGACCCAGGCAATGAGGAACAGGGCTTACTGAGCCGCCCGGCCGTGGAGACCTGCCTGGAGAGCCTGCGGCTGCTGGAGGCCAACCCAGTCAGCAGCCCCCCGTCCCCCACAGACATACCTGAGCCCCGAGGGACCATGGAACATACCAACAACAGGATTGGTGAGTCAGCCTGTTTAGGGGATCCTGGAGTTCTCAGGGGGCAATGGGAGATGGACCCTGAGCCCCTAACGAGGGACCAGAGACCTTGGGGATGGAAAGTTCTGCAAGGAAGAGGCAGGGGCTCCCCCACTGGCTTTTATAAGTAGGAGATGCTTTCCTTGAAGGAGTTAAACCATTCTCAGAGGTATCTACCTGGAGAATCCCAGGGACGGGGGAGCCTGGTGAGCTGCCGTCTATGGGGTCGCAGAGTCGGACACTCGGACACGACTGAAAAGGCTTAGTGGCAGCAGCGGCAGCAGCTTGCTCCGCCTCTTCATCCCCACTTAAATTTCTGTAAACTAGAGGAGCCTGGCAGGCTACAGCCATGGGATTGCAAGATTCAAGTGTGACCTAGTGACTAAACCACCACCACCAAACTAAGAGCAGTCCATAGTTCTGGGTCGTTGTGAGAATTTGTGAAATGATGCTCACAAAGTTGCACTGGTTGGTGCCAGGCTCCCTCTGCCTGGTGCCTGCTCTTATTAGAGGGGAAGTAAACACCATCCAGCCCCCAACACAGGGCCCCTGAGACGGGTGGAGGGAGATGTCAGGAGAGACATCAGCCAAGAGCTGCCTTTTGGCTGATGTGTTCACATTTGGGCACTGCGCGCTGGTCACCTCTCCTTCTGAGGATGGAGTCAGTCCCTCCATTTTACAACTGGAGAAACATCAGGAGGAAACATCAGTTCAGGAGGAAGAAGTGGCTTCCCCTGGTGCCCCGAACTGCAGCCTGCCTCCAGCAAGGCGAACCTGCCACTCTCAAGTCTCCTTCCTCCTCCTCCCCTCACCCTGGTACGTCAAGAGCGCTTCTACCAAAATGGATACTTGCCCATATTATACCCCTGCTCGAAGCCTTCCAGGGAGTCCCTGCTCCCTGCAGTGTGAATTCCAGGCTGCTGCTTCTCCTCCCCACCAGGCTCACCGGCCTCCCAACCCCGCAGGTCTGCTCCCCCTCCTCAGAGGCAGCTTTCTAGTTTCTGGAGCCCTCTCTCACATCTGAGCTTCTGTGTGGGAGCTTCTTCCTCACCTGAAATAGTAAACTCCACCTCCTTGAATCTAGTCAAGTCTTTTCTTTTTTGGCTGCACCACTCAGCCTGTGGGATTTTAGTTCCCCAATCAAGGATCGAACCCATGCCCTTTGCAGGGTACGTGAGGAGTCTTAATCGCTGGACCACCAGGGGAAGTCTGGAATAAATTCCTGATGTCCCAGGACCTTGTGTGTTTGCCCCCTCCTCCAGGAAGCCTTCCCTGCCCTCTCCACTCTCCTGTCTAGGAGACACCCTCTGGGTACCCCCAGAACCCAGGCCTGTCCACCTTGTGTCCTCAGCTCCCAGCAGTGTGACTGTGTTTGCGGCTTCCTCCCCACCCCACCTGGCTTTAAGCTCCCCGAGAGGCAGGGTCTTAATGGGCTCTATCTCTGTCTTCTCTGGAGGGTTAACCATCACTGAGATCGTTCCAAAGAGGCATTTGTGATCATCCTACATTTTTCTGTAGCAGGGGTTGGTGGATGGAACTCTTGAGGGCAGAACCATTTGCGCCAAATTGAAACTTTTGGAATTGCAGCTTTTAGCAAGTTTTATTCGGAGAAAGCAACGGCACCCCATTTCAGTACGCTTGCCTGGAAAATCCCATGGACGGAGGAGCCTGGAAGGCTGCAGTCCATGGGGTCGCTGAGGGTCGGACACAACTGAGCGACTTCACTTTCACTTTTCACTTTCATGCATTGGAGAAGGAAATGGCAACCCACTCGAGTGTTCTTGCCTGGAGAATCCCAGGGACGGGGGAGCCTGGTGGGCTGCCGTCTGTGGGGTCGCACAGAGTCGGACATGACTGAAGCGACTTAGCAGCAGCAGCAAGTTTTATTGGAAAAGGATGTATTTTAGGAAATACTGCTGAAGACATTCTCCTGCAAATTTCCTAAGAAGTCCTAGTTTGAGTGTTCGAGTCCTTGCTGAGCACAGTGCCTGGAACCACAGGGCTGGGTCTCTGGAAGTGTTTGGCAGGGGTGGGTAGAAGGAGGTAGGAGCTGGGGCATGGGCAGCCTGGTCTATAAGCCTGGTCTGTAAGCTTGGAGGAGGTCTTCCTGGAACATTCAAGAGATGGTGAGCCCTCTGTTCTTCTGACATCTCCCTAGAGGAGTACCCCCTGGTCCAATTCCCAAGGGGACCACACTCTGGTTACCCCTCTACCGCTGGGCACCAGGCACAGGGAACCCTGTCCCTTCACCATCACCACCACCACCCCACCACCTCCAACCAAGACAACTTCCTTGGATGCTAGAGCCCTGAATGGGGCAGGAAATCCAAGCAGCTTCTGGAAGACCTTCTCCCTCCCAGCTGGGGAGCAGGCAGCCCTGTGGCGGTAGACAGAGCCCAGGGAATCAGGACCCGAGGAACATGAGGGGGTGACAGCCTGGCCCCCCAGCTTTGGCTGCTTCTACCTGGACAAACACACCCCGCTTCATTCACACCCCTCCTCCTCTATGTCTGTCTGTCTGTCTCGCTCATCTCTGGTCCTGCCTGGCTTCTTCTGTGTTCTCCCTCACCTCACCATCACTGGCTTCTATCTTTTGCCAGCCCTTCTGGTCAGGTTCTGCAGGCTTTACTGGAGGGTGTGTGACTTGAGGCCATGCTCTCTCTTTTGCGGGGTAGGGTGCTCCCAGCCTACAGCTTGTTTCATTCTT
>SJYA01002264.1:457825-515374 GCA_006410615.1 Neotragus moschatus | reverse complement strand
TTGTTCCCTGATTTCTCCCCACTTCTTGCTTTCTCTCCTAACCCTGTCCTCTCCTCTCCTGCCTCATCCCTGCAGAAATGTCAAGAAAATCAGGAGCACCTCCAGTCCTTAGCCCCTCAGCAGGCAACTGCTAGCTGTTTTATCTCCCTTGAAGCCCGGGACACCTGTGAAGTCAGCGGGGTTCATTGTGGATCAGAGAGGCTGTGCGTTCTCCCTGAGGCCACACAGCAGGAGTGGCAGAGCTGGGACGGGGACCCCCCTCTGCCTCCTGGCTTCTGTGAGCTGGGGCCCTGGTCTCACCTCCCCCACCCTTCTGTCTTGCAGAGAACATCTACATCATGAAGGCCGACACCGTGATTGTGGGGACCGTGAAGGCAGAGGCGCCCGAGGGCCAAGGCCCAGCGGGGCCAGCTGGGCCCGAGCTCGAGGAGGGGCTGGAGACGGACTATGCCTCCCACTACCCGGAGCAGGAGACGGAGCCGCCGCTGGGCAGCTGTGGGGACGTTATGTTCTCGGTGGAGGAGGAAGGGAAGGAAGAGCCCTTGCCCGCAACTGTCTCTGAGAAATGAGGGCTGGACTGGGGCTGAGAGGGCAGCTGGGTGCCTCTGGAAGGCCACGGTGGCCCTGGTGGCACCACACCGGTGGCAGAGGCCCGTCTGGCCTGAACTGAAGTTTCCGCATCCAGTGGTGGACCCAACCTGTCAATATGGGAGGTCCCGCTGTTCTATGCTTGTATCCCCACCCAGCTGCCTCCCAACCCAGACCTTGGGGAGCCCGAGCCTGTGAGGCAGAGACAGACAAGGGGCTGGATCTGAATGACCAGGAGGGTCTAGACCCCTTGCCTTCTGCTGCTGCCAAGAAGATGCCCCAGAGTCCTGGGTGTCACACATACCAAGCAGAGGCTGAGGCCACGAGGCACATGCCCCCAGACCCCACTTTCTCCATCACCCTGGCCTCAGGAGTGACTCCCCCCAGGCCTCACTGCTGTGCGAGCCACCCCTAGTTACTGTGAGCGGCCCTGTGGGCATAGGGCCAATGCCTCTGTTTGTTTTTCCTGAATCAGAAGGGAAGTCAAGAAATGGGGTGTTGTCTGCCTGCAGACATCACATCTTGGCTGCAGCCACAGCACTGCACTCTGTGCGGACATGAGTCCCCAGTCTGGCGTCCAGCCCTGCCTGGGCCACTGGGACCATCCTAGTCTTGCCAGTCTGTCAGTGTTCTGTACCCTGTTCCACAGTGGGCCCAGGGCCCAGGGCATGTCACTGTTCCTAAAGCAAGAGGCATCCGGGACCCAGCTACCTGAAGATTCTCAGAAGCCATGGTGCCCTTGCCCAGACGGAGGCCCTGCCCACCCAGCTGCTGCCTGGAGAAGGGCCTGCTCAGCTTCACCCAGGCGGCTTCCTTGCTAAATGGAGAAGGGGAACTGTGGACCCTTCTTGGGTTCTTGCCTGCTCTGTGGGCACCATGTACTCTGTCCTGGGTCACGAAGATGCATCCTTCCCAGATCTGCCAGGTACACAGATCCCGATGGTCCCAGGCCCAGCCTCTAGCTCCAGCCGCTCAGTGCCTGTAGAGGCTGGGTGATTGTGCTCAGTCGTGTCCGAGTCTTTGTGATCCTATGGACCCCACAAGGTGCGACCCCACCAGGCTCCTCTGTCTATGGGATTCTCCGGGCAAGACTACTGGAGTGAGTTGCCATTTCCTCCTCCAGGGGATCTTCCCCACCCAGGGATTGAACCCTCATCTCCTGCAGCTCCTGCCTTAGCAGGTGGATTCTTTACCACTGAGCCACCTGGGAAGCTCAAAAGGCGACTTGGTTGTGTGTGCCCCTGTGGATGTCAAAAAGCTCCCTGGTCTCTCCCATTCTGCCAGAAAACAAAGAACATTTTGTGGTTCAGTCTGGACTTCAGGAGTTTTGCATTTCACAGTAAAGATGGAGTGGCCTGACTTGGGGCTGCAGTGTCCTGCTCTCCTTGGGGCTCTCAGACTCAAGTCAGCAAGCAAGCAGCCTTGGAAAAGGAGTATGGGCAGATGCTGTCTGCTGTGGCCCCGTGACGCACAGTCCAGGCAGCTTGGAGGCTGTTGGAATTACCCGCTGGAAGGCAGGCCGGGGAAAGCTGCTGTTTACTCACCAGCCCACTCAGTCTCTGGAGGAAGTTGAGGNAGCCTTGGAAAAGGAGTATGGGCAGATGCTGTCTGCTGTGGCCCCGTGACGCACAGTCCAGGCAGCTTGGAGGCTGTTGGAATTACCCGCTGGAAGGCAGGCCGGGGAAAGCTGCTGTTTACTCACCAGCCCACTCAGTCTCTGGAGGAAGTTGAGGCTGGGTCAGGCATCACAAGGGTAGTTTCTGAAACCACTCAGATGTTTTGGGGAAAGTTGGAGAGACACTGGACGCTGTGAGAGACAGTTTACATCAGAACCTGATGTTTACATGGGCTGGACAACTGCCAAAATGCCCTTTGCAAGGACAGTATGGGTGCTCGGCAACCTCCTGCCACTCTCCCCACCCCCCACCCCCAAGGGCTCTGCAGCCATGACTTGAGGATATTGACATATGGTTCATGGAATGACAGGCTCCCTCGCTGGAGGGCCTGTCACAAAACTTTGATCCTTTAAAAATTCCATGAGTTCCCTTAGAAAGCAATCGCAAGGCTCAGGAAATTCTCCCTGAGATTTGAGTATGTCTGAGCAGAAGGGTCTGAGCGATCCCTCTCCAGTCAGGACAGGGGTTCCCCCTTTATCTCTGTCCCCAGACACCTAGGCCGGCAGCCTCTGGGAACAAGGAGCCCCCTGTCTGCTGGAATAGCCATTCCCACTGCTGGAAGTTTATCCCTGTGGATGGAGGCAGACTATTCCTTGTGTAACGCCCACTCTTTGGTCAGCCCAAGGCCCAGCCTTTGAAGATACTCAGAATAAAACCCTCAGGTTCCAAGGTTCCCTTTGGGTAGGAGAGATGCATGGTTTCCCCGTGATTCTTCTTCCCCCGGGGCTGAACCCAGCAGTACCCCATCTTGGGAAAGGGAGTAGCAGCATGAATGCCCCAGCCTTTGGGAACCCAGAGACGACCAGGAGTAAATGTAAGCCTTGGGCTTAGAGTCAGAGCTAGGAAGGTCAGTCTGCCTCCCTGGTGTCAACAAAAAATTCATCTATCTAAGAAAGAATTGGAAGACTATTTGAGCCAAATGTTAGGATTATAACCTGGAAAGAGCATCTCAGAAAGCTCTGAGGACTATTCCACCCATTAGAAGTCAAGACACAGTTTAAGTTTTTTTGAGACAGAGGGCTGTACATTAAATGACATTGACCAGTTTACATCATGCAGATCTAAGTGCCATCATGGGTCATGTAACCCCTTATAAGACCAAGAAGGAATGCTATGTTTTAAGGAATTGTCTTGTTGATGCTATGAGTACGTGACAGGTTGAGCCGGTGTTCCTGCTGATAGAAGTCTGGTTTGATGCATAATACAGATACACAGTGCAGTGGGAGGAGTTCGGTTGAGTTCAGTTCAGTNCCTCACCCACCCCACCTCCAGGACTCCAGCCCACAGCTGGATCTCACAATCGGCCTGACCACTGAACCAGCCGCTGCCTGTCACGTGGTCCATCCTAGAGCCAGAGAGCATTTCCCTGCCCTGCCTGCCCAGCGATGAGGGACTCTGCCTTCACTTCTGGTCATTCCGATGTCTAGGTGGGCAGATGGACAAGGCCCCTGCTGCCTAGAATTGCAATTTCCAGGCTCTGAGGAGTTGTCCTACACGTGCTCACCCCTCTTCCTGAACAGTTGTAGTCAAGGAGTGACAGTAAGTGATGTGTATTGCGGAAACTATTGCATCAAAGAAAATCCGTTGTTTCCCAAGGCGGTCCTATAGGTTGCAAGCTACTATAAGGTTCTTAGAATCTCTAAGGCCAGGGTCAGTCCCTAAGAGAGAATAAGGGGCTGAATCTCCAGAGCATCACTCCAGCCACAAGAGCTTAAAGAAGGTGTCTTAGGCGTCCTCTCTGTCCGTGGTCACTGGTACCTGATTTTAAATAATAATTTATGCAGAGATGAGAGATGGCTCTGGCCAAAGTTCCTTGGGTGCCTTCTCTCCTCCACCCTTTCCTTGACCCTCCCTGTCCTCTAACATGTAGCGGTGGGGGAAGTGCAAGGTAGGAGGTGCTGGGGCCAGGATGAGTGGGGGAAGGGATTCACAGTCAGGGCCTGAGAGAAAAGCTATAATGTGTCAAAACCCTTGACTGGGTTTCCCAGGTGACTCAATGGTGAGGAACCTGCCTGCCAGTGCAGGAGATGAAAGAGATGCAGGTTTGATCCCTGGGTCAGGAAGATTCCCTGGAGGAGGAAATGACAACCCACTCCAGTATTCTTGCCTGGAGAATCCCATGGACAGAGGAGCCTNGACTGGGTTTCCCAGGTGACTCAATGGTGAGGAACCTGCCTGCCAGTGCAGGAGATGAAAGAGATGCAGGTTTGATCCCTGGGTCAGGAAGATTCCCTGGAGGAGGAAATGACAACCCACTCCAGTATTCTTGCCTGGAGAATCCCATGGACAGAGGAGCCTGTCCGGCTGCAGTCCATGGGGTGACAAAGAGTCGGACACAACTGAACACGCACCCTTGACTGTAAGCCAAAATGAGCATATTGAAAGCTTCAAGGGAAGCTCCTTGGACCTTAGGGAGAAGCTGGCTGAGCCCACCTCGGGCTCCTGCACCCTCCTCTGGGATCCCATAACCAGGTCAGTGAACAAAGTCATTCTTGAGTCAGATCATGCTCTGTGCTACCTAACCCTAACCCCTAATCTGGGGACTGGCAGAAAGTCCGGAGGGCATGGCCACCTCTAGCCAGGTGGCCTGGGAGGGCTTCTTGGAGGAAGTGCCTTTTAAGTTCTACCTGAATGTGACCTGCAAATATCCCAAAGAGGCAGATGGGGGATGGCAAATGCCAAGGTCCTGACGTGGGAATCCTGGCCCCAGGGTTCAGGAAGCACACTCCCTGGTAGAAGGTTAGTGATCAGGGCAGAGAGGAAAGGGAGGTAACAGGGCAGCCAACCGGGCCAGATCCTGGAAGGCCTGGTGGGCCATTGTAAAGCCCTTAGATTTTATCACAAATATGGTTAAGAACACAGTCTACATTTCTTTCTGTTTTCCTCCTATTAGAACAATAAACATCCTGGTATTATCTCAGCCATGGGCATGAAAGGCAAACGAGGGGCCTCACGGTTGTTTTGACCTACTTCAGAGGGAAGCCGGGGAAGGAGGCAGCAGTAGCTGGTAGCCAGGAAGCAATTGGATGTGTTTTCTCAGAAGGAGCAGAGAGCTGAGACCACATTCCCGGTTAACATCGCAGCAGCCGTGCACCCTTGGATGATGTCACCACGGGGGGAGGGTAGCGGGGCAGGTAAGGAGTCTGTCCAGGTTCCCCTTTCTCTGGGTGTCTTCCAGGAGAGGAAAAACCAATCCAAAAGACCCTGGGGAGGCTAGAGGCATTTGTGTTTTGGTGTGGGGCATGGGTCATCTTAGTATGAGGCCCACCCTTTCCTCCCCAGCCCTCTAACACTTGCCCCTGTCTCATTTCATTACCCTGGCTGCTGATACAGCAGAGGGGATGGGCCCATCAGCCTTCAGCCTCAAGCCCAAAGCAGTTCCCAGCTCCTTGGCCTCTGGGAAAGCTCTCAAGGGCTTTCAGCTTCAGTTTCCTAATCTGCAAAATGGGCCATAATCATTATTTTCCAAGTGGCTTAGATGGTAAGGAATCTGCTTGTAATGTGGAAGACCCAGCTTCAGTCCCTGGATTGGGAAGATTTCCCCTAGAGATGGAATGGCTACCCACTCCAGTATTCTTGCCTGGAAAATTCCATGGACAGAGGAGCTTGGTGGGCTACAGTCCATGAGGTCGCAGAGTCAGACCCGACTGAGTGACTAACACACACATTCAAGATGGTTGTGAGCTTCACCAGTAAGACAGGTAAAGAGCTTGGTGTGGTGCTGGGCATATTTCCTGTTCAGCAAATGATATTCATCATATGCAGCATTGTATGAGCTTTAGAGATTACCCAAGACTCTACATTCTTTACATAAGGGTTTGTAGTGATAACTGAAAGATAAAAATTGGCTGAGTATCAGCACTCCTCTTTATGAATTGAGGCTCAGAGAGGTTAAGCTACCAACCCACTGTCACACAGCTGGGAAGTGCCAGAGCTGAATTCAACACTTCAACTCTGGCTGCCTATAGGTTGGGGCTATGTTCACATTACAGTTACCATCTGGCAATATGCCCTCTGGACCAGTTTCCTTTAGAAAGGTCAATTTTATTCCTCTTTTATGGGGAGGCAGAGACAGTTGCACTTCCCTGGTGTCTCAGGCAGTAAAGAATTTGCCTGCAATGCCAGAGACCCGGGTTCAATCCCTGGGTTGGAAAGAGCCCTTGGAGGAGGAAATGGTAACTCACTCCAGTATTCTTCCTTGAGAAATCCCATGGACAGAGGAGCCTGGAGGGCTACAGTCCATGGGGTTGCAAAGAGTTGGACACGACTGAGCGACTGACACACACAGGGACAGCTGCAAAAGACTGGGTAAACCTTCCTGAGATTAAGTGGCTTTCTGATGCTTCTGACCAGGCAGAAAGGAAACAGAGCTGACCTAGTTGGAGTCTTGTTTCTTGAAGATGCTGTCCTTAAGGGTGGTCTGATTCTGAGGTCAGGGTTGACCCAAGGTTGGGACAGAAGGCTGGGAGGACAGGCAGAACAGAGAACCTGTGCTGGAGAGCTGTGTACTTGAACAGTAACCCCTTGTACCCACACTCTGCCCCACCTCAGGATCCCTGGAAGGGAGGCAGATCAAGAGCAAGCCTTCCCATTTTACAGATGGGAAAACTGAGCCCCATAGAGGTAAACAACCTGCCTATGGCCCAGCTTGGTACTATTTGGTGGAGACAACTTTAGCTGTTCATTGGGACTTGCTGCAGGATCTTAATCCAAATGAACAGTAAAGATCACTTGATGATTTTCATTCTTTTTCTTTCTTTCTTTTCCTTTCTCCACCCATCAGTCCCTCCTTCCCTTCCTCCCTTTCTTTCTTTCTTTTTTAAAAAAAATTGGTGTTAAAATGAAAGTAACTGTGGTAAATGACTTGGGTTCTTATTTATAAGACAGGCTTGCAGGAGCCAAAATGGTCCTCATAATCAGACAAGAATATTATAGGCAAAGGGCTTTGCAGCTTTGAGGGTATCTGGACTGTGCACAACCGTGCGCTTGGTTTAATGCTCTGCTATCCATGGCACCCCACTCCAGTCCTCTTGCCTGGAAAATCCCATGGACAGAGGAGCCTGGTAGGCTGCAGTCCATGGGGTCGCTAAGAGTCGGGCACAACTGAATGACTTCTTTCACTTTTCACTTTCATACATTGAAGAAGGAAATGGCAACCCACTCCAGTGTTCTTGCCTGGAGAATCCCAGGGACGGGGGAGCCTGGTGGGCTGCCGTCTATGGCGTCGCACAGAGTCAGACACGACTGAAGCGACTTAGCAGCAGCAGCAGCCCTGTCTGAAAAATTAATAATTTTTGAACAAGGGGCCCAGTGTTTTCACTTTTCTCTGGATCCCCCAAATTCCATAGCTGATCCTACACAAGGGGCAGGGAAACTGTCTGTTAGGAATTGACTCTATGCCAAAACACTTTATATACATTACCACTTAACCTCACAGTGACTGTTCTTACAGATGAGCTGGCTGATCCCTATTTCTCAAAAGTGTTGACAGGCTAGTAACTGACCTTAATTGTCCTGGTTATCTCTTACTATATCATGAATCACTTTGAAACTTAGTGGCTTAAAATACCACCTGTTGCTTATCTTGCTCATAAGTCTGCAGTTTGACCTGGGCTTGGCAGGGGCAGCTCAGCCCTACTCATGACAGCACTAGCTGGCACGGGGAACACACTTCTGAGATGGCTGGAGGCTGGTGCTGCCTGTGGGTTTTTCTCCATGGGCCTCACCTGGAGCTGCTTGAACCTCCTCACAGCATGGTGACTGGGTTCCTACAGCAAACAACTGCCAGTAGCAAGTGGAAAACTGACATGTTCATAAAATCTGGGTCCAGAAATGGGCGTAGCATCACTTTTGCCACATAATATTTTTTAAAAAGACTTTACCGAACTTGTTAAAATGTTGCTTCTGTTGTTTCTGTATTTTTTCTGTTTGTTTGTTTGTTTTTTTTTTTGCAAAGAGGCATGTACTATCTTAGTTCCCCGACATACTATTGGTCAAGCAGTCACAGAGACCAGATTCAAAGGGAGGGAATGGCGACTCCCACACCCTGATAGGAGTTCAGAGAATTTTGAGATCTTACTATGTGCCAGGCTGTTGCTGCTGCTATTTAGTCACTCAGTCATGTCTGACTCTTTGTGACCCATGGACTGTAGCCTGCCAGGCTCCTCTGTGGGACTCTGCAGGAAAGAATACTGGAGTGGGTTGCCACTTCCCCCTCCAGGGGATCTTCCAGAACCAGGGATCGAACCTGCATCTTCTGCATTGGCAGGCGAATTCTTTACCACTGAGCAACCAGGGAAGCCCCATGTGCCAGGTACTGGGCTTAATTTGATCGTTACTGTTCCCAGCATTGCCTCAAGGAAGCTAAATAACCAAATCCAAGTTTGTCTGGACTGTGGGGCTGACCTGTGCATTCAGGGGTCCATGCGATCAGAATGTAGCGGGGCCAGAAACTGTCTGACTCCAGAACATTTAAGGCTTTTGAAATAATGGTTCCCCAGATGGGAAAGCCAAGGCTGCAAGAGGTCTTGCGGGGCCTCACCCTCAGGGTGGGTGTGGAGTATGGCACCTTCTAGGGCAGGAAGGGGCCCCCTGGGGCTGCACAGAGCCTGGTCAGGAAGTCACAGACGGCTGTGGGCAGATTATGCAATAACAGGCTGTCGCAGGGACATTGTTTTTCACTGAGATGACACTTCACTCAGGAAATACCCACAGCCTTGGCAGGTGACAAGGGAGGGTTCCTCACTCATGGTGGATGACCCCAGTGAACGAACATGGGGGGTGGGGGGACCCTCTAGGTGGACCGGGTTCCCTGGGCCAGGTACATTCGTCAGAAGTTCCCTGAGAGCTGCTCTGAGTCCCTGTGAGCTGGGCTCAGACAAAAGAGATTTAAGATGCCCTTCCTTGCCATCCAGGAAGTTGCACATTCATTAGATAATAACTCAATTATTGAGGTTTCTGGGGCTATCTCATTTAAACCTCACAGTACTCTAGGAAGTGGTAACTATTATTATCCCTATTTTACAGGTGAGAAAACCAGGCACAGAGTACTTAAGTCACTTGCCCAAGGTCAAACTCAGGCTATGGTTAGAGTGAGTTTTCAACCACTTGGCCATGCTGTTCCGTTGTAGCTCAGACGAGGGTCACCACTGTGCTGGGGCCCCAACCCTGAGTCCCAGGCACTACAGAACTCTGTCTAGACATCTTTGTTGTTCAGTCACTAAGTCGTGTCTGACTCTTTGTGACCCCATGGACTGCAGCCCACCAGGCTTCCCTGTCCTTCACTGTCTCCCGGAGTTTGCTCAAATTCATGTCCATTGAGTCAGTGATGCTATCTAAACAGCTCATCCTCTGCCACCCTCTTCTTCTCCTGCCCTCAGTCTTTCCCAGCATCAGGGTCTTTTCCAATGAGTCAGCTCTTCACATCGGCTGGCCAAAGTATTGGAGCTTCAGCTTCAGCATCAGTCCTTCCAATGAATATTCAAGGTTGATCTCCTTTACAGTTGACTGGATCAGTTGTTGGATCTCCTTGCAGTCTGAGGTACTCTCAATAATCTCCTCCAGCATCACAGTTCAAAAGCATCAATTCTTCACTGCTCAGTCTTTTTTATGGTCCAACTCCCACATCCATACATAACTACCAGAAAAACCATAGCTTTGACTAGACAAATCTTTGTCAGCTAAGTTATGTTTTTGCTTTTTAATACGCTGTCTACATTTGTCATAGTATCTNCAATAATCTCCTCCAGCATCACAGTTCAAAAGCATCAATTCTTCACTGCTCAGTCTTTTTTATGGTCCAACTCCCACATCCATACATAACTACCAGAAAAACCATAGCTTTGACTAGACAAATCTTTGTCAGCTAAGTTATGTTTTTGCTTTTTAATACGCTGTCTACATTTGTCATAGTATCTTTCAGTTCAGTTCAGTTCAGTCGCTCAGTCATGTCTGACTCTTTGCAACCCCATGAATTGCAGCACACCAGGCCTCCCTGTCCATCACCAACTCCCGGAGTTCACTCAGACTCACGCCCATCGAGTCAGTGATGCCATCCGGCCATCTGATCCTCTGTCGTCCCCTTCTCCTCCTGCCCCCAATCCCTCCCAGCATCAGAGTCTTTTCCAATGAGTCAACACTTCGCATGAGGTGGCCAAAGTACTGGAGCTTCAGCTTCAGCATCATTCCTTCCAAAGAAATCCCAGGGCCAATCTCCTTCAGAATGGACTGGTTGGATCTCCTTGCTGTCCAAGGGACTCTCAAGAGTCTTCTCCAACACCACAGTTCAAAAGCATCAATTCTTCGGTGCTCAGCCTTCTTCACAGTCCAACTCTCACATCCATACATGACTACTGGAAAAACCATAGCCTTGACTTTAGGGCTCAGTAAACGTACAGAGAATGGAGTTTGCCTCCTGGCTTCTGTCCACCTTTCCTTTTCAAAGCCCAGCTCCAACCAGATCATTCTCTCGCAGAGCCTTTGATAATTCCCCAGTACCTACAGGGCAACATCTGCCAGTCTGGCCCTCCAAGGCATGTCCTGCTGCCTGCCACAGCTTCTGTATCCAAAACCCCTCTGAAACTCAATTGTGTTCCTCCCAAGTCACCAAATATAGAGGTCACATCCCCACCAAGAAATCTCTTCTCAACATCCCAGCTCCCCAACCTCCATCTTCAACTTTCTCTTCTTCCTTCAGAAAGCCTTCCAAGACCACCCAGGACAGGGACATCTGTGTCACTCACGTTCCCCCGGCACTGACTATGAAGAGGGTTGGAGGCCTAGTTCCAGAGGGCACACATGAAATATTTCCAGGACTTCTCTGGTGGTCCAGTGATAAAGAATCCACTTGCCAATGTGGGGAGCAAGGGTTCGATCCCTGATCCAGGAAGATTCCACGTGCCTTGGAGCAACTAAATCTGTGAACTACAGCTACTGACGCCCACCCACCCTAGAGCCTATACTCTGCAGAAAGAGAAGCTACTACAATAAGAAGCCCGCGTGCTGCAACCAGAGTTGCCTACACTCGGTGCAACTAGAGAAAGCCTGCTTGTAGCCAAAAATGAATAAATAGATAAAAAAAAATTTTCAAAGTACTGAAAATTTTAAGAAATTTCTGTATGAAAAGATGAGTTTGTTCGTGGATTCATTCACTCAGCCCCTCATTTAGTCACTCAAGCAACAGATCTGTGCAGGACACCTACTGTGTGTCAGGAACCATGCTGAGGAATACAGTGCGGCTGGGAGGGGATGGGGATCCAAGGAACTGCTCTCAAAGAGTCAAAGCCTGACTGGGGAGATGAGTCTGAGGTCAGGTGATGGCTGTGGGTGTGGTCCTTGCTGTGACAGGGGTAAACCCAGGGCTCTAGTGCCTACTGTGTGGCCTCTAACCCAGATGGTGGATCTCCACTTCCTCCTCTGTAAATTGGATTGAATAAGGAACCTATCCCAAAGAGAAGTGGCAAGGATTAAATTTATTCGTTAGTTTGTTAAATAAATATTTATTGAGCTCAAACTGTATGCGCTGCTGTTTCGTGGGGACCCAACCCTGCCCTCGTGGAGAGGGACAATCAAAAGCAAATGAGAGGACTTCCCTGGTGGTTCAGTGGTTAAGAATCCACCTGTCAATGCCAGGGTCATGGGTTCAATTCCTGGTCTGAGGACTCCACATGCCACTGGGCAACTAAGCCCATAGTGAAAGTCACTCAGTTGTGTCCAGCTCTCTGTGACCCCCTGGACTGTAGCCTGCTAGGCTCCTCTGTCTGTGGAATTCTCCAGGCCAGAATACTGGAGTGGGTTGCCATTCCCTTCTCCAGGGGATCTTCTCAACCCAGGGATCAAATCTGATCCCTGAATTGCTAGCAGATTCTTTACAGTCTAAGCCACTAGAGAAGCCCTAACGAAGCCCATGTGCCACAACTGCTGAAACCTGTGCACCCGACAACCCGTGCTCCCCAACAAGAGAAGCCGCTGCGGTGAGAAGGCCGCCTGCTGCCCACTAGAAAGTAGCCCCCACTCCTGTGCCTCGAGAAAGCCCGCACAGAGCGCCGAAGACCCAGTGCATCCAAAATAAATATATTTAAATGTAAGAAGTGTATAAGACATGTTAGTCAGTGGCAACTGCTATAAAGACCAAAAGCTCAGTGATATGTGGGATCCCTGTGGGCCGGGTGTGCAGTCAGAGCTTGGGGGGCTTGGTGGAAGTCAGACAAAAGTCTAGAAGGTTAGAGAAATTAGGGGCATGCAAGTGAGTAGGTGTGACTGGGGTATCAGAAACAAGGGTGTTTGTGAGTCTGCGGAGGAGACTGCTCTACCCCGGCATCCAGATCACTAGGTCTCTGAGGAAGAAAGAGGTGAAGTGATGAAGATGGTTTCATAGGCAGAAATTATTATGCAAGAGCTGTGTGGGAAAGTGGAAGGGCTGGACTGGGTGGTCAGTGGGAAGTTGCAACTGCCTCGAGAGGGTTTGGAAACTGTGGTGGAATTGGGGGCCCCCAGAAGTTTCCTTTGGGTATCAAAGGGAAGAGGGAGGGTGAGTACTTTGGGAACTTCACAGGGAAACCTTCCTCTGCACAGTGGGGGAGACCCGGGACTCCGATCTGGGGAGGCATCAAGTTCTGAGTCTACATTTACTGAGCACCAACTATGTGGGGGCCTCCCACACCGGGTCCTTACAAGATCTCTACAGGGGACTTACTCCCCCCCGCCCACCCCCACTGTATGTGTGCCCCTAGTCACTCAGTCATGTCCAACTCTTTGCAATCCTTTGGACTATAACCCACCAGGCTCCTTTGTCAGCTGTCCGGGATTTCCCAGGCAAGAATACTGGAGTGGGTTACGATTTTCTCCTCCAGGGGATCTTTCCAAGCCAGGGATCGAACCTGTGTCTCTTACGTCTCCTGCACTGCAGGTGGATTCTTTATCTGCTGAGCCANGTGGCTTCCCACACCCCAGGTCCTTACAAGATCCCTACAGGGGACTTACTCCCCCCGCCCACCCCCACTGTATGTGTGCCCCTAGTCACTCAGTCATGTCCAACTCTTTGCAATCCTTTGGACTATAACCCACCAGGCTCCTTTGTCAGCTGTCCGGGATTTCCCAGGCAAGAATACTGGAGTGGGTTACGATTTTCTCCTCCAGGGGATCTTTCCAAGCCAGGGATCGAACCTGTGTCTCTTACGTCTCCTGCACTGCAGGTGGATTCTTTATCTGCTGAGCCATAGGGGAAGCCCCCATTCTACAGTCAAAGAAATGGAAGCTCAAGGAGATGAAGTGATTTGTCCAAGGATAAGATCACATGCTCTAAGTGGTCTGAGCTGGGACTTGAACCCAGGTCTAGGGAGTGGCAAAGGTGATACCTTCTTGGTGCTTGAAATGCACCATTCATCCCTAGGAAGTAAAGTGTCCTAGAATCCTCATTTGGGTGCACAGCTGGAGCAGGGTCACCACGAACTGTGGGTGCAGGGGCAGGAGGATGCTGCCTGGAACACAGTAGGCGCTCAATGCTTACATGTGGTGTCTGCAGGACAGGCAGGACTGGCCTGGGGCAGAGGGATGTGGGGCTCTGGTTCCCCAGAAGTGAGGTCTTACAGACATATTTCACATCAGAGATGAATTCAAGGGGGCCACGTCATTGCCACTTACTTCGAGAAGCCCCTCGGGCCCCTCCATCTTTCTCCAAGTGCTTGGCCTCCACCCTCCCAAGTTCCTGCAGGAGTTGAGCCCACACTGAGTCACCCATGCTCAGCCCTGCTTGGCTCTGGTCAGTAGACATATACTTGTAAATATCCGAGTGAATGAAGATTGAGAAATTATAGCAGGGGAAAAATTACTTAATTCTTCCTCTTTTTGAATTGAGCAAAGGAAAACTTGCCGGGGAAATGAGGTCAGTAACTCGGGCATTGCTGACGAGCAGGGTCTGGTGCCCTGCATCTCCCAAAGGGAGGGCTGGGTATCAAGTCAGGGAAATGGGCCCAGAACCATCCCAGGCCCAGCCTGGCAGGCCCCCAGCCCTGTCACTCCCTCCTGGCTCCTTGGCCATTCCTATTCTCAGCCAAGTCCTCCCTAATGAGAAAAAAATGTTCTCATTCATGTATCTTACGGCATCTGGGTAGCAGGCCCAGGTGGGATGTGCAGATGGGGGTGGGCTGATGTGCAGGAGGAATTTGTGACCCCCAGATCTTATCCCTCCCTCTCAGAGTTGTTGTTGCTGTTGAGTCACTAAGTTGTGTCTGACTCTTTTGAGACCCCATGGACTGCAACTCACCAGGCCTCCTCTGTCCATGGGATTTTCCAGGCAAGAACCATGAAATGGGTTGCCATTTTCTTCTCCAGGAGATCCTCCTGACACAGGGATTGAACCCGTATCTCCTGCTTTGCAGGCAGATTCTTTTAACCACTGAGCCACTGGGAAAGCTCCTTATAAGTAGAGAGGTAACTGCAATTTTTGAAAAATAAAGCTAATAAAAATAGGAAAAAGTATAAGGAAAGTAATAAAAATTATGCATGATCCCAACACCCATTATAACCACTTCAAATATTTTTGCTTCTTCCCTTCCCTAAATAATTTTTAAAAATTATTTTCAGTTCTTTATTAATAAAATAAAACCTCTCAACTTATGGTTATAATTGTAATGGATGTTAGTTCATAGCCCAACTCACATTGGTAAAACCATTTTCATCCTGCAATTGCAAGAAATCCATAGCTTAGACTGTCAGCCTGAACCCCATCTCCATGGAGGCCCCACTGAGGGGATTTGCTTCCGGTGATTCTGAATGGAATGCCTAGAGGCCTCCTGCTTTTCGTTCTTGTCCTCTTCTTTGATCTACAAGACCTGCTCCTTCTCAGCATCTGTGCTTGTTGTTGTTGTTAATCACTAAAAAGTCTTTGTGACCCCATGGACTATATAGCCCACTAGGTTCCTCTGTCTATGGAATTCTCCAGGCAAGAATACTGGAGTGGGTTGCCATTTCCTTCTCCAGGGGATCTTCCTCACCCAGAGATCAAACCTGTGTCTCCTGCATTGGCAGGTGGATTCTTTACCACTGAGCTACTTGGGAAGCCCAGCTCTCCAGTGGAGAACAATCTTGCCCCAGCCACCTTCAGCCAAAGAAGCAACTCTTTGATTTGTTTTATAAACTGGATTTCCATCCTAATGGTCATCATTATTGAGTGCTTACTATGGTGGTGGTTGTTGTTCCGTTGCTAAGTTGTGTCCGACTCTTTGTGACCCCATGGGCTGCAGCACACCGGGCTCCCCTGCCCTTCACTATCTCCCAGAGTTTGTGCAAATCCATGTCCATTGAGTCAGTGATGCTATCCAGCCATGTATCATAGCATTTACTTTTCAATATCAACCTTGGGAGACAGGTATAGTTATTATTGTCATGCTACAGATTAAGAAACAAAGGGCTCAGAGAGGTGTAGTTATTTGTCCAAGGTCACACAGCCAGTGAGCAGCACAGTTGGAATGGCCAAGCAATCTGAGAAGGCTTAGTTGTCTTTTCTTCTAAGATTCCATCTGAACAGAGTTTTATGACCAAAAAAATATTTGAGAACCTCTGGTTTAGCCCATTCCAGTGCTTTTTCTTCAATGTCAGACTCCATGTGGAGAAGGCAAGAGATCTCTGTGAACTGGAGAGATCTTGGAGGGGTTCAAAAAGGAGACAGAGTTGAAGTGAAGCCAGGAAGGATGACTTACATCAGGAGCAGGAAGGCATCACATTTTAAAAAGTGTTCATTTATTTATTTGGCTGTGCTGGGTCTTAGTTGAAGCACACAGGGTCTCTGATCTTTGTTGTGGCATGCAGGGTCTTTAGTTGTGGCCTGTGGGATCTAGGTCCCTGACCAGGGATTGAACTTGGTTCCCCTGCATTGAAAGTGCACAGGCTTAGCCAGTGGACCACCACCTTAGTCCCAAGGCATCATATTTTAATGTGAGATTGTTTATGCCCAAGAGGCCTGGGTCCAAGTGGGAACCCTTTGGGGAAGTACGTTAGAGGAAGCCTTGGAGTAAGATGAGGTGGGGACAGGCTCAGGAAAGCTGTTTTCCCTTGGGAAAGTCAAAAAGAAGTGACAGATATGGCCTTTGTCTCCTGAAAAAGGTTGTTCTGAAGAACTGAGGCCACTGATTCCGAGTAGGTATACCTACTGGCAATGGAGTGGGATGAGTCTGGTAACTCCATCTCTCCCTGGTTTTCAGCCCTGTGTTCAGAGCACACGAAGAACCCCAAGTTCTCCATCTGTGAAGTCAAACCTCTTTATGACACATGGAATAATTTACGAGGCCCATTGCCTTGGGGTCTGGCAAATTCTTTATGAAACAAACTTCACATGTTAATGAGATTTGCTATTGGGAGATGTATACTGTGTCAGGTGTCCACACAGCCTGTTAGACTAGGATGAACGGCTTAAAATCATCTACAGAGCTGGGCTATTAAGTCTTGCCATTCAGCCTGCCCAGAGTTATTGCAAACATCAAATGGGAACTCAGGTGCAGAAGATGGTGAGTTAGGGAGGGGTGCTGACAAATTTCAACTTGTCACACTGAAATGCTCAGAGCTGGGGAAAAAACTATTAAAACCATAGAAGAAGTCCCAAATAAAAGAAGGGTATACATATCATGTTGGTAACGGAAAAACTTAACACTGCAAGGATGTCAGTTCTCCCCCAAATTCACCTATCAATTCAGTGCAACCTTAATTAAAATCTTAGCTGGAATTTGAGGAACTTAATTCTGTTCAGTTCAGCCACTCAGTCATGTCTGACCCTTTGTGACCCCATGGACTGCAGCACGCCAGACTTCCCTATCCTTCACTATCTCCCAGAGTTTGCTCAAACTCACATCCATTGAGTCGGTGATGCCATCCAACCATTTCATCCTCTGTTGTCCCTTTCTCCTCCTGCCTTCAATCTTTCCCAGCATCAGAGTCTTTTCCAATAAGTCAATTCTTCACGGCAGGTGGTCAAAGTGGTCAAGAGTATTCTAAATTGTGTATGGAAGAATAAAGAACCTGTAGAATAAAGTGAAATTTTAAAAAGAGCAAAGGAGATTCACTTTACCAGGTATTAAACATTCTACAGAGCCCTACCAAAGAAAAAAACAAAACTGTGTGGAACAAGACCATCAGCAGGAATGAATGGAACAGAATGAGTCGTTCAGTGACAGAACCATGTAATTATGATCAGTGATTAAAGAATGGACTATTTGGCCAAAGATATAGGAAAGACTGGCTCACTCTGTAGAGAAAAAACGAAGTTGGGTCTCTAGATCTTCTATACCACATATCATCTGGGTTGTATTAAAGACCTAGATGTGAGGTATAAGATCATAAAACTGATGAAAGAAAACATAGGAAAATACTTTTAAATCCACAGTGAGGAAGGACTTTTTGACTGAGATCCAAATGGCAAAAAATTTATGGATTTGATTACATTAAAACTAAGGTTTTTTTTTTTAATCAACAAAAGACAGTATAAACCAGGACACCAGATGGATGACAGAATGTAGAAGTGTTAGTGATATCTAAAAATGACAAGGAATTAATATCTAGAATATACAAGGAATTATTGCAAAGCTACAAGAAAAAGACAGGAAATAATAGAAATATGGTCAAAGGATATGAATAGGCAGTTCACAGAAGGGGAAACCCAAATGACTAAGTAGTGAAGAGGTGCTCAGACCCACGAACATTCAGAGAAATGCAAATGAGACAACGGTGACTTCTACTCTAGACCCATCAAATTGGCCAAAATCAAGTGTTGGCTAATAGCCGATCTGAGGGAAATGGAAGAAAGGGGAGCCCTCCTACCCCGCTGGTGGGAAAGGAGTGTGGTTGATGTGGCCATCCCAGAGGACCTGCTGGCAATGTTCTTGAAATAGGCACACGATGACCCCACGATCCGATAGTCCCACTTCAGAGACATTCAAACACCCACAGACACCACCGTGTGCTTTACAAGGACACATGGATTGTGTTTATGGTTGGGGCCAGGGGCCAGGGGCCAGGGGCTGGAGCGGGGGGAAATAAAGCCAGAGAGGAGGCTTGTAAGGCTAGATCTGAGGAGTATGATTCACTGAGTCCATTGTACCTGAGAGTGAGAGAAGTTATGCAAAAAAAGATTCCATTCACGCCAGCGACCGAACTGTCAAATAGCTAGGAATCACTTACCCAAAGGGGGAGGGGCTGGAGGAGGGGCTCGGGTTCCTGCCCAGGCTGGGGGTAGCCCCGTTTGTAATGGGTGGAGAACTCAAGAGGAGGCAGGGAAACTGAGGCCAGAGTGCGTCTGGGAGACATTCTTTGTTTCTTGAGTCTTTTTTTTGGCTGCGCTGGGTCTTCCTTTCCGTGCTCAGGCCCTTCGTTGCGCATGCGGGCTTTCCCTAGTTGTGGCTCGAGGGCTTAGTCGCCCTGGGACATGCGGGATCTTAGTCCCCCAATCGGGGATCGAACCGGCGTCCCCTGCGTTGGAAGGTGGATTCTTAACCACTGGACTACCAGGGAAGTCCTTTTCTTTCTTTCTCTCTTTATGACTGTGCTGGGTCTTCATTGCTGCACACAGGCTTCTTCTAGTTGCAGCGATTGGGGGCTATTCGTTGTGCTCGGGCTTCTCACTGCGGTGGCTTCTCTCGTTGTGGAGCATGGGCTCTAGGCACGTGGGCTTCAGCAGTTGTGGTCACGGGCTTAGGCGCCTGCAGCATGTGGAATCTTTCCAGACCAAGGATTGAACCCACATTGCCTGTACTGGCAGGCGAGTTCTTTACCACTGGATCACCAGGGAAGTCCTTGTGTTTGCTTCTTTAACTAGAAAGTGGGAATCTGCTGCTTCTTGACTCCTCCAGGCCCTGAAGGAGAGACAGTGAGGTTTGGAGAGTGGGTTGGGTGGATGGGTGGCAGTTGGGAGAGTGGAGAGGGTAGATGGGAGGCAGGAATGAGGGTAGAGGGTAGTGGGGTGAAGGTTGGGGGTTCGGGGAGGAGAGACTCATCCTTCAAAGGAAAGGAATAGGGTAGTGCCTTGATGAGGCTGAAAGGAGGTAGGAGAATTGAAAGCTTTTTGAAAACACAAAGGGCTGTAAAAAGAAACCCGCTGACAAGATGAAAAGAACTGGGCACGCGGAAGGGAGTCTCCTCTCGCTGCTGGTGGGAGTGTAAGCGGTAAGGCCTCTTGGCCAGGACCTGGCAAAAATGAACATGTGTAAACCCCACTGCCTGGCAGTGCTATGGTACTTTTTAGGTTTACGACCCAGAGAAACCCTCAATCCAATGCTTCAGGAAACAGGCTCCAGGATGTGCCTTGGGCCAGAAGTGCAAACACCTGACAGTTCAAGGGCAGCAGGTAAACAGAGGGGGGAGGACAGGGGGGCAGGCAGGCGTGCGGGGCAGCACCAGGTCTGAACTCAACAACACGGAAAGTTCTCAGAAACACGCCTGAGGGGCGGTGGGGGGGAAAAACCAAGGGGCAGAAGAGCATGTGCCTGGTAGATTGGTATAAACACAGAAACACACATTTAATAATCCTCCCCATCATCCAGTCACATGAAAAGGCAGAAAAAAGATTTGTGAGCAACATGGCAGACTCAGAGGCGTCTGAGCTGTCCCCCAGTAGCTGCCTTTGCAGGGAAAGAGAAGGGACTAGACCAGGGGCTGGGGGTCAAGATGGACTTTGGTTTTAATTACCAAATAATTTGAAGCAAAGAAATAATTCAACAAAAATGTACTGAGAGACTATGATTAGGAAAAAAAAAAAACCAACCCAAAACAATGGAATCAGTGTCAGCGCTGCTTCCTTAGTAGGGGCTGGAGAGCTAGGAGAGAACAAAAGAGACATGATTCCTGCCATCACAGGAGAGACAAACAAATAGAGAACTTATACCAGCTGCTATGAAGAAAAGTAACTTTAGGGGACTTCCCTGGTGGTCCAGTGGTCCCTAGAAATCCACCCCCCAATTCAGGGGGCCCCAGGTTCTATTCCTAGTCAGTGAACTAGATCCTACATGCTGCAATTAAGAGTTTGTATGCCTCAACTAATGATCCCACATGCTACAACCAAAGATCCTGCATGGCACGATGAAGAGGGATGATCCCTTGTGCCATAACTAAGACCAAGCGCAGTCAAATAGATAGGCAAACATTAAAGCAAGAAAGACAAGCAGCTTTAGCGAGGCAGGTCAGAGAAGCATCTCTGAGGAGGTGGGCAGACTGAGGAGGTGTGTGAGCAGACTGGACCAGAGTGAGGCATAGTCACGCAGGCATCTGGAGGAAAGGTGATCTGGGTGTTTTGCATGTTCAGGATCAACCAGGAAGATAGAGGGTCAAGTGTTAGGATAGAAGGTCAGTGAGGAAGGAGGGCAGACCTGGTTGTTAACATCAGTCATTCCTGGGTAGTGGGAATATGGGTGATTTTTATAATACACTCTGAGATTTTTTTTTAATTAAAAAAAATCAAAACAAAGACATTGTAAGGTTGAAAGACAGATGGATGTAAAATGCAGCAGCTTGGTTGGCAGAAGGATGAAAGGGTGATCTACCCATTGTGGAAGGCCCTGTGTGGGATCAAGGTGATCATTCCTGCAAGACAGGTATGTCCCCTCTATACAGTTGAAGGCAGGGGGTTAGAATCCAGCCAACATCTCATGGAAGTCAGAGTACTTGAATCAGAGTTAGAATCAGGACCGGAGAGCTGCTAGGACCTAGTCCAGAGATGGCAGAGGCCAGGTGACCTGCTGAGGCTGCCCCTCCCCACCCAGTGCACATCTGGCTACTTGGTCAAACATCCTTTCATGTGGAGTCCACATGCAGGCTCCAAATCCTTTTCAGGAACTTCCCTGGTGGTCCAGTGGCTAAGACTCCACACTGCCAATGCTGAGGGCCTAGGTTTGATTCTTGGTCAGAGAACTAGGTCCCATACACTGCAACTAAAAGATCCTGCATGCCACAACCAAGACTTGGTGCAGCCAAATTAATTAATTAACTTAAAAGAATCCTTTCCAACATGGAGCCCTAGGCAGCTATCACCAAGCTGAGTTGGCAGGCTAAAAGCAGCCTGCCTCCCATGCCCTGATCTAATCCAGCCCTCTCATGTTCTAGATGTTCTAGGCCCTCACACAGGGTGGGGGCTAGGATGGGAATTCCCCTGAGTCTGAGCTGGCCTCCACCTCCTGGGCTTAGAAACTCAGGGTCTTTAGAAGGTTTGGGGTCAATCTGGGGATCGATTACTGCGAAGAGGCCATCCAGAACAGGAGGTTGTGGTGGAGCAGGGGGAGGAGGAGGCCTGCAGTCTCCCTTCTCCAAATTGCCTGGGGTCTTCCTTGAGGGTCATGGGGAGGGACAGCTGCCCTCCTCTTCTTCAGGAGGAAATGGGGAGGGGAGCAGTGTCCCCAGCCCCCAGCTTGGTCTGGCCAGCTTCACCCCGTCCCCACCAAGACGTGGCCCTGAGGTAGACGGGAAGGCAGGTGGGAGGCCTCGACAGCGAGAGGAGGCAGTTGCAGAGCTGGGGCTCACCCCAGTGCTACTTCCTTTTTGAGATTTTGGGACATGAGTCATCAAGGGGCTGGCCCTGAGCATCCAGGGCATTGAGACATGCAGGACAGTGAGATAAGAGAAAAGGTCGCCTGCTCAGTCTGTGGGCCAAACTGGGTGAGGCTGGCAGTGGGGTCCTGCTAAGACAAGATCCCAGTGGAACTCGCCCCAGACCAAATCCCACTGAAGGCCAGTTCTGAGAACTCCCTGTAGTGTAAACCACCCCTCCAAGCCCACCCTCAGCAACGTCTTCTGAAACGCCCTGACCACCTGTGCCTTCAACAGCACCTCTTGCTGCTGGCTGAAGCTACAGAGCTGTTCCTCCAAATGCAAACACCCGGTACACAGTAGGTGCTCAATAAATGTTGGTGGACAGTCTGGCTGTTCTCACACATGATGCCTGCTGAGCTGAGCCTTCCTCTACACGGCTGGTGAAGCACAGGCGTCGGCTTGCTGGGGTGGTGTGCGCAGGATGGCTGGGGCTTTCCGAGAACTACTGGCTGCACTGGGAAGCGGGGGAAGCTCCAGGGAGCCCCAGGGTTCAGACACTGTACATGCTGCCCCTGATTTGGGGACCAGAGGGCCATGGTTCTGTGTTCTGGAAACCAGCCTGCCACCCTTTACCGAGGAGCAAGTGGGGTTTTTCTGCCTTGTGGCGCTAGGGGTCTCTGAGGTACATGGTCTGGTAGACCTGGTTGAGTGCACAGGGCCTGGGAGTGATTGGACTGGACTGGATTCTGGGGCATCGACCCTGACAATCACTCAACCATTCATTTGCTGACTCACTTCTTCACCCCTCTCTTGTCTCCTGCACACGCTCATCCTGTTTACAGCCTTCACCCACTTCAACTGTACTGAGCCTCCACTCCAGGTATCGCCTGGCCACCGGGGAAACAGAGGGGACTGTGACCAAGTTGCTCTGCTCTTGAGGATCACACAATCCAGCAGCGAGAGGCAGTCAGCTGAGCAGAGCTCCTTGGCTACGAGTTTCACTCCCCTTGCTTGACATGGCAGGTGATTAGGGACCACAAGACTGATGGAGACGCTCATCTGCTTCCACTTTCAGCGCCCAGCTCCCCAGGGCTGCACACAGCAGGTGCTTCATAAAAGTCACAACATGAGCTGGAGCCTATGGCTGGATGTGTCTGAGGTGGTAGAGCTGGAGTGAGCCAGGGTGCATGGGTGTGAGCTGGGCTGCTTCAGGTATAGGGTGAAGGGCAACCATGGGCTCCTAGGAGGAAGCCAGTCTTGGGTCCTCTCTGATCCATAGTGCTTGCTACAGGGAGCAAGCACTGGGTGGAAGGCAGAAGGCAGGAGGCCTCCTACCACTCATGTAGGAGACAGAGAGATATAGAAAGTATCTCTTACTGGCCATATAAGCTGGACCTCTCTGTTGCAAAACAAAGTGTGTAATTCATCTGGCCCAGAGAAGACTTCTAATAACTACTAGTATCACAATTACTAAGAAAGGAGAGGAGACATGTAAGCGACTAACCATACCCAAGTGAGTGTCATGCTAAAGGTCTGTGGAAGAATCAAACCCTGCTTGGGTTGGTGGGGTGTGGTTAAGGGCAAGTTTCACCAAGAAGAGAGAGTTGTGCTTTGACTTGAAGGACAAATGGGTGATCATTCAGCAAATAGGAGGGAAAAACATCCCAGGCAGAGGGACCCAGGTGAACAAAGGCATGGAGGTGGGAACTCAGGATGCTTTAGGGAATCCAGGGTGGTTAGAGTGTGGAGGTCGGGGTCATGGTGCAAGAAATCCACCTGGTAGGCAGGCTGGACCAGGATGTGAAGGTCTCCAGCATCTCACCAAGGAGGCTAAGCTCAATTCTGCTGCAGGGAGCCATGGGTTAAGGCACTGGTTCTCAGCTTCACCACTATCAACATTTGGGCCTGGAAAACTCTCTGTTATGCAAAACATTGCAAGGGGCTATGCTGTGCATAGTAGGGTATTTAGTAGCTCCTCTTTGGTCTCTAGCCACAAAATAGGAGTAGCCCGTGCCCCCTGCAATGGTGAGAAACCAAAATGTCTCCAGGCATTGCCAAATGTCCTCTGAAGGAGGGGGCAAAAATCACCCCTTGGTTGAGAATGACTAGACTAGAAGGAATTATATGACTGCCTTACGCTTTTGAGAGCTGACCCTGGCCACACCCTGGCTAACTGAAGAGAGGAACAGAGCCTGAAGACCAGGGTACTGGTTTGGAGGCCATCAGAGCATCACAAGTAAAAAATGGCCAAAGTCAAAGCCAGGGCCAGGCTGTGGGGCAGGAGGAGAGGGGCAGGGTGTTCCAGGCACCTCCCATGCTGTCATGGATGTACCAATGGCATGTACAATATGCTGGGTTCTAAGATCAAAAACCCCATCTGGAAAAGAGAGTCCTGGGCCACCGATACAGGTCACACTAAGAGACTGAATGTCAAAGCAGAAATCGGCCATTGCCTACCCAGTGCTGAAACATGTCAGGTTGGAGAAGCCAAAAGAAAGGATTGGGGAAGGGGTGAAAGGAGTCACCATTGTGATGAGCGCCCCCTGCTGCCTTGCAAAGGAGAGGCGAAGGTGCTTCCCCTTCCCTCCCAGCAAGCAGGAGGGGTACCAGGCCCACTCTGAGAGCTTGACATTGCCGGCGTTTAGGGACCACAAGACTGATGAGAGACTGTTTTATTTATTTATTTTTGGCGGTGATGAGTTTTCATTGCTGGGAGGGTTTTTCTCTAGTTGTGGCGAGTGGGTACTATTCTCTAGTAGGATTGTGCAAGCTTATTGTGGTAGTTTCTCTTGTTGCAGAGCAGGGGCTGCAGGGCATGTGGGCTTCAGAAGTTGCAGCATGGGGACTCAGTAGTTACAGCTCCCAGGCTCCAGTGCACAGGCTCAGTAGTTGTGGCGCATAGGCTTAGTTGCTCCGTGGTATGTGAGATCTTCCTGAATTAGAGACTGAACCCCGTTCTCCTGTGTTGGCAGGCAGATTCTTTATCATTGAGCTACCAGGGAAGCCCCTGATAGGAGACTCTTATTGTCTGTGTACTACTTAGCGCCCAGCACCCTAGGTCTGGCACACGGCAGATGCCTGATCAAGATGGTGATGTGAGTTGGAGCCTGTGGCTGGAAAGGCCTAAAGTGGCAGAGTTGGGATGAGACAGGGTGTGTGGGTGGGAGCCAGGCTGCTCCAGTGTAGGGTGAAGGGGCAACAACCATGGGCTCCAGGGAGAAAACCATCCTTGGGTTATCTCTGACCCATAGCACTTCCTATGGGGAGCAGCCTTGGGCAGGAAAAGCCTGGAGACCACCACTCATGTAGGGGACAAGGGGGATATGGTAAGCTGTGGTCAGCAGGAGACTCAAGCATCTCTGGTGCTGGGGAGCTATGGCCAGAGCAATCAGTAAACAGGTCTAGAAACCTGCAAGAGTGCCCCGAGAGATAATGAGCCAGAACCTGCCTCCCAGAGGCCCCATTGTGTTTGTGTGTGGGGTGGTGGTGGTGACAACTCTAGCTGCCTCGAAACACTGCGTCCTTTGCTTCCGAAACCTTTCTACACATTTGGCAGGGTCAAGAGAGAAGTCGTTGGGTCCTCCCACTCCTAGGCAGGTTCCTGCCAGGGTTCAGTTGGACAAAGGGAGAAGCTCCACCCTGGATAAGAGACTGCAGCTCTGTCGAGTCCCCAGGGCAGGATTGGAGTCTCATCTGGTGACTTGCCTGGAAGTGCCTGGAAAAGCTCCAAGATTTGCCTAGGATTTCATGCAGAAAGAATAGGTCCCCAGAACAAACACAATAAGGAGTGAGACTTTCTCCTTAGCCCCTCACCGGTTATCTGCCTCTGCTCACCTCCAGGCCCTGCTATCAAGCCCCTATTCCCACCGCACCCCCATTGTACTGTTGTTGTTATTCAGTCGCTAAGTTGTGTCCAACTCTTTGTGACCCCATGGACTGTAGCATGCCAGGCTTCCCTCTCCTTCAAAATCTCCTAGAGTTTGCCCAGATTCCTGTCCATTGAGTCAGTGATGCTATCTAACCATCTTATCCTCTGCTGCCCCCCTTCTCCTTTTCCCTCAATCTTTCCCAGAGTCAGAGTCTTTTCCAAAGAGTTGACTCTTCACATCAGGTGGCCAGAGTATTGGAGCAACAGTATTTCCAATGAGTATTCAGGATTGATTTCCTTGAGGTTTGACTGCTTTGTTCTTGCAGTCCAAGAGACTCTCAAGGGTCTTCTCCAGCACCACAATTTGAAAGCATCAATTCTTCAGCACTCAGCCTTCTTTAGGGTTCAACTGTCATGTCTATGACATGACTACTAGAAAAACCACAGCTTTGACTATATGGACTTTTGTTGGCAAAATGATGTCTGTGCTTTTTAATATGCTGCCTAGGTTTGTCATAGCTTTCTTTCCAAGGAGCAAGCATCTTTTAATTTCCATTGCAGTGGGATGATCTCAACAAACTACGTCTCTCAGGTTCCTTTCCTAAATAGCTCCTATTTTAGATTTGGCCAATGGGAGGCGACTGGTGGGCGACTGGAGGGTGAGAGGATGGGGGAAGCCAGGGCCCTCTGCTCATGCCCTGTCTCTAACAGTGACTCTGTCCCCTCCATGTTTCCAGATGACTCTAGATGCCCCAGCTCCTGGCTTTGGTAATGCCACTTCCGGCCCCAGAGATGGTGGTGGCTTCTTGTAGTTGCTAAACTTGGAATAGTATCCCTTTCCCCTAAGTCTTCTTTTAATTTCTCTAACATCTTATAACCAATTCCTCTGTATTAAGTACCTTGTATAGCCCAGCCTTAAGTTTCTTGGTGGCTCAGATGGCAAAAAACCTGCCTGCGATGCAGGAGGCCTGGGTTCAATTCCTGGGTCAGGAAGATCCCCTGGTCTGAATGGCAACCGACTCCAGGATTCTTGCCTGGAGAATTCCATGGCCAGAGGAGTGTGACGAGCTACAGTCCATGGGGTCACAAAGAGTCGGATACGACGGAGCGACTAACACTTTCATTTTCATAGGATAGAGGGTTTGCTTTCCTGTTGGGTTGGCTGTCACCCAGCTCTTGGAGTCCAGCTGGTGGAATTGAGTTGGACGGTGGGACCCCTGGAGGATCCCCACGGTTGGAGTGGTGGTGGTGGTACTGCTGCTGCTCCCTGGCATGGGGAGCTGTTGGAGGGAATGAGTCAGCGGGACCCACTGGGTTTGGGATGTGCAGGGGACATCCACTGAGGTGTCACTCTGCTCCTGGTCTTGGCTCTCTCTCAGGGATAAGGAAGTCCTTCAAACTGCTCCCAGACAAGACTTGTAAGGGCCAGAAGAAATCTTCATGCCAGTTTTAGAGGCTGACCCTCTCTACAGAGTTAATGTTTTCGGCTATGCTAGCCTCACCCTCAGCGTGGCCCGTGTCTCAGAAATGTGTGGGAACCAGGTAATTTCCCAGTCTCCTGAACAGGAGGTGGGATTTTCCATCCCCCAAGGGTCACTTCCCAGTTTCTCACTCAGTGCTTAGAAGCATCGTCCTTACCATCCCTGGGGCTGGTGGCCAGAGCAGGGGGTCCCCTGTCTTGGGGCAGTGAGGGAAGAGAATAAAGTCCTGCCCACCCTGCCCCCCGTCGAAATACCCTGTGTACTAGGGGCAAGGACTCCTGGGGCTGGTGGAACTTTTTGGTCACTCAGGGCTGGTCTTGGTATTAGAAGTCTTGGCACTCAGAGTGGCAGCTAGAATGGGTGCTCAGATGTAAACTCCAGGGAAACCAGCCTTTGTGGCTCTTGGCCTGGGCTAGGCCCTTCTGGGCCCCCACAGCTTCCTGGACAGTTTTCTGTCCCAGTCTCTGTTTACTTGTTTGCTACCAGGACTGGAGACTCAAGGAGGTCAGGGCTGGGCCAGGCTCACTCTGAGGAGGGTAGAAGAATGTTTAAGGATAAATGAGCAGATGAAGAATAGAAGTAACAGCTAATATGCACACAGAGCTTACTAAGTTACTTAGATACTTACATTATAAGTTTACCTGCATATATAATATATACTATATTGTTGTTTAGTTGCTCAGTCCTGAGGGACTGTATGCAACCCCCTGGACTGTAGCCTGCCAGGGTCCTTCTGTCCATGGGACAAGAACATGCAAGAATACTGGAGTGGGTTGCCATTTCCTCTCTAGGGGATCTTCCTGACTCAGGGATTGAACCTGTGTCTCTTGCGTCTCCTGCATTGCCAGGCAAATTCTTTACCGCTGAGCCACCAGAAAGTCCAATGTATACTATAGTATGTTTACTCCATAACTTTCAATCTTCAGACTATCTCTTTGAGGTTAATGCAGAGATTCAGACTCAGGTGGGCCGACTCTAAAGTCTAAATGAGCGAATAATCTAGGACGCCTCTAGCTGAGCTCGTGTCACTTTTGTGCGATATTTTCCCCAAATTGTGCCCCACTCCTCCACGAGAGTGGAGAGCCTGACGCGGGTGGAAGGGGTAGGTGGACGAGAATAGGTCGGCAGGCAAAGCCTCGGGGCAACCACAAGCCTGGTAGGAGCCTGTCCCCCGTGAGGGTTTCCCGCGCCACCTCCGGGAAGCTTGATTCTAACAGGAGGGGATGTTAGAAGGAGGTTGCAGGGTCTCGGCGGGCGGGGAGTGGCTGGCGCTGGAGGTCCGGACCCAGCGCCGAGGCGGGCAGACTCCGGTGAGAGTCCGAGCTGTGGTGCAGGGTGGCCGGCGGGGGGCGGGTGCAGGAGGGCGAGGAGGTGTGTCCGCTCCCGGTCCCGCCCCTCGGCCTGTCTCGGGCCGCGCACCGGCTTTCGCTTTCAGTCGCTGGCGCGGAGGCAGCGGAGCGGGAGCGGGCGCTCAAGGGCGCGAGCATTTGGCCAACCCGCCCGCACCTATGGCGCCCACCGCCTTCTGGGCCGCGCTGGCGGTCGGTCTGCAGTTCTGGGCCGCGGGCCGCGCCGTGCCCGCCCAGGTAGGTGACTCGCGCGGCCCCGCGGGGGGCGCCATCCCACCCACCCCCGGGTTGGCGTGCGTCCCCCGCCCCCGGGGCGCCCTGACACGGGAGCTGGACTCTGGGCCATGGAAACAGGACCAGAGGCGCGCGCCTTTGGAGGCCTTAAGGGGACCTCGGGTTTGGCACAGGTGCGTCCAGAGGTCTGGAGCTCTGGACACCGCCGTCGGGGGTGGCACCCTGGTCCCTCAGGCAGCGCAGCCCAGGGCGTTGGTGGCCAGCCAGCGGGCTCTGGACAGATCTCACCCAGACTCTGGACCACAGCTCCCGTTACCCCTGCACCCCCTGCCCTCCCCGGGGTGGCTTTGGGGTGAGGGTAGGTGGTGAACTGTACTGGGGCGCTGTCCCCTCTGCAGATGCCCGGCACCTTCTTCAGAAGACTTCCTCCTCTTCTGGGCAATGCTTTTCTACTTTCTTAGAAATATACTGGGGCTGCGCCTCTAAAAGAATAGGGCAGGTGTGCAGTAAGTGCCTAATAAGGGCACATTCAGACTATGGGCTGTCTTCTGAGACCTTTGCCCAGACCCCACTTCAGAGTCTGCCCTGTCAGGACTCTGGAGTGGTGGTGAGGAAGATACTGTCCTAGAGTTCCCCTGGTCTGACCTCCCTGAGGATCTGGGGACAAGGCTGAGGGCGGACTTCTGGGCTGGTTGTCAAAACTGACATGATCTCTAAGGGGCTCCAGGAAAACAGAGAGAGCAGAGACCCCAGAGCTGTTATTCAGTACTAACTGCACTCACCAGACAGCAAGGGAAAGTGTGCAGAGGACTGTTCCTCCTTTGCCCTTTGTGGCTGGTAAGAATGAATGGCCCTATTTTGCAGAGAAGGAAAACTGAGGCTCAGCAAGCTTGTATTTCGTAGAAGGGCATGGGAGGGTGCTCTTCCCTTAAAGAGGACATCCTTCCTTTCCCTTCTTGGCAAATGAGGAGGTGTGCCTTCATTCCTTCTCATGATCTTATGGATGGGTGTGTACTGACCCGTCTGGACATCTTGACCAGGGAAGAAAGTAGGAGGTGACATTGATTCATGTGAGGTGACTCACAGGCTAAGGCTAAAGATACCTTAGAGTCCAGCTCTCCAGGGCAGAGGATGGAGGCTGTCAGCTCAGAACTGAATCATTCACATTTGGTGTGGGGGCGGGTCGCTGTCCCAGAGATTGTTGTGTAAACAGAGATCAGGAGAGTCCCAACTCTGAGACCTGAATATGGATGCCCATGGCTGTGGTCCCCAGCCTGCCTGCAGGGTACCAAGACTAGGGGCATTGTCTGCCTCGGCAAACCTGGGTCATGGGAGCTCCTGGGGGGAAGAGGCATGAGAGGCATGAGGCTTCTCTTCCGGACAGTGGCCGCTTGTCCTGGAGTTGTTAGAGGGCTTTGCCTGAGTCTCTTGCTTCCCTCCCCTGTGACCTGCTCCCATATCAGCTTGTTCCCTCCTTCCCAGGATTGTCTCATCACTGGAGCAACCATCCTCAAAGTAGAGCACCTCTCTCCTTGCCTGAGAAGTAAAAGGCCCTCAGTGGCCAAGGCAGAAACTGCTCTCCCCTCCACCCCACCTGCTGCCCCTGCTGCCTCGCTCTCAGGCTAGAGCGAGTGAGGCATCTGGGTGTTTCATGGACGTTGTGTATCTTCACGCTCCATGCTGCCCCCTCTCCATGGTAACCCCTCCCCCATCCTTCAGAGTCTTTCACACATTTCCCCCTATCCCTACCCCAAAGCCTTTCCTCAGTTTCCCAGTTGAATTTGATGAACTGCTTTTAGAACTCCCAGCCCTTCATCTCCCTTGGGAGAGACATCATTCTACCTTTTAATCTGGTGTTTTATCCACTTCAGTAGATGGAATGTTCCTTGAGGACAGGTTCTGTGCAATCTTCCTCCTTATTATTAACACCACCACCACACCTTTTTTTTTAATACCTACTGCGTGCCAGGTACTGGCATTGAATTTAATTGCAGAGTCTTGCTGAAACTTTCCTTATAGCAGCTCCTAAAAGGTGGTCTTCCCATTTAGAGATGTGGAAACCGAGTCTCCGAGAGGTTACGACATTTCCCAGGATTGTAGAACTGGAGGGTAGCGGGTGAGGAGATTTGAATACAGGTCTGCCTGATTCCAAAACCCTTCTCACTCTACTCTCCCTGCGCCTGTGTCTCCCTCCTGCCCCCAGCTGGGTCCCTGGCACTCAGTGATGTCCAGTTATATTGGATGTAACAGAGCGAGTTGCAGAAAGAGCCCCAAGGAGACTTTGAACTAACCACAGGCGCAGGAGAATCACTTTGCCAGCTGGGTTTTTGCTTCCTTTAAAAGCTGTATATGCCAGCTGGTGTGAAATACATCATTCATTCATCTAATCATTCATTCATTCAACAAAGAAATGCCAGTAAAGCTGACAGGTTAGGTGGGCAGTTGGTGCCGACTGATGGGGGTGGGCAGGACCCCTAGCTGTGTAGCTTTCTGTTGTTCCTGGGAGGGGGCTGAGGGGACCTCTACCTGCTGGATGACCTACCTTCCCCTGGAAGTCCTGAGGCTGAGGGGCCTCTGTTTGACTTATTATTATTATTATTTGTTTGGCGCCAGCTTGAATTAGGAGAAAGGTTAGGGGCCTCCAGTTTGGCCTAGAAATATCGGCTTTTGGTGGAGATGGGTGATCCAGGGTACCTGCTGTCCTGGGATGTCCCTTTGCCCCTGTCTGAGATCCCGGAGGGGAACCTGCTTGCTGGCTGAGGATGTGGCCCTCCCTGGTCCTGGGGCCTGGCCCAATGGCTCCTGGAGCACTCTTCTTTTTCAGGGCTGGGAGACATTTATGGTCTTGACCATCAGTGCTTCCTGGAGGACTAACCAAGAAGGATGGAGGGGGAGAGTTTTACTGCCATCCGTGGGGTGTTTGTATGTGTGTGTTACCTTCAGCTCTACACATCAACTTAGTTGTTAGCTTTATACAATGCTGGCTGCTTTTCTGTTGTTCAAACGTGCGACACACACACACCTGCCTCAGGCCCTTTGCACTTGCTTCCCCTTTACCTTGAATGCTTCCAATGTTCTCCTCTGGTCTCATTCCCGTACTTCCTTCTGCTCAAACAAATTCTTCTCAGGGGTGCCTTTTCTGGCCAACTTACATACAAACTTCCCCTCCAGATACTCTCACTTCCATAATCTGCTTTGTTTTTTTTGTATAACACTGATGGCCTATTAAATTTCTTTCACTTTTATTGTGTCTTTCTACTCGAATGTTAAGTCAGCTGTGGGGCAGGGACTTGTTCACTACTGTAGACTCATGGCCTAGAAGAGGATTTTTCATTCTCAGTGCTCTTGACATTTGGGCTAGGTGGTTCTATGGGAGTTGTCCTCTGAGTTGTAGGATGTTTAGCAACGTCCTCGACCTCTACCCACTAGATGCCAGCAACACTCGTCCTTCAGTTGGAAATATCCCCTGATAGGGTTTCCCTGGTGATCCAGTGGTTAAGACTCAGTGCTTACACTGCAGGAGGCGCAGGTCTGATCCCTGGTGGGGTGACTTTTGCATGCTGTGAGGCTCAGCCAGAAAAAGAAAAATAAATGCCTCCAGATACTACCAAGTGTCCCCTGGGGGAGAAATTATCCCAGTTGAGAACCACTGGCTTAGAACACTGCCTGACATGTAATTAGTGCTAAAAAATATTGAATTAATGTCCGAAAATATTCATCTGACCTTTGTAATGACCCTGTTTTTTGGATGAGATAGCTGAGTTTGAAGAGCCAATGGTGGCAGGCGGGGCTGGGCTCCAGTTTGTCTCCTCTCTGGGGTGATTCTCTGGGCTCTTCCTCTGCTCTGCTAGGTCTGCTGAGGCTAGCAGTGCTCTCCCCAGAGTGCTCACCCGCCCACATCCCCCTCTCGGCTCGTGACAGGGCCACCCACTGGCAGTGACTCAGGAACCCAGGAAGCATGTGATTTGCCCGGAAGCAGGCAGGGAGGAAAGCTAGGAGTTTAGGACAGAGAGAGGGGTGCTACCAAGGGAAACAGGAACAAAGCAGAGATGCTGTGATTCCCACTTAGGGACATCCCATCAGGCCCCACGAAAGCAATATTGATGACTTAGAAGAAGGGCCCTGGCCTCAGAAGTGGACAGACCTTGGCTCACCCATTACTTTGCTATTTATAGACTGTGTGATCTTGATGTATCTGTCCATCTATGGATGCCTGCCTTTATGTTCCCATCTGTAAAATGGGAATGATCCTCCACCTCTCTGGCTAGTTGTCAGGATTAAAAAGTGCTTTCTAACTTGTGCAGCCCATTGGCAGTTGTTAGAGCATCTGTGGCTTTGCTGGACCTGGGACTCCCCGTGGAGTCAAATTCCCAGGGCCCCATGGTAGGGGTGGCAAACCTCCATGTGCCCAGAGCTCCTGCCCAGAAAGAACAGTTTCCCTCCTGCCCGCCTTCTAGCTGTGCTTCCTGCTCAAGACCTGCTTCCTGGGGCTCCTCACACCACCTGCCCAACTGCCTGGCCTCAGGAGCCAGAGTGTGGCAAACGCTATGGGGTTAGGAAATCCTCCCCTCCCCTTATTCCTTTCAGTGAGTGACAGGTGCTGGATCTCATTTGAGGGTGAACAGGGGGACATGGGGCATAGAATAGGGGAGTCTCATAACCTTGCTGTGGAGAGAATGCAGAAGGCCTCCACTTTCTCACCATCAGCAAGATGGGCGTGGGATGACTCCAGACTGCCTTTAAAATCTCTTCCATCTCTGACCTCTGCAATCTGGAAGATTCTGTTTACTTGTAACCCTGAGAATGGGAAGCCCTGTGAAGGCTCTTATATGGTCATGCTGTCCATGACTGCCATTCTCCAAGTAGTTTCTGAGATAGCAGGGCCCTGATAAAGGAGCACTGGCCTGGGGGCCAGGAGACCAGAGTTTCCATCTGTGCACTGAAGTACCAGCTCACTGTGACCTTGATCAGGTTACTTAACCTCTCTGGGCCTAAGCACCCCTATCTCTATAAAACCTAACAGCACTGATCCTAACACACTCTTGGAGTGCTGGAGAAGCATCAGCTTTGTTTGTGCTTGATACAGGCCACAGACTGGGGGTGAGGGGGTTTAAGAGTTTTCCCAGGAAGGAGAGTCCTTCCCTCCCCACCATTAATATCTCTGCTTCTCAATCTCTCTTCTTGCTGACCTCAATCCTACTTGCTTTGGCTGGCATGATTTCCCTGACTCAGGCCACAGTAGCATCAAGGCTGCTGGTCAGCTTGCAGCCAAGACAAGATGCACAACCCTCAGGCAGAGTAGGCTTCACGGGTTTCTCACCTCCCTACCCCTTACGACCTAGTTAGCCCCTCTTAATGTTCAGGCACTTCTGGGCTGAAAGTCTGTGCCATGAGCATCACTGTGGACCTGCTGCCTGGGATCCCGCAGGTAAAGGGAAGCCTTGAGTGGGGAGAGGGTGTTCCTTGCAGAAACCTTTGTGGCTGCGATGCCTCTGCACAGCCTCCCCCGGCTCTGAGTCCCTGGGCTTTGGGCATGAGTGCCCCTCTGCTGAGATGCTGACTGGGGGGCTGGGACTCTGGAGCCCACAGTTTCCAGTGTCGCGTTGTGAGGTCACAAGTGGTGGTGACATCACTGTGGTTTGAGGCTCTTGAGGTGCGTGCACAGGAAGAGGAAGTGTCTGTTCACGGAGAGGGGTTTGCAGGAGTTGATTTCCGACTGCCCCAAGTTTGAGCGGTGCTGGGGGAGGTGGCAGGGGGCAGGGCAGCTGTCCAGGAGGCCCCAGCTCTGTCTCTGCCCTGGTGTCCTGTTGATCATGTCAGATCGCCTTACCTCTCAGCTTCTGTGTCCTCTTTGCAGGGGAGGAGAGCTTGGAACAGGCTGCATCTCGGTTGTTGCCTGCGGAGGTGGAAGATCATGATACTACCTTGTGTTACTAGAACAAGACCTGTTAGCTAGCCCATGAGGCTGCAGAGCCCACCTCCCTGGCCCCAGGCGGGCCAGCTACCCTCCTACTCTTGGGAGCAGACACTGAGTGGGCACGTGTGGGAATAGTTGGCAGCCCAGGGTGATTTCGAGGGACATGGGTGGATCCCTTTGGCCAGCAAACTGGTGGTCCGTCCCCGGCTTCAGAGCCGGGACCCTAGGTTGATTCAGTGCTCTGACCGAAGATGGGGCAGAAATCCCCAGGGGCTTTTGTTTTCCTCTGCTGTCCAGACAGCAGCCCACCTGTCTGTTTCCATCTGAGCCTGGCCCTGTGGTGGGTATGGCTGATGTGGCCACAGGTTCAGGGAATTGAGTGGGCCGGAGCGTGAGAGTGGCTCGGGGAGGGAGTTGGGGCAGGGAGGCTGTGGACGGGCATCTTCCAGGCATTCACAGAAAACCTTCTACAGTGCCGTTCAGGAGAGATGCCTGAGACTGCGGAAGTGAGCAGAGCATGGAGTCAGGAGTGGGAGTCCAGGCCCAGCCGTGGCTTGGCCTCCAGTTTCAGAGGGCTTGGCTAGTCCTCTTCTCCTCTCCGACCCTCAGCGGAGACCAGCACACCTGGCTCACTCCCACTCTAGAGTCCTTCAGTGCTGACTTTTTGATGGGGAAGAAGGGAGATGGTGGGGAGGGTCGGTGACTTTGGGCAGGAGGTGGCCTGCTACTCTGGCTTCTGTGAGGCTCCGGCTCAAAGCCAAAGTCTGGACTTGACAGTGATTCTTGAGGAAAGGCCCCAGCACTTGACTTCAGTTAGAGGGACCCCCACTAGCATTCAGGACACCCCTCCCTGCCCTGTCCTGCCGACCCAGAGTCCTGCTTCTGTCTGTCACACATGCACAGAGGCTCCAGGTTCATTCAGGTTGTCCCTGGTGAGCCTGTCCCCTCCTGCCCTGCATTCACAAGCTCCTAGTCCTGCTGCTTCCTGTCCTGATCCCCTGGCTGTCTCAAGCCCCCGTCTCCCACCTCATGTCCTGACCCCCTATCCTCTTGCCCCTCCTCCATCACCCCATGTCTTCACTCTCTTCCTGACCTGGCCCCTGGTCCCCCCATCTTTGCTTGTCACCTTCCTGACTCTGTCCCCCACATTCTTCTTCCTGCAGTGACCACATGGGATCTTTCTAAAAGCTGAGCCCTGGAGGGTGGGCAAGATTGGGCTGAGTGGATAGTTGGAGGATGGATAGCAGGGAACAGTGGCTAGACCATCCTCAATTAAGCAACATCCTTGTTAGACTCAGTGATGGTACTTGAGGCTATAAGCTGGTGGTGGTTTAGTCACTTAGTCATGTCCAACTCTTGTGACTCCCATGAACTATAACCCACCAGGCTCCTCTGTCCATGAGATTTCCCAAGCAAGAATACTGGAGTGGGTTGCCATTTCCTTCGAGGATCTTCCTGACCGAGGGATCAAGCCCGCATCTCCTTTCTTGAAGGCAAATACTTTATTGCTGAGCCACTAGGGCAGCCCGAGGCTATAGGCTACTCAGGATCAATTGTACAAAATTTAAAAATTAAAACATTGTATCAGCTATAATTTTTGGAGTATTCACTAAGCACTTTACGTGTGTTACCTCATTTAATTCTGGCAGATGTCCCTTGAGGTATATATTGAGGTTTTTAAGCCTCATTTATTGGGGGGAAAAAAAAAAAGCAAAACACCTTTGATGCTTCCCTCCAGTAAGAAAGGAGTCTGGATTCAAAGTCAGGCATCCTTATCCCAGCATCCATACTTTCAGCTACCACGTTCATTTTGAATCAGGAGCTGAGGCAACCGGGAGCCACCGAGAGTTTTTGGGTAAGGGAGTGACCAGAGCAGAGGGTGTGTTAGGAAGATCACTCAGGCCTCAATGGGAAGGACAGGCTGTTACTAGAGTTTAGGCAAGAACTCTAGGCTGATGGAGTGGCAGCAGAACAGGAAGGAAGAATCGAAGGCTTCAGGGAGGAGGTGGGCTTTGGGTTGGACTAAGACCTAGGGTAGGGGCAGAGGACTGGGAAGGAAGGGGGAGCTGGCCTGCCCCACCCCATCCTGCAACATGAGGCCTCTCTGGCCTTAACTGTGCCCCTGCAACCTGACTGTGGACCATGTCAGCCCCCTGTGTTCCTGGAGCTCTCATGGTCAGCCCCAGCTGAACCTGACTTCAATCACCCTGGCCGCTGCTGGGGTGGCCCTAAGGCTGGGCAGGGCTGGCCTGAGCATCTCCGGTGTGAAATATGATGAGCCCCACCATGGGCAGAGGGGCAGGACTTCTGGGGGCCTGCTTGCCTCTGCTGCCAGTACCTCAGGACCTTCTCCCTGGTTTGGTTTTCCTCTCTGTGGTGAGGTGGGGAGAAAAGGGACCCCCCCCCCNAGCTGGGCTGGGAAGCCCACCTCCCAGCCCTCAGTCTTGCTTGAAATCCCAGCCCCTACATCCCAGGTCGTTCAGTTTTTGCATCTCTCACGTGTGGCCCACCCCCCCACCCCATCCTCCCGAGGTCTTGGGAAGAGGCTGAGCTTTTTGACACCCATCTTTAAGAAGGCAGAGCTAAGGCTTCCCTGGTGGCTCAGTGGTAAAGAATCCACCTGCCAATGCAGGAGACATGGGCTCGATCCCTGGGCTAGGAAGATCCCACGTGCCTCAGAGCAACTAAGCTTGTGTGTCACAACTAGTGAGCCTGTGCTCTAGAGTCTGGGAGCCGCCACTGCTGAGCCCACATGCCGCATCTGCTGAAGCCCGAGGGCCCTCGAACCTGTGATCTGTAACAAGAGAAGCCACTGCAATAAGAAGCCCACACACCACCTCTAGAGAGTAGTCCTTGCTTGCCACAGCTAGAGGAAAAAGGCTGTGTAGCAACAAAGACCCTGCATAGCCAAAAATAAATAAAAAGTTTAACAAAGTAAATAAAAGCCAGAGCTGGAAAGAGCATAGAACCTCAACTAGCCCGCACAGCCATTTTACAGATGAGGAAACTGAGGCACAGAGAAATCTGTTACCACCCAGAGTAGGGGAGCTGCCTGAGTGGGGGAGGGAATACCTTTGGGGTGGGCCCTGTGGTGGGGAGGGTTAAGATCCAGTCTTCCTGGGGTATGGAAGAAACACATGGCTGGAAGTGAAGAGACCTCTTTGAGGCTCAGTTTTCTCATCCGTGGCTTGGGAATAATAATAGTACTGACCTCACAGCGCTGGGCTGAGGAGTCAGAGAGACAGTAATGCATGTGAACAGCTCTGCACGAGGCAAACTTTCAGCACCAGGTGCTGCTGTATGTCTCCTAGAGCTCTCGCCCCGCCTACCGTAGTCTTGCTGCCTGGCCTCCTGGCTGTGCATGGAACACGTGGAGCACATCCTTGCTGGAGCCCCTCGTCTCACCTTGCTTTTTCCTTCTTCTTAGCTCCTGCTACCGCTTCCCATTTTCCACCGTGCATGTCTATGTCTCCCCCACTAGAGCCCAGCTTCCTGGGGCAGGAACTTGCATGTGTTTGATGCTGAGTGCCCGCCACCTAGAACCACCTGCATGCCATGTGTTTATTGAACGAATGAACGTTTCCTCCTTGGCCCATGTCTTTCTCCACCACTAAATGGCAGGTTGTCTGAGATGATCTCTAAGGTTCCAGCTCAGCCCATCCTGAGCTGCCATGCCTCCATCCTGCCCCCACTTCTGGGTCCTGTTCTCCTTATCATCAGCTCCCATGCGCCCCTCTAGCACCTGGCACAACTGTGGATTAGCTGGGCCAACCCTCCCTGCTCACAGACTCTTACCTTTGAGCGTTTGCTGGCCTCGCTCCTGCTTGTTCCTGAGAGGTCAGAAGCCCGGTGACTCAGGCAGGTCTGAGCAGTGCCCAGTCTCAGATGCTGGAGGTCCCTGCCTGCTGCCGGAGACTGGCTCTTCTGAGGTTCCTGTGTGGTCACCTGGGAAACCAGCTCAGAGCTGAAGTCAGAGGATGTTGGCCTGAAGCTGAGGGAGGTCCCCTGCACTGGTGTGTGTGTGAGAGAGAGAGAAAGAGAGGGACTGAGAGAGAGAGAGAGAGAGCGCCCATGTGAGCCAGCGCCCACATGAGCCAGCGCCCACATGAGCCAGCGCCCACGTGAGCCTGCGCCCTAGGCTCTGCTCAGCATGAAGGTGGATGAACAGGAGCGGATGGCACAGTGGTGACTCAGGGCAGAGGGCAGATCCCAGGAGCTGGCCCCTTCAGCTGTCCTGAGCAGGGGACCAAAGATTTCTCCAGTGGGACCAGAGCAAGGGTCACATCGCATCTCCACCTCTCCCCTCCCAGACCTCAGACACATGACTGCATCTCCCTGAGCTGTGAAATGGGCACACACCTGCTAAGGGGTGGGAGTGGGATCTTAAAAAGTGCCTGCAGCCAGGCCTGACAAATAGTACCTAATGGGTATCCAGGTTTTTCACGTCCTTCTTGAAGGGCCAAAGCTGAGAACCTGGAGGAATGATGGAGGCACAATGTGGGAGAGGGTTGGTGGTGCTTGGGGTCCTGGTCTGTGTCCAGGGAAGGGGAGCTTGGGCCCCCCAGGAGAAGGGAGGCAGGTTAGGGGCGGCAGGCATGTGGCCTTGGGCACATCACTGCACCTCTGGAGCACCTGCGAAGTGTTGGGGAGGCGTCTCTCTGTGGGTGGAGCACGTACAGTTGCTCCTGGGATGGAGAGGAGATGAAGCTGCAGACCCTGATGTGAAGCTGCTCTGAGGCCTGAGGTGGATGGAGTCTGGGCCCTAAGGGCCCCTTGTGCACAGTCCTGTCACCAGCCAGGCCCTGGCATTTCCTTTGGGAAACCCCAGGAGGTGGGTTTGCTTCTTTCTGTCTCCATTTTCCCATCTGTGAAATGAGTACAGTCAGATGTGCCTTACACATTGGATGTTAGATTCATCCTTCTTTTCTTCCTTTGCATTCTCCTTCCTCCTTCCATCATCATCTCTCCCTCTCTTATCTATCTATCCATCCATCATCCCGCCGTCCGTCATCCATTCATCATCCGTCTCCTCCAGTCTCCCCCTAAACACACACACACACACGGTCACAGGTCACCCACTTGTTAAATGTGTGGTTGATGCTCATCAGTGAGGTCCAAGTTTTTACTTGGGGACACAGTATTTTGAAAGGTCAGGTTTGCTAAGCATGCTGAGTGAATCCAGTACTAGCCAGTTCATTTCCTCATTTTAAAATGTCAGTCAGGCTCTCCTATGGGTGGATGTTGTGTGGCTCTGAGCCTCCCCGATCCCAGACAAAAGAACTGGAAGCTTGCATAGCCCTAGGTTTCCCAGAGGCTGCTCACCATGTTCTGGGGGCCTCCAAGGACCCTCAGCTTTTACAGCTGCTTTGCTGACCTGAGGCCCAGGCTGTGCTTTGGCCTGGCCTCTGCTCTAGTGAGCAGGGCAGTGGAGGGAGTGACCTTTTGTCTCGCTCTGCAAGGGGCTTTCTGTTCCTCATTGTTTAGCCATGACATGGCGGTATTTTTTTTTTTTTTAATCCAAGAGGATAAACAGGCGTCAAGATGACTTAAAGGAGAGCTGACCTCCTCTGCCCGCTCAGGCTGGAGTCAGAGAGGCAAGAGGAAGTGCAGGGAAAATCTTTCATAGCAAGATTCAGACAGGAAAAGACCTGGGATGAGAGGCCTCAGGAAGGCCACTCCGGGCAGTGACCTGGGGGCCCCCGGGGTCCAGCTGCCTGCCTTTGTCCCGGAACCCTTGCCTTGTGGGTGGAGAGAGAGACCAGACTTGGCCACAGCAGGGCCCTTTCCCGTCAGATCCTCTGGTCCCTGACAGGAAATCCTCCCCCAGGGAGGGCAGGCCTCCCTGGGCTGCATCTTGGGGAGGAGTCCTTCCCCGCCAGAAGCTGTGGGGCCTGTGGCTCTCAGGGCCTGCAGGGGTGAGGGGCTCCCCTAGTTACACTGAAGGTGCTGGTAGGGAGGAAGCCCACTGCGTTCAGGGTCCTTGAGACCTGTGCCTGCCCCCATGGTGGGCGGGGGGCTGGAGGGAAGGAGCTGTGGCTCCTCCCTGTCTGATGGGGGAGGCTGCTGCCTGGGGTGCTCAGTCTGAGCCCAAGGAACAGCAGGCTGCAGCGAGGGCTATGGCGGGGACAGACCAGCCCTCCCATTCCGTGTGGTGAATGCACAGGTGAATGCTGGAGTGAAGGGGGCTCCGGGCAGCACAATTGGGGCTCCCGCAGCTTTTGAGCACTGCTCTCCGCCCTCACCCACCCCCACGTCATCTTGCTCCAGCCTGTGTGCAGGTCAGGTTTGCTCAGCAGCAGAGCATCAGAATCACTTGTGCAGGTTTTCTTTTTTTTTTTTTTCATAGTACAGCTTTCTGGGTCCACCCCTGGGCTCCTCACCCTTTGTTGGGGAGGGAGTTGTCATTATAACAGACCCTTCCAAGGTGTTTTGGAAACATGCAGTGCCACACAGTACCCCCAGCCACCTCCAATAAGTGGGAGGAGCCCTGAGAAGGGGCTTTGCTTCAGGACCAAACAGGAAAGGGAGAAGCACCAGGACTCTGTGTGTGTGTGTGTGTGCGCGCGTGCACGCATGTGCATAGGTATACACACCTGTGTATGCACAGGCATCAGAGCAGGCTGGGAGGACAAGAAGGTACTTCATTTTAACTCGATGAGATGATTGCTAGAAGGGGGGGCATATTTGGTGTTTAAAGAGAGCCCAAAGCAGGAGGAACCTGAATCAGCCTGGGGGAGTCAGGAAGGCTTTCCGGAGGAGGCAGCACTCAGCTGGCAGGACGAAGGGGTGATTACCAGGTGCAGGAGGAAAGAGGGCAGAACCTAGGCATGGGCACTTTGTGCTGAGCTCTGTGATTCCCTGGAGAAGGAAGTGGAAACCCACTCCAGTATTCTTGCCTGGAGAATCCCATGGACAGGGGAGCCTGGTGGGCTACAGTCCATGCGGTTGCAGAAGAGTGGGACACGACTGAGCGACTGAGCTCTGTGGTTCTCTGTGACCGAGGCCACCACCCTCTGGGAGGCTTCAGGGCCTCACATCTAGAAGTGTAGAGTGAGGAGCTGGCCCCACCCTCTGGCCAGCTGCCTTGGTGTCTCTGCCTGCAGACGTGAATGTGCTCTACTGAGGGGGGTGAAGAGGGGGTTAAAGAAGGCATCTGTTTTACCTCTATCTGCCCCCCTCACCAAAGGGAGAAGTCCCCACATGGCTAGAACTCCAGGAGGGAGAAAGCCAAACACGTGCCTGGCACAGATGGGGATGTGGGAGTCCGTGCTGATGGCTGTCCTCTTCCCCTTCCAGGCTGTGTTTACCCCCTACACCCCGGAACCTGGAAGCTCATGCCGGCAGCAAGAATCTTACAACCAAAAGATCCAGATGTGCTGCAGCAAATGTCCACCAGGTAAGGGGTGGCCTCTGGGGCCCTCACCCTCAGCCTGGCTGGGTCCCTGGGTGCCGGTGCCCTGAAAAGAGTCAGTGTGTGTGGGGGTTAGGGGGTCAAGGTCATGGCCCTAGACTCTTGTTGAGCTCCCTCTGGTTCCATGAATCAGCCTCCATGGTTGCTCTTGCTTCTGGGCCATTGCACATGCTGTTCTCTCTGCCTTCCCCGGGTGCCCTCCCATTGATCCTTTAGATCTCTGATGGCCCCCTCCTCCAGGAAGCCTGTCCACACTGCCTGGCCAGATTGGGCTCTACCTTTGAGCTCCCGCTGGCCCTTGGCAGCCCCCGTGACAGCAGCTCTTTTTACACTGTAATCATGGCCTGGATCTCCTCTACAGCCCCCACTGTGTCCTACTTAGAACAGGGACTGTGTGGCTTGTTCTTTGCTGAATCCCCAGCACCTGGCGCAACACCTGACACAGAGGTGCTCAGTGCATATTTGATTGAATCAGTGACTGCTGCACATTTCACAGGTGGTGGACCTGAGGCCTAATCCCAGTTGGGAGAGCCAGGCAGCCCAACTCCTAGGGCTGTCCATCCACCCGTTTGTTTATATATTCATCCCTGTAATGTTTATAAAGCATCTGCTAAGTGTCAGGCACCAAACTCTGAGAACAGGACAGAGAGCAGGGCAGGCAAAGTCCTCGCCCTCATGGATTTTGCAGGGCATAAGACAGGTAAACCAATAGAGGAGATAGACATGTGGTCTGTGAAGGAAACAAGAGAGGGGAGGGCAGATGGAGGCAGAGTGGGACATGCTGGTCATGGAAGACCTTTCTGAGGAACTGACTCGTGGGCAGAGATGTGCAGGAGGTGAGTCATGCAGAGATACGGGGGGACAGCACTGCGAAGGCCCTGAAGTGTTAGGCTTGTTTGGTGCACTTGGAGAACAGGCAGGCCAGTGTGTAGCCCCGAGTGAGTTAGCAGGGACCATGGTAAGGAGTTTAGATTTTATTCTGCAGGATCTAGAAAGCCATTGGAGAGCTTTGAGCCACTAGCTTGAGATGTGGGCAGGCACAAATGCACCTGTCACCATGGCCATGTTAAGAGATCCCAGGGAAGTGACTCTTCTTTCTTCTCTTAACTGGCAGGGTCTCTGTAAGAAGGCACTCAAACAGTACAGCAGTGAAGGTGCAGGATAGGCATGGGACTCAGAAGAGAAGCTTCTTCACGGTTTGCCTGGGTGTTCTCAATCCACAGGCACGTCTTCTTTGAGGCCCCCAGGAGTCCCATGGCCTCATCCTTGATAGAATACCAGGGATGACTGCTGCCGCCTTTTTTTTTTTTTTTTAACCTTTCTCAGATGAAGAATTTCTGCCAATTATAAAGAAGAAAGGATAAGACTTCCCTGGTGGTCCAGTGGTTGAGACTTTGCCTTCTAATGCAGGGGTTGTGAGTTCCATCCCTGGTCAGGAAGCTAAGATCCCACATGCCTTGTGGCCAAAAGCAAAAGATGAAACAGAAACGATATTGAACAAATTAAATAAGGACTTTAAAAATGGTCCACATCAAAAAAAATTTTTTTTACTAAGAACTGGTAAGCCAGTTCTTACTCAAGTGTTATTGACTGATAATCGGCAGTTCCAATGGTAGAATTCCAGGCACCTGAAAAGAGCAGAAAAGGAAAGGTTAGTCACTTAGTCGTGTCCAACTCTTTGCAACCCCATGGACTATAGCTCACCAGGCTCCTCTGTCTATGGAATTCTCCAGGCAGAAATACTGGAGTGAGTAGCCATTGCCTTCTCCAGGGAATCTTCCCAACCCAGGGATCGAACCTGGGTTTCCTGCATTGCAGGCAGACTCTTTACCATCTAAGCCACGAGGCAAGCCCTAAAAAAGAGCAGAGGGGAAGATATTTTAGGAGCACTTCAGGGTTCAGAGATGGAGTGATGGCTGGTACACACTAGATGGGAGATGATGCAGGAGTTGAGACTCTATCAGAGAGCCTCCCAACTCGGCCTAAGAACTCTGGGGCTCTGCAAGACAGAGGCTGAGCCTGGGTCCTGGCAGGAGCCACCCCCCTGCCCCATTGCCCTCCTCCACTGAGACTCCTGGCCTTCACTTTTTCAGGCTACCGTGTACAGTCTTTATGCAACACGACCTCGGACACCGTATGTGCCTCCTGCGAGAGCAGCACATTCACCCAGCTCTGGAACTCGGTCACCGCATGCTTTAGCTGTAACTCTCACTGCAGCTCTGGTGAGTCAGCTCAGAGTGAGGGGTGGTCCCGGGCATCCTCTCCTGGCCCCCATGAACTCCAGCCCCTTTGCCCTTGAGCTGACTGGGCTTATTCCAGACCTTTGTTTTCCTGCCTGAGGCACATGTGCAGTACAGCACCTCACTGTTTATCATCCTCTTCAATAGCCCCTTGGGGCAGGCAGGCTAAAAGCAGCCGTGGAGAGACGGTGCCCGGTGTTAGAGTTGAGGACTTTGTGCCTGGGAAAGTAGGTGTGCTTATTCATACTGTGACGGAGACTCTGTGGCCAGCAGTCTTTATGCCCCATCCTGAGGCCAGTGCAGAGGTCTGCTGTCTGTGGGTGGTGGGGCTGGGTGGAAAGACAGAGTGGGCGTGGCCGGTGGAGGGAGGCGTGACCCTCGGCCGTCTTCTCCTTTCTCTAGACCAGGTGGAAACTCAAGCCTGCACAACAAAACAGAATCGCATCTGCACCTGCAAGCCAGGCTGGTATTGCACCCTGCAGAGGCAGGAGGGCTGCCGGCTGTGCGTGGCACTGCGCAGATGCGTCCCCGGCTTCGGCGTGGCCAAACTAGGTATGGGGCCAGGGCCAGAGGTCCTTGGGGTACCCCCTTGGGTCTCTCCTTCCTAGGAACATCATCAGGGCGGCCAGGTGCCGGTTACCCATCTGTCCACTTGTCCCAATTCGTTTTTCATTTTTCCCTCAAGCCCTCCTGATCAGGCACCTCCTGTGTGCCCTGGGGATCCAGAGAAGATCAAATTAAACCCCAAGCTACTGGAAAGTCAAGTGGTGCCTCAGGAAGACAAAGTCACTAGAATTAGTTAAGGACAGACCGCCTAGGGTTGTGTGTGTGTGTGTGTGTGTGTGGTATGAAGGGGTGGAGGTGCAGACAGAATCTCTTGCCTCCTTAAACATCCCCGGGGCTCCATTTCCCTTAGGGCCAAGGCCCACCTTTTCCATGGCATATCTGACTTGGTGACACTTTCCAATTTTTTGTGAAGGAACTGCAACAACAGATGTGATATGTGCTCCCTGTGGCCCGGGGACGTTCTCGGACACAACATCATACACGGATACCTGCAAGCCCCACCGGAAGTGAGTGGCTGCATCCTCTGGTTCCAGAGGAGCAGGGAGGGGCTGTTCCCCGGGTGATCCTGCGGCTTCCAGCACAGATCAGCTGGCTCACAGTGCCTGGGATCTCCCCAGTTACTTCCTTGGGTGGACGCATTGCCGAGCCTGCTCCAATGTTAGGGCGGATTTATCTGACAGTGGGCGGGTGGGTCCCTGAACAGCCTGATGAACAGGAGTTTTTGTCCTAGAAGTCAGGGGTGGGGAGCATGGGGATAGGTCGGGTGGGGACAGGAAGGGACAGTCTTGAAAGAGGGCGTGGCATGCAAACTCCCTCCCCTATCCCAGTTGCTGCGCCCCTTGCATGTCAGCCTGGCTCCCACGGGTGAGCCTAGCTACCCTGAGTCATTCAGTCCCAGTCATGCCTTCTCCTCCCGCAGCTGTAGTTCCGTGGCCATTCCTGGTACCTCATCGACAGATGCAGTCTGCACCTCTGTGCTCCCCACCCGGAAGGTGGCCCGGGGCCCAGCCACCACAAGATCCCAGCACATGGAGCCGACTCTGGGGCCCAGCACAGCTGCAAGCACCTTCCTCCTCCTCCCAAAAGTCCCAAGTCCTCCAAGTTCCCCAGTGGAACAGCCCAACACAGGGAACATCTCTCTTCCCATTGGTAAGTCTCAAGAGGTCCCATTTATCCTTGCTCCCTCCCTTCTGTCTTAGCATGTGTGTGCTAAGTTGCTTCAGTCGTGTCTGACTCTTTGCAACCCCAAGGGCTATAGCCTGCCAAGCTCCTCTGTGGGATTTCCCAGGCAAGAATACTGGAATGGGTTGCCATTTCCTCCTCCAGGGGATCTTCCCGACCCAGGGATTGAACCCGCATCTCTTATGTCTCCTGCATTGGCAGCCAGGTTCTTTACCACTAGTGCCACCTGGGAAGCCCTCTTAAGAGTCTTGCCGAGAGCTTGTATGGGCTGGACCCTGTGCTCCATCCTGGGATGCAGGTAGCATTAAGACTTGCTTTCTTCCAAGATTTAGTGATACCACTGAGAATTCCTGGGTGGGGAGACATAGGGTCCCTGTTTTATCTCAAAGTGGAGGTGGTCTTCTGGTTGCCATTTCTGATGAAACACTAGGCTTTGACAGTGGGCTGGGCCAGGTCGCTGTGTTGTGGGCTTCCCTTCTGGACTATACCAGAGGGCTCAAACTCGTGGTCCTCAGGCTGAGTGTGGCCCACAGGCATGTTTTCTTTGGTGCATGGATTTTGGTTTGTTGTTTTGTGATCAAATTTCAGAGTCTCTTCCCTGGGCTTGTCCCTTGCCTGTGACAGCCCCAGTCATCTTTGGTCATTGACTGACCTGGTACATTTGAGTTCCCTTTAAAAAAAATTAATTAATTGATTGATTTGGCTGGGGCTTCCCAGGTGGCACTAGTGGTAAAGAACCCACCTGCCAATGCAAGAGACGTAAGAGACGCCGGTTTGTTCCATGGGTCGGGAAGATCCCCTGGAGAAGGGCATAGCAATCCACTCCAGTGTTCTTGCCTGGAAAATCCCGTGGAGAGAGGAGCCTGGCAGGCATAGTCCATAGGGTCGCACAGAGTTGGACACCACTGAAGCGACTTAGCACACACACATTGGGTTGTAGTGGCAACCCTTCGGGCTCTCTAGTTGTGGCATGCTTTCTTAGTTGCTCCAAGCCATGTGAGATCTTAGTTACCCAACTGGGGATCCAGTCCACGTCCCCTGCTTTACAAAGTAGGTTCTTAACCACTGGACCCCCAGGGAAGTCCCAGGTTTACTTTTTGCAGCTGTTTTGAACTTTTCTTTTCCTTCTAGGACTGATTGTGGGTGTGACAGCACTGGGTCTGCTACTGATAGTCGTCGTGAACTGTGTCATCATGACCCAGAAAAAAAGTAAGATTCCATCCTTCCTTCCTTCCTTCATCCGTTTATTCCCTCATTTGTTCAGGAAGTTTTTCTGGAGGGTCTTCTCTGAGTCCAGCACTGGGAACAGCTTTATGGATCAGAGAGAGCTGGGCCTGGTACACCCTGTTCTTAGGAGCTTAGAGCCTGGGGCAGAGGGCATTTCTACTAACTCATCTAGTAAGAAGTGAGATGTTATCAGGGCTATCCAAGAGGTGGGAGTCTAAGATTCTTGTCTAGGAATTCTAGGGGATTCAGCCCTTATGGAGCAGGTGGCATCTGAACTGGGCAAGATTTTGATGGAGACATAAGTACAGGAAAGAAAGGGCATGCAGAGCAGTGGGGTATGGTAGGTGGGGCAGGCTGAAGAATGGTGGGTGTCAGGCAGGGGAGGGGAGCAATGTCAGGCCGGCTGGAGGGTTGGGTATGGGGGCTTCTGTGTACCTTGTCTGGTAGGTACTTACTCCCCCCAGGACTGAGCCTACTCTGAAAGCTTCTGCTTGGGTCCCATGCTACCTCTTAGTTATAAAAGACGTGACCTAAGGAAGTTGTTCGCTGACTGGTCCCTTTTATCCTCTCTGCAGAGAAGCCCTTCTGCCTGCAAGGAGATGCCAAGGTGGTGAGTGCCCTTCTGCCTGCCCCCTCTGCCTCCATGGTATCCTTCCTGCTGGGCCAGGTTGTCCCATAGGAAATGGTGAATTATCTAGGTTGGTCTGTCTAGCCTCAGGCAGGATGTAGAGCCCCAAGAGGCTGCAGAAAGACCGGCCAGGGTCTGTTGTGGGGGCTGATAAAGATGGCATCTGAGCTGGGCAAGATTTTGGTGGAGACACTAGTGCAGGAAGGAAAGGGCATGCAGAGCAGCAGGATGTGGTATGGACAAAGCAGGGCAGGCTGAAGAATGGTGGATGTCAGGGAGGGGAGGGGAGCGATGCTGAGCCCAGATGACTGAGTGTGAAAGGCCACATCAGGGAACAGAAGGGTAAGTGGGGTCAGTGGCAAGCATGTGGTCATGGACCCATGCTGTGACCTTGGGCTGATGTGAAATTGCTCATGGCTGGTTCCTCACCATTAAGTGTGGCCAGTGTCTCAGCCCTGCTTGTAGGACTGTGCCTTTCACCCAGCTGGCAACAATTCTCAGCATCTCCGAGATGCTTACAAAGCACTTCCACATTGTACAGTGGTTTTCAAACTGCATGCTAGGGTACCCCAGTGTTCCACAAAGGGTCCTGCCTGGGGCGGTGGCGGGGGGAGTCATCTTTGAGGTCAAGATCAAGGCTAGGGGATTGGACCCAGGGCCTCCCCCAACTTCAACCAAAGCAACTCACTTTTGATCATTTTTATGAAGTAGGATCTGTGCAGGATTTTTGCTAGAAACAGAACACTGACATTGTATTTCATCAGTTTTCCATCAGGAGGGCATTTGGCTGCAAGTAACCAAAAGCTTAAGGGTGACTTCAAAGGGCTGTATTTTCTGTCAGGGTATTGGTGATTGCTGGAATGATTCAGTTGCATCCTTCTGTGAGGCCAGCAGGACCCCAGGCTCTGCCATCTTTAGTGTGTTGGCTTTTATTCTCTTGCCTTTGGCCTGTGTCATAAGATGGTGATCACCACTGCATATGTGACCTCCAGTCTGAGGCAGGAAAAAGAGGGGAAACAGCCAGATGCCATGTTACAGGAAATCAGACACTTTCCTAGAAGTCCTGGGTACATTTCTTCTTTTGTTTTATTGGCCAAATGGTATCACATGACCACCTTTAGCTGCAAGGGAGGCTGGAAAAGGTGGTGTTTTGCTTTTCTAGCCTTTATGGTGGAGGAGAACTAGGGAGAGGGCTTGGAAATGGGTGCGGGGTGAGCCAGTACATGGTATGTACTGCAACCCCATGCCAGCTAGACAGGGCAGGTTTTTTTTTTTTTGGTTATTTGTTTGTTTTGGATGTGCTGGATTTTAGTTGTGGCCTGCAGTGTTTGTTGTGGCATGCAAGATCTTTTGTTGCAGCACGTGGGATCTAGTTCCCTGACCAGGGATTGAACCTGGGCTCTCTGCATTGGGAGCACAGAATATTAATTACTGGACTGCCAGGGAAGTCCCTAGGGCAGGTTTTTTACCCAAATTTACAGATGAGGAAACAAGACTCCAGGAGTTCCCTCCACGCCCCCTGTCCTGCTGGGGCAGGGCTTCTCAAACCTGCCTGCTAATTCTTTGTCACAAGGGGCTATCCTATGTATTATAGCTTTTTCAGTGAAATCATTGGCCTCTCCCTACTCGGTGCCAGTAGCACTCCCTCCAAGGAGTGAGAACCAAAGTGTCTCCAGACATTGCAAAATGTTCCCTGGAGGAGAGACACCCTCCATTGGGAACCACTATGCTAGGGGACAGCTCAGCCTGAGCCTGAGGTTTACACAGGGTTTTGAACTTGGTAGGGACCAGACTGGTTTCATCTCCTGATTGTCCCAACAAGAAAAGAAGTACAGAGAGGGAAAGTGACTTGCCCAAGGTCACACAGTATTATATCTCTGGATTCCTGGCTAGTGCTTTTTGACATGCTCTACAGTGAAAGTGAAAGTCTCTCAGTCATGTCTGACTCTTTGCAATCCCACAGACTATTCAGTCCATGGAATTTTCCAGGCCAGAATACTGGAGTGGGTAGCCATTCACTCCCTTCTCCTGGGGATCTTTGCAATCCAGGTCCCGCACATTGCAGGAGGATTCCAGCTGAGCCACAAGGGAAGCCAGACAGAAACACTGGTTTGGAGGTACAACCCATTTCTCATTCCTCCAGTGTGCCAATGCTATGCCCTCTTTTTTCTAGCTTCAGTTCAGTGACTCTGGAAGCTGAGATCTGGTGGCCCACAGAATAAGTATGCCCTCTAAGCTCTATCCCAGCACCCAACTGCCAACTTCTCTTTCCTGGACTGAGTATTTCCCAATCTTTGGTGCAATAAAGCTGCCTCAGGTGTGGTCCAGAACCCCCACTTCCCCTTTCCATTTGCTCAGTTTTGTGTTTACCAAGTGTGAACGACTCCACTGCTGTTTGTTCAGTGCTATCGCCAGTGGAGCCCAGGGGTGTGCTGGTAATTGGCCCTCTGGGTCAGGGAGGACCCAAACCCTGATTTATAGAGTTTGCTCATTTCTGTGTTATAAACACTCCCTCTGTGACTGATTTTAGGAAGCTACTTACTGAATGTAAAGTTGGGAAGAAACACACATAGGTCTGGGCTGGTTCCAACCCCTCACTGGCTGAGCCCCAGGCCAGGCCCTGTATCCTCACACACAGCCCTGTGAGATACAGGATGTCATCACCCCACTTCACAGATGAGGAAACTGAGATTTAGGGAGCTTCAGGTATCCACATGAGGTTAGACCACTAGCTGAATGGCAGAGCCCAGGTTTGAAACTCATTCTGAATCTGCAGGGCTTATATTTATCCACCTTCCTGTTTGCCCAGAGCAGACATTCAGAATTGTTCCAGGCATCCCTGTCCCCAGCAGGGACTGCCCTTAGAGGTTGATCTTCAGTCCCTTCAGTCTCCGGGCTCTCACCTCTGCCCTGACGCCTGTGCTCAGCCTGCACTCCAGTCCGTTTCTCAGCCTCCTGGCAGTGGTCCTGTTAACAGCTACCTAGTAACACTCCTGTCCAAACCAGTGGAGTTGAGAGCATGGTGACTCAGCACCACCCTGCCCCTCCCGGTAACACCAATGCGTGGCGAGACAGTAGCTTCTCTTTGTTCAGAAAAGACCAGCGTAACCACATGTATGAGCTCAATCACCCCCACAGACACGCTCATCCACAGGCTCTTGTTTCATAAAGAAGCTGATGTTTATGAGGTGCTAAGCATGGGCCAGGCATAGTACTGAGCATTGCTTAGCCTCACAGCTGTGCTGCGACCCAGGCAGTGTGGTTATTGCCCCGATTTTACAGCCCAGGAATCTCAGGCTCAGAGAAGTTAAGTAACTTTCCCAAGGTGACACAGCAAATGAGTGGCCTGAGACACAGACCCAGGAGTGCCTCTTTTCATCACCTCCATCACACACTAGTTGCACCACTCACAGTCATGCACACGTGCTCCCCGCACATAGACACACACATGTGAGCATGCTTCAGACATTTTCCCACCTATACTTACGGGCATGGGAGCTTCAGGGACACACTGTCACACATACAGACAGACACAGGCCAGCCAGCAGCTCTACCAGGGTCTCTGCTCCTGCCCATGGTAGGGCCAGACTGGGACGTGATGGGGAGGCTAACTGGGATCCTGTTTGTTGAATGATCCACCTCAGTACCCACCCCCCATACCTCCCTGTGGTGCCAACCCAGGACTCAGAGTGTATCCATTCCACTCAGAGCCTGAGTGAACTTTTGCATCTCATGGCTTTGGGGGGACGGAGGCAGGCTATGACCTTTGGGGGTTTCTGTTCTGCCTGGCCCTTACCACCAACAGAAAGGCGGGACCCAGGCGGAAAAGCCCCTTCTCTGGGGGATGTGAGGGATGACCTTTGGATGTTTCTTCTCCTGTTCCTGCTCCCCTGCCTGTCCATGCTTAGAGCAGGGTCAGGGGTGGGGACCAATACCAAGGTCAGACCATCTGAGCAAAGAAAGGTTCAGGATGAACTTGAAATGCCCTCCCTTCCTCCACAGTCGAGGGCAGTGAGCCAGGGAGGCAGGACTCAGTTGGAAGCATGCAGCTATGGTACACCAAGTGGGGCTTCCCCTGCCCCTGCCATGGACCTGCTGTGGGATACTAAGAAAGGACTCACCCATTCTGGGTCTCCGTGGCCCCATGGGGACTGCTTTCAAAGGATCCTCCCAGCCCGAGAGTCTGTGAGCCGGCCTTTAGATATGCAGGGCTTAGGGGGGACTGGAGGCCTGGGTCCTGCAGATATTGGCACCTGAGTCCTTCCTGTGTTTCTTCACCTCTGTCTGACCCTACCTCCCTGACCCTGCCAGGCTGCGTCCTTCTAGCACTCATTCCCCTCAGTTCTCAATCTACCCTGGACCCTCTCATCCTGGACAGGGGGTGAGAATGTGGCCCCTCGGTCTTTTTCTTTCTAGAATCCAGTGATCGCCCAGAACCCTAAGGCAAGGGCTTGTGCACCTGGTCAGTTGTAGACAGGTAGCCAACCACCTCAGAGTGACATTTCTAGCACAGGTGTCTGAACATGGGGCACCTTGTCTTGAGCTTCCAGGGACAGAACCCCAAACACTCAAGAATGATGTTGTAGGTTTTAGCCCAGATGCACCATGTCGTAACTGTGTGACCTTGGGCAAGTAACTCAACCTCTCTGGGCCTTGGCTTCTATATCTGCAAAGCGAGGATAACATTGGGCTGTATAGATAATGTCTGGAAGGGCTTCAGCACAGTGCTTGGCATTGGATGGATTCAAGTGTCAGCTAATATTTTATTATGGTTGTTGTTGTGACTTGTTGTGTTTTAAGAGAAAAAGATGGAGAATCACAGAACAGCTTCGGGAATGGAATCTGCAAAGTATCGCTGAGACTGCAAGACTGAGAGCCCTAACTGAGAGGACTGTCTACACTGGATTGAGGGCCAGCAGACTTTTTCTGTAAAGGTCCAGACAGTCAATAATGTAGGCTTTTTGGATCCTCTGGCCTCTGTTATCGCTTCTCAGTTCTGACATTGCAGTGGGAAGTAGTCATAGACATGACATTAACAAATGGGGGTGGCTGTGTGCCAAGAAAACTGTGTTTATGGACACCAGTGTTTGAACTTCATGTAACTCCGTATCATGAAATATTGTTTCTTAAATATTTTTTCAACCATTTAAAAATGTAAAAACCATTCTTAGCTCACAGCCTGTACAGAAGCAGCAGCAGACCAGACTTGGCCCATGGCAGTAGTTTGCTAAGCCCTTATTCTTTTTATGACTCTGCTGGTCTTCGTTGCTAAGTATGGGCTTTCTCTGGTTGCAGAGAGTAGGGGCTGCTGTCTAGCTGTGGGCTCTGCCTTCTTGTTTTGATAACTTCTCTTATTGTGGAGCATGGGCTCTAGGCACGTGGGCTTCAGTAGTTGTGGCCTGTTGCTCTGTGGCATGTGGAATATTCCTGGACCAGGGATCGAACCTGTGTTCCTGCATTGGCAGGTGGATTCTCAACCACTGGACCACCAGGGAAATACAGAGCCCTGATTTAACAAACCCTTGATGGGTGCTTAGTATGAAACAGGCACTGTTGTTAATGCTTTACAAAACTTCAGTCATTTAATCTTCCCAATAACCCTGGGAGGTAGCTTTATTATTCTTTCATTTCTAGAGGAAAAAAAAAAACAGAGGAACAGACCCCTTGGCTGCTAGGCTGAGCCACATCACCCCATGACCTTAGGAGAGTCATTTTCCTTATCTGGGTCTCTGCTTCTTTATGCAAAATGAGAATGAAAACCCTGCCTCACCTCTCAGACTGTTCAGTAAACAGGGCCACGTGGCCCCTGCGCTCCTCAGGCTCACACTCCAGAGGTTAATCACAGAAGCCACAGAGAATCACACGTCCTAAAAGTGCTGTGTATGGAGAAGGTGCAGAAGTGCCATGTAAACTGTGAAGTGCTGATGGTAGTGAGAGGGATGAGGGGGCGAGGAGCCAGCTGATGGGNGGAGCCTGTGTGGGGTCTGGAGAAGCCTGTGCCTTGCTTACAGTTTGCATTTTGCCCTGGGCCTGGTCTATGACTACTGTCATCCCTGGTGGGCACTGGTAGTGCCCACATTGGACAAGGCCCCTGGGTGGAGTCCTGCAGAAAGCCTGGGGCTTCCTTGGGCATGTTTTGTACTGAGAGGCCAAGCCCACTGGCCTGCATCTCCCCTCTCACCTGGCAGTGCTGGCTAGCAGGTCAAGGAATGACCGTGAACTTGGGTCATTTCTATATGCTTTCCCAGCAGTTCTGGTGCTGTGAGACTCTGAGCAGTTTCCTTAACCCACCAAGCCTCAGTTTCCTGGTCTAGAGGTGAGCATGGCATCTCTTGGGCAGGACTGCAGCAGCCTTCCCTCCCTGCCACCTGACTTGGTGACTGGCTGGAAACTTCTAGTTTCCCATCATAGCCCACCCTCATCAGTGTGAGGTCTTGTCAGTGCCCCCACCGCAGCCTGAGAACTCCCCAGTGAAGGACTGGGTCAGTGCCTGCAACATAGCCAGTGGCCCTAAACATTTTTCAAGTGAATAAATGAGATCCAAACATAAACTCTTGGTCTTTGCCCACCTCTTAGATTCATCTTCCTGCATTCTTAGCACCTCTTCCATACCCAATGTGGTGTGGCTTCCTCTTTGGAGACCTGTGTCTCTGTCTGCCCACCCCATCTACCCTCTGTCTCTCCTCTGTTCCCCTCCTGAGTCTCTGGCCTCTGCACCCCACTTCTCTCCCTCTCACCCAGCACCTCTCCCCACTATGGGAACGGGTAAACCTCAAGTCTCTGCCCCTTCCTGCTTCCCTATCTGCCCCCGCAGTGTCTCATTCATGGTATGCAAAGGCCATGGTGACGCTGGGTGACATTTGGGTGCCATGAAAGCACGGTGTGGAAATTTCCTTCCACCCTGTGATTTCAGGTCCCCATCCCCACCCTTGCTTCTTTGGGGCTGCATTTTTTTGTTTTGCTTTGTTAATGCTTTTTATTTGATATTTTATTTTTTTAAGTCTTTTTTTGGGGCAGTGAATTAAAAATTTTTTTTTTATTTAAACTTTTTATTTTCTATTGGGGGTATATCAGTATGGATACTTTTTCATTTCTATTGGGGTATCACAATGTCATGATAGTTTCAGGTGAACAGTGAAGGGACTTAGCCATATATATGCGTGTGTCCACTCTCCCCCAAGTCCCCTCCCATCCAGGCCGCCACAAGTTCAGAATCTCTGATTCTTTGTGGGGAGTGTGTTTGGTTCTTCAAACACCTTCACTTGCCTTATGTGGTTGGTGCCTCCCGTCTATGGGGTAAATCCGGCAGGATATTCTTATTTGACAAATGAAGGAACTGAGGCACACGAAGTTTCAAGTGGCTTGTCCAAGAGTACACAGCAAAGCTGGGCTGGCACAGGGGCCTGTGCTCCTGGCCTGGTGCTCTTTCCCATGTGTCCGAATCTGCCTCTTGGGCAGGAGACAGGCTGTGAAGACACTCCTCTCTCCAAGAATCCCCCACTGACTGCCCTCTCCTGTCTTGTGTTTAGCAGAGGCATCTTCTGGTGGTCACGGGACCCAGGTCAACGTCACCTGCATTGTCAATGTTTGCAGCAGCCCTGATCACAGCTCGCAGTGCCCCTCCCAGGCCGGCTCCACGAGGGACATAGACGCCAGCACCCCAAACTCCCCAGAAGAGGAGCAGGTCCCCTTCTCCAAGGAGGAACGCCCCTTTCAGTCCCAGCCTGGGGCTCCAGAGACTCTGCCGCAGGGCCTGGAGGAGAAGCCCCTGCCGCTCGGAGTGCCTGATGCAGGAATGAAGCCCAGTTAACCCAGCTGGCCGTGGGCTGTGTCACCGCTGAGCGGAGCCCAACCTCTGGTGCTTCTCTGCCCTGCCCCTCCCCCAGGACTCTGGCTCTTTCTGGGCCAAATTCCTTTGTTCACAGCCTCAGCCTTCCTCTTACCTACAGGCAGAAGAATGAGGCGGGGGGGAGTTACGATGGGTCCTGTCTTGGTGTGTGTCTTACTTGGAAGGCTGGCGGACACAAATATGCTGGGCAGCCTGGAACAAGCCCTTGCCCCTCTGAGAGCTGCCCCCCAGCCGGTCCTGCAGTCTTGGCTTCTGGAGCCCTTGTTGTTTTGGGGTTTTATTATTATTGTTTTTTAATCCCTGGACTCTACTCCGCTCCGGCTTCTTGTCAGGGAGGAAGGATGCTGTGTGTATCAGTGGAGAGACAGTGGAGAAAGGACAGGCATTTAGCCTGAATGGGAGACTGCAGGATGGTCCCAGTGAGGGTGGCCATGTGCCATTAAGTCAAATGGTTCTATGTGGGGAGAGGGTGGTGACCCCTATAAGGGTCCCCCAGGTTAGCTCAGGACCCTGGGCAGCACCACCTCCAAATCCACTCCTGTTATCTCCATCTCATACCGTGGGCTAAAAACTGGATGCCCAGAGGGCCCGGGCAGGCAGCCTTTTGAATAAGTGCTGTGACCTGGTTAAGATGCCAAACCTCTAACTGGAAATCTTCCAGTTTAAACTTGTGGCAATAAAAAAAAAAAGAAGAACACCATGGTGCAAAGAAACAAGCCACAGTGTAACAAAGCCAGACTCAGAGTTTGCATCCTCTGCCTTTGACCTTCACTCCCATTTACCTGCAGTGCCAGCTTCCCCTCCCCCACTGTCTGGTGTGGGGCTCCAAGGCCACGCCTTTTCCTATCAGGGAATTTCAGGAACTGGAGATTATTGAGGCCCCGCAGCCATCACCTCCTACCTCAGCCTGCACCTTCCTCTTTTGCCTCCCAAAGGTGTACCTATTTCTCTCGACGCCCCCTCCTGCTGTGCCTGAAGTCCCAGGTCCCGGTGGAGCCTCAGAGCCGCTTTGGTATTGGGCCTGCTGAGGTCCTGGGTAGACATGAGATGCTGAGAACAGGTCTTGTGTCTGCGTGTCTGTGTTGTATGTTGTGGTTCTGTGACCCGTGTTGTCAGGTCAAATGGCCTTCCGGGAACTGAAGTGCTGAAGCCAACACTTGGGCCGATGGATTCTTCCCCATTAAGGAGTCCCCCCACTCCCCAGAATATATGTCCAGGCCCTGCAGACAATGGACAAGTGAGGCCTTAGCCACATTCTGGAAGGAAGGGGGATGGGGGCCTCCTTGAGAAGACAGCTGGATCCCATATACTTGGATCCCGTGTTGAAAAATTCCACTGAACTTGAACTTGGCAGCTAAACTTTTAGAGGGTAGGAGAAACCCAGCCATTACCCTGCAGTGAAGAAAGGCTTCCCACGCTGCAATTGAGATGTCCCTGTGCCTGGGACTGGCCAGTCTCCAACCGCATTAGACCAGTTGCAACTGTGGAGCACTTCTGCCCCCTGGTGGACTGTTCTGGGAGGACCTCAGGCTTCCTTGCTGTCACCTTGCTGTGGAGGACCTCACCTTGCTGTCAGAGCGGGGATGAATTAGGAGATCTGGGTGTGGCCTCATTTTGTTACCAGAATGGCCACTAGACCCTTGGTCAAAACCCATCCCCCCTCCCTTGAACAGGAACTCACATATACCTTTAAGTCACAGGGTCGGGACACAAAGAAACTATAGGAAGAGAAAAATAAAAACTGGATAGAACCAGCTGAAACCAAGATGGAGATACATCTGACCTCCAGCAGACCCCGAGTCTCAGTTGACACTGAGTGAACTCCGGGA
>SJYA01002264.1:396812-454121 GCA_006410615.1 Neotragus moschatus | reverse complement strand
GTTGCAGCTGTGGAGCACTTCTGCCCCCTGGTGGACTGTTCTGGGAGGACCTCAGGCTTCCTTGCTGTCACCTTGCTGTGGAGGACCTCACCTTGCTGTCAGAGCGGGGATGAATTAGGAGATCTGGGTGTGGCCTCATTTTGTTACCAGAATGGCCACTAGACCCTTGGTCAAAACCCATCCCCCCTCCCTTGAACAGGAACTCACATATACCTTTAAGTCACAGGGTCGGGACACAAAGAAACTATAGGAAGAGAAAAATAAAAACTGGATAGAACCAGCTGAAACCAAGATGGAGATACATCTGACCTCCAGCAGACCCCGAGTCTCAGTTGACACTGAGTGAACTCCGGGAATCGGTGATGGACAGGGAGGCCTGGCATGCTGCGATTCATGGGGTCGCAAGGAGTCGGACATGACTGAGTGACTGAACCGAACTGAACTTATTACATTAGCTAAATGACATACCTACTGGTTGCCGTGACCAGGAATCTCTGACCAGAAAAGGACAGAGAAGAGGTGGCACCCCATTTCTAGGAAACCCTGCCTCTCTCCTAGAAAACGAGAGCATTTGCCTCCCATCATCCCTCTCACTCTTCCCCCCATTGTTCTTTACAGCAAATCTGGTTCCCCATTAAGGCGAGGTTTGTTTATGAACGGTTAATAAGTTCCCACTTCTCCATTCTCTGACCAATGAATAAAGCTTGTGCTGCTCTAATCTCAGCTTCCATTTTGGGTTTGGTTGTGTGTACCCAAACAGAAAAAGAACCTTCTCTGCCAAGGAAGGGGGCCTTGGCCAGTCTAGGGCCCAAGTACTGGGAGGAGTCCATTTGACCTAACTGATAACAATTGTGCCAGCTTGTGGGCTTGTGTTGACCCAAGGACAAGGAGAGTTTGCACTGTATGTATTCTGAACAGCATTCCTGCTTATGAATAAACCTTTTATTTGTTTTTTACTTTGACTGCTGGCTTTGTCTTCAGGTCTGAGCTGGGGTGTGTCCTTGGTCCTGGTGCCTGTCACCAAGCAAAGGGGGAGAATGGGTCTTGGCCACTGGAGTCTGATAAGTCCATTCTCTGCCAGATCCCAGAAGCACCCACATTACAGCTGCCCTTCCTGAGAGCCTGGCCACTTCCTCAGGTATGGAATGGACAGTGCTTTTTGTCCAGAACCGCCCAGCTGGCCTCCAGATAGGCCCTCAGCACACCTCCCATCCATCGGCTCGGTCTCCTTAGCCTGCCCTTGGGGTTCGGGTGGTCTCTGCAGGTCTGCTCATGCAAGTGCAGCCCCCTACTCACTCAGGGGAACAAGACTCTGGCCTCCAGGAGGCCCCAGTCACTGGGTACTCCAACTGTAAGCAGATAAGTTAGGGCTCCTTGGAGAAAGAGAAGGCATGGCTTTCTTGACAGAAGAGAAACCATTTTGTGAGCTTAAGTCTAGCCACAATGCTTGTGCTTGAACCGGCCTCAGTAACTACTGATCTTAAGGGAATAGAAGAATGGAGAAACAAAGGACTGTTGCAGGGCAAGAAAGGGACAGTAGCAAAGATGGGGTACCAGTTCTAAAGACCCCCAGTTCTGTTTCACTGGTAAAGATTAGCCTGAAATGCTCAACCACCAGATCAAACGGAACCTGAGGGATGATGGTGTTGACCTTTTCTGACCATTGTAACTTCAATCAACTTAGACTCAACTTGAAAACTTAGACTCTGCCTACAGCTCAGGCCCCTTCATGACTATACGTGTGACTTTAGCTTAAAATTTCCCCAAGTTTTCTATTCAGGGGGACATTACTTGTGGAAAGATCTCTGGTGTTCTCCTTACTTACTGCAAATAATCTTAAATCCTTCCTGAGACTTCTCTGGCAGCCCAGTGATTAAGACTTGTAACTCCCAATGCAAGAGGTGCAGGTTTGAACCCCAGCTGAGGAATTCAGATACTGTATGTCACTCAGCACAGCCAAAAATGAATAAATAAATAAAAATAAAAATGTAAATATATAAAAATAAAAGGGAGAAATTGAAGTAATAAGAAATACTTCCTTCTCCTGATCTTTGACTTGGTTGTGTCTTTTGGTTCAATACTCACCAAGAGGCAAACTCAGTTTTTGGGTAACAAGCAGAGCACAGGGGCTGGAAGCAGAGGAGAGCCCTGGCCACAGCCAGGGGCTCAAGGGGAGGGCTTCTAAGACGTAAGCAGGAGTATTCCAGAATAAAGGATGTGGAGGTGGGTGCCAGCAAAGGGGTTTCCTTATGTCAGGGCCTGAAGGGCAGAGAGGCTCTGGCCCATGAATTCATTCAGCCTCCTTCCCTGCTTTCTGACACTCCCTCGCCAGACCCGTTTTTACTGGTGATTTCTTGGACTTCCTGCTGCTGCTGCTGCTGCTAAGTCGATTCAGTTGTGTCCGAAAATGTGCGACCCCATAGACGGTAGCCCACCAGGCAACCCGTCCCTGGGATTCTCCAGGCAAGAACACTAGAGTGGGTTGCCATTTCCTTCTTCAGTGCATGAAAGTGAAAAGTGAAAGTGAAGTCGCTCAGTCGTGTCTGACTCTTAGTGACCCCATGGACTGCAGCCCACCAGGCTCCTCTGTCCATGGATTTTCCAGGCAAGAGTACTGGAGTGGGGTGCCTTGCCTTCTCCGTTGGACTTCCTACTGATGCAAAAAACTCAGCCTCTGAGCACCAGTGCCAAATCAAATCTCAGAGTTTTGGGTGAAGTAGAAAACAATAGGTTTATTGCTTAGCCAGGCAAAGGGGAAGACAGCCAGCTTGTGCCCTCAAAACTGTGTGTCCCTATGGTGTGGGAGGGATTTGGTGAGGAGTTTATAGCAAAGGTTCAAGTGTGGGGTTGCTGATAAGGTCCAGGGTATGTGAAGGGCCTACATTCCTTTAATCTGGCCTTTGGCGGTCTCCTGATACACTTCTCTGATTCTCAAGGTTATCAGACTGTGACCTTTGAAATGAAGAATGCTTCATCAAGTGAAAAGTGAAAGTATCAGTTGCTCAGTTGCGTTTGACTCTTTGTGACTCCATAGACTGGAGCGTGCCAGGCTCCTCTGTCCATAGAGTTCTTCAGGCAAGAATGTTGGAGTGGGTAGCCATTTCCTTCTCCAGGGAATATTCCCAATCTAGGGATAGAACCTGAGTCTCTGGTATTAAAGGCAGATTCTTTATCATTTGAGCCACCAGGAAAGCCTTCATCAAGTCGCTAACATCTTCCATTTTGGGGAGTTTTAGTTCTGTAGAAGGGCTCAGTGGCACCCCACTCCAGTACTCTTGCCTGGAAACTCCCATGGACAGAGGAGCCTGATGGGTTGATGCAGTCGCTAAGGGTCGGGCACGACTGAGCGACTTTCACTTTTCACTCTCATGCATTGGAGAAGGAAATGGCAACCCACTCCAGTGTTCTTGCCTGGAGAATCCCAGGGACAGAGGAGCCTGATAGGCTGCTGTCTACGGGGTCGCACAGAGTCGGATGCGACTGAAGCGACTTAGCAGCAGCAGCAGCAGCAGCAGCAGAAAGGCTCAAAATATGGTTCTGTGTGTCCCTTGAGGTGGAACCAGGACTCTGCTCTGAGGCTGCACTAGTGTTTCTTGACTACTTCTCCCTTGTCTCTGCATCCTCTCCCTCCCTTGATCAAAAACTGAACCTGCCCTTTGGAACTGAGGGAAGGTCATGGAGGCTGAAACATGTTCCCTATGAATAGGAAACAGGGGACACAGAAAGGTTTCTGTGCCCAGGAGCCGCACAGGTTTCTGCTCGGTTAGGAATTGTGGCCAGGTCCCACTCTGTCTCAGAAACTCATACCCCAGAACAGAGCTAGGCAAACTTTTCTTATAAAGCACCACAGGGGAAATATTTCAGGCTTGGGGAGGGGGTGGGCTTATGATTTCTATCACAATTGCTCAATTCTGCTGTTAAAGCATGGAAAGTCACAGATGTTACATCAAAGAACGGATGTGTGGAGTGTTCTCTGTTACTGAGTCCAAGCTCACTCTGCTCACTGCCTATGTGCATGCTCCGTTGCTCAGTTGTGTCTGACTCTTTGCAGCCCCATGGACTGTAGCCCACCAGGCTCCTCTGTCTATGGGATTCTCCACACAGAAATACTGGAGTGGGTTGCCATGCCTTCCTCCAAGGGATCTTCCTCATCCAGGGATTGAACCCATGTCTCTTGTGTCTCCTTCATTGGCAGGCGGGTTCTTTACCATTAGTGCCACTGGAAAGCTCCTGCTAACCAGGCAACAGACCAGTTAACTGAGAGAAGAGGTGTTGAGGCAAGGAGTAAGACTCCATTTGGAAAGCTTGCTGATTAGGAAGATGGCAGACTAATGTCCCAAAATAACCATCTTCTCAGGGTCTGGATGCCAGATCTTTTATAGAGTAGAGATGAGGGTGGGGAGGTGAGGAAGTAAGTAAAAAGGCCGTTAATCTCGCAATCTTGCAAATATCTCCTGGAATGGCCAGCCCTAGGAAAAGAATGTGTTATTCTCTTCCTTTCTATAGCCATCAACAGGTGGACACGGTCCTGAACAAAGGCAGTTATTTTCATTTTCAGGCAGAGGGTCAGGTTTCCCTGAAGCAGGCCATTATGTGTAAACATTATCCTTATAGTGAACAAAAGCAACCAGAAGCAAAAGTCAAAGTGAAAGAAACAGATCCAACATGGAATCAGTTCTTCCCTATAACATTTCCACACCACCAAGCAGCTCCNGTGCCTTGCCTTCTCCGTTGGACTTCCTACTGATGCAAAAAACTCAGCCTCTGAGCACCAGTGCCAAATCAAATCTCAGAGTTTTGGGTGAAGTAGAAAACAATAGGTTTATTGCTTAGCCAGGCAAAGGGGAAGACAGCCAGCTTGTGCCCTCAAAACTGTGTGTCCCTATGGTGTGGGAGGGATTTGGTGAGGAGTTTATAGCAAAGGTTCAAGTGTGGGGTTGCTGATAAGGTCCAGGGTATGTGAAGGGCCTACATTCCTTTAATCTGGCCTTTGGCGGTCTCCTGATACACTTCTCTGATTCTCAAGGTTATCAGACTGTGACCTTTGAAATGAAGAATGCTTCATCAAGTGAAAAGTGAAAGTATCAGTTGCTCAGTTGCGTTTGACTCTTTGTGACTCCATAGACTGGAGCGTGCCAGGCTCCTCTGTCCATAGAGTTCTTCAGGCAAGAATGTTGGAGTGGGTAGCCATTTCCTTCTCCAGGGAATATTCCCAATCTAGGGATAGAACCTGAGTCTCTGGTATTAAAGGCAGATTCTTTATCATTTGAGCCACCAGGAAAGCCTTCATCAAGTCGCTAACATCTTCCATTTTGGGGAGTTTTAGTTCTGTAGAAGGGCTCAGTGGCACCCCACTCCAGTACTCTTGCCTGGAAACTCCCATGGACAGAGGAGCCTGATGGGTTGATGCAGTCGCTAAGGGTCGGGCACGACTGAGCGACTTTCACTTTTCACTCTCATGCATTGGAGAAGGAAATGGCAACCCACTCCAGTGTTCTTGCCTGGAGAATCCCAGGGACAGAGGAGCCTGATAGGCTGCTGTCTACGGGGTCGCACAGAGTCGGACGCGACTGAAGCGACTTAGCAGCAGCAGCAGCAGCAGCAGCAGAAAGGCTCAAAATATGGTTCTGTGTGTCCCTTGAGGTGGAACCAGGACTCTGCTCTGAGGCTGCACTAGTGTTTCTTGACTACTTCTCCCTTGTCTCTGCATCCTCTCCCTCCCTTGATCAAAAACTGAACCTGCCCTTTGGAACTGAGGGAAGGTCATGGAGGCTGAAACATGTTCCCTATGAATAGGAAACAGGGGACACAGAAAGGTTTCTGTGCCCAGGAGCCGCACAGGTTTCTGCTCGGTTGGGAATTGTGGCCAGGTCCCACTCTGTCTCAGAAACTCATACCCCAGAACAGAGCTAGGCAAACTTTTCTTATAAAGCACCACAGGGGAAATATTTCAGGCTTGGGGAGGGGGTGGGCTTATGATTTCTATCACAATTGCTCAATTCTGCTGTTAAAGCATGGAAAGTCACAGATGTTACATCAAAGAACGGATGTGTGGAGTGTTCTCTGTTACTGAGTCCAAGCTCACTCTGCTCACTGCCTATGTGCATGCTCCGTTGCTCAGTTGTGTCTGACTCTTTGCAGCCCCATGGACTGTAGCCCACCAGGCTCCTCTGTCTATGGGATTCTCCACACAGAAATACTGGAGTGGGTTGCCATGCCTTCCTCCAAGGGATCTTCCTCATCCAGGGATTGAACCCATGTCTCTTGTGTCTCCTTCATTGGCAGGCGGGTTCTTTACCATTAGTGCCACTGGAAAGCTCCTGCTAACCAGGCAACAGACCAGTTAACTGAGAGAAGAGGTGTTGAGGCAAGGAGTAAGACTCCATTTGGAAAGCTTGCTGATTAGGAAGATGGCAGACTAATGTCCCAAAATAACCATCTTCTCAGGGTCTGGATGCCAGATCTTTTATAGAGTAGAGATGAGGGTGGGGAGGTGAGGAAGTAAGTAAAAAGGCCGTTAATCTCGCAATCTTGCAAATATCTCCTGGAATGGCCAGCCCTAGGAAAAGAATGTGTTATTCTCTTCCTTTCTATAGCCATCAACAGGTGGACACGGTCCTGAACAAAGGCAGTTATTTTCATTTTCAGGCAGAGGGTCAGGTTTCCCTGAAGCAGGCCATTATGTGTAAACATTATCCTTATAGTGAACAAAAGCAACCAGAAGCAAAAGTCAAAGTGAAAGAAACAGATCCAACATGGAATCAGTTCTTCCCTATAACATTTCCACACCACCAAGCAGCTCCCCAGTTCTCAGTGGATCAATGAGGTGTTCTACAAACTGAGCTCAATTCTGACACTCTCTGCCTGGAGGTAGTTCAGACCCCACAAGGTTAAGAGTTCAGTCCCATTAAACGCTCCCACTTCAAATGCCAGTCTCAAGTCCAGATAGTCACCTGTGCGTCTGTCTATCGGCTCTAAGTTACAGGTTTCTGCAACTTCCTCTTTGGGTTCAATCATTTGTTAGCATAGCTCACAACGCTCAGGGACCATTTTTCTTATGTTTCCCAGCTTATTACAAAGGATACAGATGCTCAACCAGATGAAGAGGTGCACTGGGTGAAGTCCAAGGGGTCCTGACCCAGGAGCTTTTGTCACCTTGGAACTGGGGACCCATCGCCCTCCTGCCTGGGTACCAGCTTGGAAGCTTCTCAAGTCTCATTTTTCAAGAGCTTTTATGGAGCTTAATCTGTAGACCTCTCTTCATTTCCAGAGGTCAGTGGGTGGGGCTGAAAGTTCCAAGCCTCTGGTCACTTGGTCTTTCTGGTGAAAGCCCCAACCTGAGGCTGTCTAGGGACCCCACTGTGAGTCATCTCATTAGCATAGACTCAGGTGTACTCAAAAGGAGATCCTTGGGACTGTTGGCTTAAACAACAGTCACAACCTAGAAGTTGAGAGTTTTATTTTATTTGGCAGAAATTTTTAGGACTTAAACCCTGAAGGCAGGATCTCAAGTAAAACTGAACAGATTGCTCTGAGGAGATGAGGGGAAGAGCCAGATTATACAGAAGCTTTGCAATAAGGGGCAGGTAGTCTGAACATCAAACAACTATTGTTAATTAAAGAACACCAGGGACTTCCCTGGTGGTCCAGAGGCTAAGACTCTGAGCTCCTACTGTAGGGGGCCTGGGTTTGATTCCTGGTCAGGGAACCAGATCCCACATGCCACAACCAAGACCCCATGTAGCCAAATAAATAAATATATTAAAAAATAATAATAAAAATAAAGAAAACCAGATATCCCAAGTTAAGGAATTTAGTGATTTTCTAGGTAAGGAAAGGTGAGAGAGTCTGGGCTCACTGAAATCATTCCTTTCATATGCATCTCAGCTATCTGGGGTCAGTCTTCTGCATTTTTCACATCCCAAGTTCCTCAGTGCTCACCGCAGGGAGTGGCTACAGCCTGGTGGCTGCCAGATCCCAAGGGTATTCTCCTTCCTGGGGGCCCTTAGGGCTCAGGAATCCACACTTGGAGCACTGGAATTCCTGATGACTGTGACATCCTTGTTTACAGATATGGCAGGAAGTATTCCATTTCTCAGGACTTCCCTGGGGATTCAGTGGTTAAGATTCCCTGCTTTCAATGCAGAAGGCACAGGTTCAACACCTGGTAAGGGAAAATCCCAAATGCTGTGCAGCCAAAAAATAAATGAATAAATACCTTTTTAAAAGGTGGGAGAGGCTCCTTATGAGTAAATAAAGATGCTTCTATCATTCAAGAAATTCCAAGGGTTCTAGGAGCTCTGTGCCAGGAATCAAAGACCAAATATATTTCTTATTATATCACAAGTGTGACTATATTCCAGTAAAACCTTATGCTATTTGACCTGTGGTTTGTGGTTTGCTAATCCTGTCCCAGACCTTGTCATTATGCATAGCCACAGCCACAACCCCAATTTCAAGCATCCCACTCTCCCTTGCCTCCACTCCCACCCCCACCACTGTTCTCTGTCTTTTTCCCTCCTGGAACCTGCCCTCCATTAATCCCACCACCCCTCATCCCCTCCTGTCTTATTCAGCATAAGCATTATGGTCAATTATTTAGTCCTTTGTATGCAGCCTTATTACCCCAAAACTGGGTTTGCCAGCTTTTGACACCCATCCAGTCAAAAGACACGATCAAGCCAAAGATTAGGTGAAGGAAGGATTTATGACAACTTGCAGTAAGTAAGGAGAACATCAAGGATCTGTCCCAGAGCAATGTCTCCCTGAATAGCAAAATTGGGGGAGTTTTAAGCTAAGGGTACATGCATATCAGGCAGTAGGCAGAGTCCAGGCTTTAGCTGATTGAAGTCACAATGTCAGGAAAGGTCAACATCATCATCACTCAGGTCCCTGTTGATCTGGTGGTTGCACGCTTCTGGCTAATCTTTGCCACTGAAACAGAACTGGGGGGTCTTTAAAACTGATACATTATCTTTGCTATTGCCATTTCTCTTGCTGACTGTTTGTTTCTGCATTTCTTTGTTCTTTTAAGATCATTAACTACTGAGACAAGGCAAGAAATACTGGAGTAGGGTGGCATTTCCTACTCCAGGGTATCTTCCTTCCTGGGTGCAGAATTCTCAGTTTTGTAAGATGAAAAGAGTTGGAGAGATGGATGGTGGTAGTAGTTGCCCAACCAGGTGATGCTTTTGAACTGTGGTGCTGGAGAAGACTCAAGAGTCCCTTGGACTTTGAGGAGATCAAACCAGTCAGTCCTAAAGGTAATTAACCCTGAATGTTCACTGGACTGATACTGAAGCTGAAACTCCAATACTTTGGCCACCTAATGCAAAGAGCCAACTCATTTGAAAAGACCCTGATGCTGGAAAAGACCGAGGGAAGGAGGAGAGGGGGATGACAGAGGATGAGACGGTTGGATGGTATTACTGACTCATTGGACGTACGTTTGGGTAGCCTCTGGGAGATAGTGAAGAACAGGAAAGCTTGGCATGCTATAGTCCATGGGGTCAAAAAGAGTTGGACATGACTGAGAAGCTGAACAACAATGACATTAGTGGCTTAAAACAACATAAATTCATTCTCATAAAGCCTAAAATCAAGGGGTTGCCAGGAAGGCTAGGCTCTAGGGCAGAATCTGTTTCTGGAGGCACGAGGGGAGAATTCATTTCTTTGCCTTCACCTTCTAGAGGCACCTTCATTCCTTGGGTTGTGGCTGCTTCCTCAATTTTCAAAGCCAGTAGTGTAATACCTTCTGTCGTCATAACTCCTGCCTCCCACACGTGATTACTTTGGGCCCACAGGTATAATTCAGCATAATCTCCCCATCTCAAGATCCCGCCAGGTAATTCACAGATTTCAGGGATGCAGACATCGACGACTTCATGGGAGACATTATGCAGTCTCCCAACCACCATCCACGTACTTTTTTACATAGACTATTTCTCACCCTGTCTTCTCTTCTCAAACCTGTGACCTCACCCCATCATTACCATCAGTTGGTTACCTGGCTGCCCATTTCAGTAAGGGGATAGAATAAACATAAGAGAGCATCCTCAGGCTCTCCCACCACATCAAGCTGCCTACCTGCCCAGGGTCTCAGCCTTCTCCCCTGTGACTGTATAAACTCCCAGGCTGCTGGCTAAGGGCATCCTCCTCTCTGCTCTGGATCTCAGCATCTCTCCCAACTCAGGGACATTACTTCAGCACCTCGTCCCTCTCCCTCCTTTAGCATCAGCTTCCTGGTCTCCTGGATCTTTTTTTGACTACATACAAACATACCAGTGATCCTCCCACTTAAAAAACAACTTACTCCCATATACCCATTAGAAGGGCAAATTTTAAAAGAAGGAAAGAAAGAAAGGAAAGAACGAAGAAAGAAAAAAGAAAGGGAAGAAGAAAGAAAGAAGGGAAGGAGAAAGAAAGAAGGAAGGAAGCAAGTACAGGGGAGGATGTGGAGAAACTGGAACCCCTTTGCACTGCTGGTGGGAACTTAAAATGGTACGATGCTAGGAAATACAGTATGGAAGTTTCTCAAAAAAACCCAACAATAGAATTGCCGTATGATCCAGTAATTCCAATTCTGTTTATGTATCCAAAAGAACTGAAAACAGAGACACACATTCTCATATGCCAGCGTTCATTGCAGCATTATTCACAATAGCCAAAAGGTGGCAGCAGAGCAAGTGTCCGCAGGTGGATGAGATATGGTGGAGTATTATTCAGCTTTAAAAAGGAAAGGAATTCTCACACATGCTACAACATGGATGGACCTTGCACAAGTTATGCTAAGTGAAAGAAGTCTGTCACAAAAAGACGAATACCGTACGTAGCATTCCACTTATACAAGATACCTGTGTGTGTCTAAGTCGCTTCAGTCATGTCAGATTCTTTGTGACCCTGCGGACTGTAGCCTGCCAGGCTCCTCTGTGGGATTCTCTAGATGAGAATACTGAAGTGGGTTGCCCTGCCCTCCTCCAGAGGATCTTCCCCATCCAGGGATCGAACCCATGTTTCCTGCAGCTCCTGCTTTCCAGGCAGATCATTTACCGCTGACCCACCAGGGTGGAGAAGGCAATGGCACCCCACTCCAGTACTCTTGCCTGGAAAATCCCAGGGACGGAGGAGCCTGGTAGGCTGCGGTCCATGGGGTTGCAAAGAGTCAGACATGAATGAGCAATTTCACTTTCACTTTTCACTTTTCATGCATTGGAGAAGGAAATGGCAACCCACTCCAGTGTTCTTGCCTAGAGAATCCCAGGGACGGGGGAGACTTTCACTTTTCACTTTCATGCATTGGAGAAGGAAATGGCAACCCACTCCATTGTTCTTGCCTGGAGAATCCCAGGGACGGGGTTGCCAGGTGGGCTACCATCTATGGGGTCGCACAGAGTCGGATACGACTGAAGTGACTTAGCAGCAGCAGCAGAGCCACCAGGGAAGCCCATGAGGTACCTAGCATAGTCCAGTTCATAGGGACTGAAGTATGATGATGGTTGCCAGGGGCTAGAGGGAGAGGGTATGGGAAAGTGATGTTTACTGGTTACGGGTGTGCATGTGTGCTCAGNTTGCCAGGTGGGCTACCATCTATGGGGTCGCACAGAGTCGGATACGACTGAAGTGACTTAGCAGCAGCAGCAGAGCCACCAGGGAAGCCCATGAGGTACCTAGCATAGTCCAGTTCATAGGGACTGAAGTATGATGATGGTTGCCAGGGGCTAGAGGGAGAGGGTATGGGAAAGTGATGTTTACTGGTTACGGGTGTGCATGTGTGCTCAGTTGTGTTGGACTCTTTGCAACCCCATAGACTGTAGCCCACCAGGCTCCTCTGTCCATTGAAGTTTTCAGGCAAGAAATACTGGAGTGGGTGGCCATTTCCTACTCCAGAGGATCTTCCTTCCTGGGTACAGAATTTTCAGTTTTGTAAGATGAAAAGCGTTAGGGAAGTGGATGGTGGTGACGGTTGCCCAGCAGGATGAACAGGCAGGCATACCTTGGAGACAGTGCAGATTGGATTCCAGATTACCATGATAAATGAGTCACATGAATTTTTTGGTTTCCTAGAGTATATGAAAGTTGTATTTGCTCTATACAACTATTATTAAGTTATTATTATTGCTCTATACAACTATTATTAAGTGTACAATAGCATTATGCCTAAAAAATGATGTACACACCTTAATGAAAAAATACTTTATTGCTGGGACTTCCCTTGTGGCCTACTGGCTAAGACCCTGCACTCCCGATTTGCTCCCTCAAATACCAGGTTTGATCCCTGCTCAGGAAACTGGATTCCACATGTTGCAACTAAAGATCCTGTGTGCCTAATGAAGATGGAAGATCCCATGTACCACAACTAAGACACGGCACAGCCGAAGAAGCAAATATTTAAAAGAAATACTCTATCGCTAAAAATTTGAGCCTTTAGTGAGTTATAATCTTTTTGCTGGTGGAAGGTCTTGCCTTGATGTTGATGGCTACTGACTGATCTGGATGGTGGTTGCCTAAGTTTGAGTAGGCAATTCAAGAAGAAGATGACAGTGGAGTTTGCTGCATTGATTGACTCTTCCTTTCATGGTCAGTTTCTCTCTAGCATACAAAAATGTCTGATAGCGTTTTAGCCACAGTAGAAATTCTTTAAAAATTGGAGTCAATCCTATCAGACCCTACAGCTGCTCTATCAACTATGGTTATGTAAGATTCTAAGCCCTTTGCTGTCATTTCAGTAATCTTCATACCATCTTCACCAGGAGTAGATTTCATCTCAAAAGACCACTTATTTGGCTCATCGGTAAGAAGCAAGTCTTTATCCGTTCAGGTTTCATCATGAGGTTGCAGAAATTCACTCCCATCTTCAGGCTCCACTTCTAATTCTAGTTCTTCTGTTACTTCTACCACGTCTGCAGTTATTCTTCCGTAGAAGCCTCAGATCCCTTGAAGTCATCCATGAGCACTGGAATCAACTTCTTCCAAATTCCTGCTAATGTTGATATCTTGACCTCGTCTTGTGAATCATGAAGGGTCTTAACAGCCTCTAGAATGGTAAATCCTTTCCAGATGGTTTCTTAGCTTATTTTGCCCAGATCCATCAGTGGACTTATTATCTATGGCAGCTAGAGCCTCACATATTTTCTAAACAATAAGACTTGGGAGTTGAAATTACTCCTTGATCAGCGGGCCACAGAATGGGTTTTCTGTTAGCAGTCACGAAGACATTAATCTTCATCAGGGCTCGTGGGCGACCAGGTGCATTGTCAGTGAGCAGTAATATCTGAAAGGAATCTTTGTTTCTGAGCAAGAGACCTCAACATTGGGCTTAAAATACTCGTAAACAATGTTTAAACAGGTGTGCTGTCTCCAAGCTTTGTTGATCTATTTATAGAACACAGGCAGAGTAGATTTGGCATAATTCTCACTGACTTTAGCCTAAAGTCATCAGTTACTTTAGCTCCTAACAAGAGAGTCAGCCTCTCCTTTGAAGCTTTGAAGCCAGGCACTGACTTTTCCTCTCTAGCTATGAAAATCCTAGATGGCATCTTCTTTCAGTCCATCCATCCATCCATCCATCCATCCATCCATCCTTCACATGTTCAGTCGTGTCTGACTCCTTTATGATCCCATGGACTATAGCCAACTAGGCTCCTCTGTCCATGGGATTTTCCAGGCAAGAATACTGGAACGGACTGCTGTTTCCTCCTCCAGGGGATCTTGCTGACTCAGGGATTGAACCTGCGTCTCCTGTGTCTCCTGCATTGCAGACACATTCTTTACCAATTGAGCCATCAAGGAAGCCCCTTCTTTCAATAGAAGGTTTTTTCATCTGTGCTGATAATCTGTTGCCTAGTGTAGCCATCTTCATTTATTATCTTTGTTATATCCTCTGGGTAATTTGCTGCTTCACCTTGAACTTTTATGGTATAGCAATGGCTTCTTTCCTTCAACTTCATGGACCAGGCTCTGCTGCCTTAAACTTTTTTTCTGCAGCTTCCTCACCTCTCTCAGCCTTCCTAGAATTGATGAGAGTTGGGGCCATGCTCTGAGTTAGGCTTTGGCTTAAGGGAATGTTGTGGCTGGTTTGATCTTCTATCGAGACCACCAAAACTTTCTCCATTTCAGCAATAAAGCTGTTTCACTTTCTCCTCATTCGTGTATTCACTAGAGTAGCACTTTTCATTTCCTTTAAGTATGTTCCTTTGCATTCACAACTTGGCTAACTGTTTGGCACAGGAGGCCTACCTGCCTGTCTCAGCATTTGACATGACTTCTTCGCTAAGCTTCATCGTTTCTAGGTTCTGTTTTATAACAGAAGTGTGGGGCTTCCCCAGTGGCTCATCGACCTGCCAGTGCAGGAGATGCTGGAGATGCCAGTTTGATCCCTGTGTCAGAAAGATCCCCTGGAGGAGGAAATGGCAACTTACTCCAGTATTCTTGCCTGGCAAATCCCATGGACAGAGGAGCCTGGCAGGCTGTAGTCCATGCGGTCGCAAAAGAGTCAGACATGACTGAAGGACTAAGCATGGAGCACCAAGAGACATGTGACTCTTCCTTTCACTTGAACACTTAGAGGTCATTGTAAGATTACTAGCTGGCATGATTTCAATATTGTTGTGTCTTAAGGAATAAGGAGGCCCAGGGAGAGGGAGAGAGACGGGGGGGTATCTGGTCAGTGGAACAGTCAGAACACACACATTAAGTTTGCTGTCTATACAGGCACACCTTGTGATGCCCCCTAAGAACTACAATAGTAACATCAAAAATCACTAATCACATTTCACCATTACAAACATAGTAATAATGAAAACGTTTGAAATATTTAAAGAATTTTATTTTATATTTTTAGCTGCGCTGTGTGGCTTTTGGGATCTTAGTTCCCCAACCAGGGTCTGAACCCAGGCCCTTGGCAGTGAAAGCATGGAGTCCTAACCACTGGACTGCCAGGGAATTCCCGAAGTATTTCAAGAATTATCCAAATGTGACACAGAGACACAAAGTAAGCAAATGCTGTTGGGAAAATGGTATGGATAGACTTGTCGGACACAGAAGATTGCCACAAATCTTCAATTGTAAAAAATTCAGTATCTGTGCTGCTGTTAAGTCGTGTCAGTCGTGTCCAACTCTGTGCGACCGCATAGACAGCAGCCCACCAGGCTCCACTGTCCCTGGGATTCTCAAGCCAAGAATCTGTCAAGCGCAATAAAATGAGGTGTGCCTGTACTTAATGCCACTGAGCTGTTCACTTAGAAATGATTAAAATGGCAGATTTTACGTAATGTGCATTTCATTACAATTACAAATAGCAAAGACCTTCTTGAAAACAATTCTCTCTCCAGTTACTGTCAGATTTCCCAGTTACTTCTTCTTCTTCTTTTTTTTTTTAAAAACCTTTTGTTTTGTACTGGAGTATAGCTAATTAACAATGTTGTGAGTTTCAGCTGGACAGCAAAGGACTCAGCCATACATGTACATATATCCATTCTCCCCCAAATTGTCCTCCCATCCAGGCTGCCACATAACATCAAGCAGAGTTCCCTGTGCTTTACAGTAGGTCCTTGTTGGTTTTTCACTTTATATTGCAGAGTGTACATGTCCATCCCAAACTCCCTAACTATCCTTTCTCCCCATCCTCTCCTTTGACAACCATAAGCTCTATGAGTCTCCTTCTGTTTCGTAAATTCATTTGTATTATTTCTTTTTAGATTCCACATATAAGGGATATCATTTGATATTTCTCCTTCTCTGTCTGACTTACTTTACTCAGTATGACAATCCCTAGGTCCATCCACATTGCTACAAATGGCATTCTTTCATTCTTTTTAATGGCTGAGTAATATTCCATTATATACATGTACCACATCTTCTTTATCCATTCCTCTGTCGATGGATATTTAGGTTGCTTCCATGTCTTCACTATCATAAACAGTTTCCAGTTACTCTTAACAGCAACACATTGTTTATTGACAATATTGAAAGTGTCTATTGACATTCACTGTCTCCAATTTATCTTCTCCCATTTTCTCTTGAGCTTATTCCATTGAAGCTATGTCCATCTCATCACTAGAACTCTTAATGGCCAGGTCATTGCTGACACTAACACTGATGCTCAGTTCACAGAAACTCTCAGGGCTCCTCTCACTTCCTTTGTGGGCAGCGTTTGATCCAAGTGACCAGTTCCTTCCATGAAACATGCTCCTTGCCTGCTTCCAGGAGCACACACTCCCGTGGCTTTCCTGTCATCTCAGGGGCTCCTTCTGCCTCCTTCGCTGCTCCCTCCTCATGTCAACTCTTTGTATCTTCTCCATCTCCCACTCCTTCCCCTGCAAGCCCCACACATCTTCACGGCTTTAAGTACCACAAATGCATCCTGCCAGCTCCCAGAGTTTGAATGGATAAGTGTTTCCTGGGCTCCTACTTCATGGCAGGCTGAAGATGCTCTAGGTGCTGGGATACAGTAACTACTAAAGCAAAAGGTTGGGAAGAGAGACAATAAGAAAACACACACACAATACTCCTACAAAGATTAGGGGTATTAGAGTACTTGATGTTTCTTAAGAGCATCTTATCTACTTTTCTTTGCACCAGTCAGCATTCCAGGATAGAGCTCTTATTCCCACTCATGTTTTTTGAGTACTGCTCTTAAGTACAGTACACCTAGCTCATTAACTGTGGCTGGGCCATAATTAATGGGTAGTAGTGTTTTCTAAAACTGGATTCATGCACACATCCAAGCCACATTACAATTTCAACTGAGAGAGGACTTCCTTGTGGTCTAGTGGTTGAGACTCAGTGTTTTCAGTGTGGGCGGTTTGGGTTCAACCCCTGGTTGGGGAATTAAGATCCCACGTGCTATGTGGTACAGCCAAAATAATATAAAATAAAATAGCCTATTCCCAAACTTTCTTTAAAAATTTCAACTTAAAATCTCTACAAAGTCTCTTTCCTTTCTATCTGAAAAAAATGAAGCTGGTCACAGAGAATAGACAGATGGGGGGTTTCCACTGTCCTGCTAAGGTGGGCAATGGGCAAAGGGACTCATGAAAACTCATAGTCAGTACAGGGATAGGGCCAGACCTGTCTTTTGGAAAGATGTCTGCAGGTGTTGGGGGGGTGGTGAGTGGAAAGTGGGCTGTCAGGACTGGGATGCTAATCCTGCCCGTGGCTCTCATGCCCTTTGGTTACTGGAAGGTGGGCTGATCCCTCCTAAAGCCCCCTGGTTCTGGCTACGTTGGGAAGATGACTAAGGAAGGGAAGATTGGAAGGAAAGACACCAGGGATGTGCTTGTTGTGTAACAGGGAAGAACAAATCTGATTCCTTAATTGTATCTGTTTCTTTAATTTTGTATTTTATTGCTTTTGCTATAAGTTGAGAATATTGCCTACTGAAATATACATGATAGCCCATTCTCAGGGCTCTCATCTTTAATGGCATAACTCTTTTCCATTCCTATAGAGATAAAAAGTTGCAGAACATAAAATAACATTTGTCTTGTTGGAGCTTTATAGGAACGTTGTGACAGGACCTACCTGGACAGCTGCAAGAACAAAGGATTCCCGCACCAAGAGGTTTGCAACGACCAACCACACTCCCTCCCCTTTTAGTATAAAGGAGGCCTGAGCCTTAACTTGGGGAAGATGGTTCTGGGACACTAGTCCACCATCTTCTCGGTCTGCTGGCTTTCTGAATAAAGTTGCTATTCCTTGCCCCAAGAACTCGTCTCTCAATTTATTGGCTTGTTGTGCAATGACCACTGTGAGCTTAGTCTGGGTAACTGTTGTTCTCCACCCTCTCCTCCAATCCTCTTTCCACCCAGCTCTGTATCCTCTTCAGACTGAATCGCCAGACCCTTGCCTTCCAGCTTCCAGCAGGGTTTGCCCTTGGGAAGGCAGTAGCAGGAGCAGAGTGGGAGGAGAGCCCTGGCTGCCTGTATTCCCTCCTCCACACACCTTTCCAGTGCCTTCTAACCGTATCCACTCTCTCAGCTTGCTTTACTGCAGCCACTCCCTCTGTCCCCACAGCTCCTCCCCATGCACTTAGCCCGCTCCCTGGATTTTCTTACTGCTGCCCTCTGCTCTGCCAACTGCCCTTCCCTTAGTTTGCCCATGCCCTGTTTGCTTCCAAGGGGCACCACAGCCCTGACAGCTCTCACTGTACATTTCCCAGGCCTCTGCTGTGCAGGAGCCTCCTAAGTTCCCATCCTGGGTTCAGTTTCACTCTCTACACAATGCGGGTAATAGCAGGTAATGTGATGTGAGAGGCATAAAGGAAAACTCTTCCCACATGTTGCCTCTACTCCCAGTACTCCTGACACAGTCACCAAATGTGGGTTTTTTTCCCCTCCCCCACACTAAAAATTCAGCGACACCAGCTGGGTATGCTACAGTTTAACTCAATTCTGACATTGTCTACATGGAAGCAGTACTAGAGCTCACAGGTTAAGGGCTCCCTCCTACAAGACTGCCTTAATTTCACACACCAGTCACAGGTTCAGGTGTTACCTGTGCTTAAAAAAAAATTTTTTTTTAATTTACTTATTTTTATTTTTGGCTGCGCTGTCTTCGTTGCTGTGTGTGGACTTTTCTCTAGTTGTGGTGTGTGGGCTTCTTGTTTCAGTGGCTTCTCTTGTTGCAGAGCATGAATTCTAGGTACACAGGCTTCAGTAGTTGTGCTACACGGGCTTAGTTGCCCCAAGGCATGTGGAAATCTTCCTGGACCAAGGACTGAACTGGTGTTCCCCTGCACTGACAGGCAAATTCTTAACCACTGGACCACTAGGGAAGTTCCCNGTTTCAGTGGCTTCTCTTGTTGCAGAGCATGAATTCTAGGTACACAGGCTTCAGTAGTTGTGCTACACGGGCTTAGTTGCCCCAAGGCATGTGGAAATCTTCCTGGACCAAGGACTGAACTGGTGTTCCCCTGCACTGACAGGCAAATTCTTAACCACTGGACCACTAGGGAAGTTCCCCTGGAAGCTTTCTGAACCTGATCCTTTTGAGGTTTTATGGAGACTTCCTTAACAGGCATGCTTGATTGAATCATTGGTCACTGGTGATTGATTCAACCTCTAGCCCCTCTTCCCAACCCAGAGGTAAATGGTTGGAATTGAAAGTTCTGACCCTCTAATCACATGGTTCATTCCCCTGGTAACCAGCCCCCATTCTTGGGGGTCTTTCCAAAAGCCACCTACTGACAGAAACTTAGGTGTGACTGAAAGGAATTTCATATGAATAATAAGACACAGATTTTGCCTTTATGGCTCTGGAGCTTTTTTCAGAAATGAGAACACAAGAACAGTTATTTGAACAAAAGATGCTCCATTGCTCTTATCATTTGGGAAATTTCAAAGATTCTTGGAGTTGTGAGCCCAGGATGGAGGAATGAAGATCAAATGTATATTTGAAGTCCACCTTTCCAGGTGTGAACCTTGGTTCCGGGATTTCCTCTTTGTGTAACCTCAAGCAAATTAATAACCTCCTCTGTGCCTCATTCTCCTTACCTCTAAAATGGGGTTAAAATGGGGTTAAAATGGGGATGCAACAGAATGCAAGGCAAGGAAGATTTCTGCTGGAGCTGCCATGCTAGGTGGGGCTATGTGTAGAAATATGTGTGAGTGCTACGCCGCTGGTGAGTTTAAGAACAAAAATAAAACAACATGGGAAACAGACAGAAGTGGGGGTGCTGCTAGTTTCCAAGGCGAGTTCAGGAAGGCTTCTCTGAGGAGCTGGTATTTGAGCTGAGGCTTTGGTGAAGGGAGGGACAGTGGCTGCTCCAAATTCACACAGCAGGTTATAGGTGAAGCTAGGGTGCAATCCCCGGAGAAGGCAATGGCAACCCACTCCAGTACTCTTGCCTGGAAAATCCCATGGACGGAGGAGCCTCGTAGGCTGCAGTCCATGCTGTCATGAAGAGTCGGACACAACAGAGCGACTTCACTTTCACTTTTTACTCTCATGCGTTGGAGAAGGAAATGGCAACCTGCTCCAGTGTTCTTGCCTGGAGAATCCCAGGGATGGTGGAGCCTGTTGGGCTGCCGTCTATGGGGTTGCACAGAGCCGGACACGACTGAAGCGACTTAGCAGCAGCAGCAGCAGCAGGGTGAAATCCCAGGACTCTTTTTGTTTTTTAATTACAATATTGTTGGTTTTTGTTATACATCAACATAAATCAGCCATAGGTATACATATGTCCCCTCCCTCTTGAACCCCCTCCCACCTCCCTCCCTGCCCCACCCCTCTAGGTTGTCATAGAGGCTTTGTGTTCCCAGCATCAAACAGCAAACTCCCACTGGCTATCTATTTTACATAGACTCTTTTTTTTTTTTAATTTTTATTTTTTAGTTTGTTTTGCTTTACAATACTGTACTCATTTTGCCATACATTGACATAAATCAGCCATAAGTGTACCTGAGTTCCCAATCCGGACCCCTTCCCTTCCCCCTCCCTCCCCACACCATCCCTCCAGATCATCCCCACTCATCAGTCCCAAGCCTTCTGCATCGAACCTAGATCGGCAATCCGTTTCCCTTATGATATCATACATGTTACATCTTACATAGACTCTTAACCTTTAGGTTTGCCCCAAGCAGCCTCCTGGCTTTCCAGATGCTACTCTGCTTTCTGGTTTCTGAATATGGAGCTCCAGGCAGGGCAGAGAATTCGCTGGAGAGAGAGGAAATTCTAAAGAGCTGGTCATCAGGAGCCCCCTACAGTAAACAAACTGTCCACCCAACTCAACTCCTCAGATGAGTAACAAGCCCAGCCGGCTCAGTGCCTCCTCTGCATGGCACAGATAATGGGTACCTTGCCTATCTCCCAGGGCAATTATGGAGATAAAATAACTGAAGCTCAGGCTCCCAACTCTCAGGCCAGGCCACACTCAGACCCTTGCCATCATTCAGGAAAGAAACTCCAACATCTTCCCCTGGGTCCTGAAGCCAACCTCTCGGCCTCATGTCTTGTCCCTGGGGTCCCCAAACTGTCCAGCCCTCCCTGTCTGCACCCGATCTGGTCTAGATGATCTGGAGGCCAGGTGGGGAGGGGCCTTTATTGGGATGTACTGAGCAGGGCCTCTCAAATCTGCCTGCCCTAGAAAACCTGCCCCCTTGGACCAATATGTGCTCCAGGGTCTAGCCTGGATGTTGATTAGAAGGGATCCCCCATCTCCTGCAGTCCTTCACCTGTCACGTGTCTGAAACTTGCAGCTTTGGGGGCCACAGCATGGGTGGGGGACCATGGGAGGTCCTTCCCTGTGGCCAACACAACCCTTTCCCCTCTGCCAGGCCAACCTTTGACCGACTTCTCTGTTCCCTGGTTCCCCCATAACAAGCAGTGGGTGGGTGAGGGTGAGCTGCTGTCATCATGCAGAAGGTTTCAGGCTGGCAGCAGACTCCTGCATTGTCCTGTGGTCTCTCTGTGTGATCTTGAGTAAGTTCCTTCCCCTTCCTAATCCTCAGTTTCCCCTTCTGTACAACGTGGGCTTTGGACTAGCTCTACATTTCCAAACTCATCACTTGGGGAGCTGGGTCCTCCTCCAGACTCCCTGAATTTGTATCCCTGGGGGCCAGTTCTTTCCACTAAGATCCCCAGCTAAAACTGTACACCCCTCGGTTCCCCCTTGCTTCCCTGCATTCTTTCTTCACTACCTATCACTATCCCACTCCCTGCATGCTTTATGCTGACTTTGCTTTTCGTCTCTGTCTCTTCTCCCTGCTGGTATGGAATCTCATACAGGGCAGGGAGGGCAGGGATATTTATCTATTTATTTGGTTGTGCTGGGTCTGTTACTGCACTCGGGCTTGCTCCAGTTGTGGTGAGTGGGGGGCTACTCTTCATTGCGGCGCGAGGGCTTCTCAATGTGGTGGCTTTTCTTGTTGTGGAGCATGGGTTCTAGGGCTCCTGGGCTTCAGTAGTTGTGGCACATGGGCTGAGTTGCCCAAGGTACGTGGAATCTTCCCTGACCAGGGATTGAACCTCATGTTCCCTGCATTGGCAGGCAGATCATTAACCACTGGGCTACCAGGGAAGTCCCCACACGCGCTTTGGTTTTCTCTTGTGTAAACACCCAGGAATGAGATGGCTGTATGGTAAACGTATGGTGTGACGGATGACTCTCAGTGACACAGGCTGAAAAATGGTGTCCTGGCACAAATTTCCTCAGGTACAGCCAGGTGTCTCTGGGCTACAATATCTGGATCCTGAGATAAGTCCTGAGGGGTGCCTTCCTTTCTGCCTTCTGTGGAGTTTGGAGTTTTATACCCAAACCTCAGCCTCTGAGGACACCCGGTGTTGAGATTCTGATGGGTTGACCCCACCTCACAGGAACCCAGGCTTTCCTTAGGAGTGAGTCAGCCCACAAGTACCTTCATTAGCTCAGCGTCCTGAAGGTTGATAATTATTAGGTGAACAGATACCTGCAAACTTGCCAGCCTGCGTCCTGCATCTTCTGACTTTTTATGAGCCTGAGGTGTTCTTCCTGTCCTTCTGGTGATAATCCAAGATGAGTTGTTCATTTGTTCATTCATTCACAGCACCTTCATTGACTCCTTCCAGTGTTAGGCCAAATCTAGGTACTGAAGAAAAATTTGTGAAAAAGACACAATTTCTGCTGTCAGGGAACATTTAGGGTGAGGGAAGAAAAGATGTAGGTCAGTCAGTTCAGTGGCTCAACTCTTTGCGACCCCATGGACTGCAGCATAACAAGCTTCCCTGTCCATCACCAACTTCCAGAGCTTGCTCAAACTCATGTTCATGGAGTTGGTGATGCCATCCAACCATCTCATCCTCTGTCACCACCTTGTCCTCCCACCTTCAATCTTTCCTAGTATCAGAATCTTTGGCTAGAGTATTGAAGATGCAGTTTCAGCATCAGTCCTTCCAATGATATTCAGGACTGATTTCCTTTAAGTATAAATAAGTAAATAAAATAATCTCATTTCAGGCAGCATTAAATTTTGTGAAGATAATATAACAGGATAATGAATGAGGGGAACTTAAGATAGGGCAGCAGGGAAATCCTCAGAGATAAAATGTATGAAGCAAAGAGTGGACTATATGATTATTCAGAGTTGTCCTGTACCATATACATCTCTTGAGCACTTGAAATGCAGCATTTATATTGTGATGTGCCATAGTATAAAATACACACAGTTCAGTCGCTCAGTTGTGTCCGACTCTTTGCGACTCCATGAATTGCAGCACGCCAGGCCTCCCTGTCCATCACCAACTCCCGGAGTTCACTCAGACTCACGTCCATCGAGTCAGTGATGCCATCCAGCCATCTCATCCTCGGTCGTCCCCTTCTCCTCCTGCCCCTAATCCCTCCAAGCATCAGAGTCTTTTCCAATGAGTCAACTCTTCGCATGAGGTGGCCAAAGTACTGGAACTTCAGCTTTAGCATCATTCCTTCTAAAGAAATCCCAGGGCCGATCTCCTTCAGAATGGACTGGTTGGATGTCCTTGCAGTCCAAAGGACTCTCAAGAGTCTTCTCCAACACCACAGTTCAAAAGCATCGATTCTTCGGCGCTCAGCCTTCTTCACAGTCCAACTCTCGCATCCATACATGACTACTGGAAAAACCATAGCCTTGACTAGATGGACCTTTGTCGGCAAAATAATATCTCTGCTTTTGAATATGCTATCTAGGTTGGTCATAACTTTTCTTCCAAGGAGTAAGCATCTTTTGATTTCATGGCTGCAGTCACCATCTGCAGTGATTTTGGAGCCCAGAAAAATAAAGTCTGACACTGTTTCCACTGTTTCCCCATCTATTTCCCATGAAGTGATGGGACCAGATGCCATGATCTTCGTTTTCACAAGATTTAAAAAACTAATGTCTTTTTTTTTGACAGTGGTTCTTTTTATTAAAAAAAATTATTTATTTATTTTGTTTTACCAGGTCTTAGTTGCAGCATGTGGGAGTTTTAGTTGTGGCATGTGAACTTAGTTGTGGCATGTGAGATCTAGTTCCCTGACAAGAAATCGAATCCAGGGCCCTTGCACTGGGAGTGCAGCCTTAGCCATTGGACCACCAGGGAAGTCCCCAAAATATCTTAATAATACTTTTCCTGTTAGTTATAGGTTGATCAGTCCTGAATATTCATTGGAAGGACAGATGTTGAGGCTGAAACTCCAATATTTTGGCCACCTGATGCGAAGAACTGACTCATTTTGAAAAGACCTTGATACTTGGAAAGGTTGAAGGCGGGAGGAGAAGGAAATGATAGAGGATGATGTGGTTGGATGGCATCACTAGCTCAAAAGACATGAGTTTGAGTAAACTCTGAGAACTGGTGATGGACAGGGAGGCCTGGAGTGTTGCAGTCCATGGGGTCGCAAAGAGTCGGACATGACTAAGCAACTGAACTGAACCGAACAGGTTGAGATGATAATATTTAGAACATGTTGGATTAAATAAAATATATTATTTCACCTTTTAGTTTTCCCTTTAAAAAAACGTACCAACTAAGTAAATTTAGCATGCAGCTTAAGGCCGAAGAATTGATGCTTTCGAATTGTGATGCTAGAGAAGACTCTTGAGAGTCCCTTGGACTGCAAGATCAAACGAGTCAATCCTAAAGGAAATCAACCCTGAATACTCACTGGAAGGACTGATGCTGAAGCTGAAGCTCCAATACTTTGAAGCTGATGTGAAGAGCCGACTCATTAGCAAAGACTCGGATACCCAGAAAGATTGACGGCCAAAGGAGAAGAAGGGTGGCAGAGGATGAGATGGNCCCCCCGCCACCTCCAGCCTTTTCTTTTGGTGTAACATGAGGCATGTGGAATCTTAGTTTCCTTACTAGGGATTGGACGCGGGCCCTCAGCAGTGAGAATGCGGAGTCCTAACCACTGGACTACCAGGAAATTCCCACCTCCTCTCCCTCTTGCCATCAGAGATCGGCCAGGCCTGGTATGAACTCTGGCACTACCACTGACCAGCTCTGTTATTTGTAAGCAACTGCTTATCCTCTAAGCCTCACTTTTTTATTTTAAAAGTGAAGAGAGTAATACTTCATTATATTTTTGTGAGGATCAAATTAAGAAATGTATATGAAGTGCTTGGTACATAGTAGGATCTCAGGGTATTGTCATCATCATCATTATGAAGACCATCATCCCAGCTCCCTCCTTTGTGGTCCCTGTTCTAAGAGAACCGTTAACCTGTCAGGGAGGCAGAAATGAGTGTACAGTAATAGACGCAGTATGTATCACGTTGTTACACTCGAGATCCAGCTGTAGTGCAGTGGGAGGAGGATCATTCATCCTGTCTGGAGGGCTCTGAGAGAGCTATTCTGGAGGTAGCTTCTGAGTGGGTCTTGCAGGGTTTTGGTAGATGGCCCGGACTGGGTGACCACCTTCCAGCAGAATGAGGCCTGTGAGTAGAGGCAGGTGGTGGACCCCTGCAGGGCATGTTCAGATGCTTTGAGGCCAGAAGGTAGCAGTTGCCAGTGCTGAGTCAAGGAGTTTGAACTGTGGGCTATGGGCATTACGTTTAGATTCCCCCTCCTTTTCTGTTTTATAAGCTCTGAACCTCAGATTGGCCTTTTAAATGAGGTTGACTTTCCTAGAGCCCAGGAAGAAGGATTGAATAGTCATTAGGTATTTACTCTAAATTCACCCTAGTTCTGGCTTCCCAGGTGGCCCAGTGGTAAAGAATCCTCCTGCCAATGCAGGAGACCTGGGTTGGATCCCTGAGTTGGGAAGATCCCCTGGAGTAGGAAATGGCAACTCACTCCAATATTCTTGCCTGGGAAATTTCATGAAAATTTCATTTTCTGTCGCCTGGCGGGCTGCAGTCCCTGGGGTTGCAAAGAGTTGGACACAACTGAGTGCACACGCACTACACATTAATGAGTAGATTTCTTATTAATCTGAGCTGAGGAATTTTGGCATGAGAGAGCCATCCATAAGTAAGTCTACAGATTTTCTGCCTGGAATCAATGAACATGATCATCTATAAGGTGCTCACCTGTGCTGGGTACTTTGTGGCCTGGTTCCTTGGAGGGACCTTTCCCGCCAGGGCCGGTTGTGGGTAGGGAAGTAGGAAGCCTTTGATCTGGATTTTGTCTGATTCCCTTGTTTTGGACTCTGTAGGCTGCCTTTTCTCTTCATTTTTGCCTCTGTGTCTTTCGATCCCACCTCATTTGCTCTCTTTGCTTCAGCTTCTTTAATTGTTAACGTTGCTTGGATTGCCTGCAAGTCCAGTTCTCCATGTGGCGCAGAGCAGCCATGGAAACCTGGGGCTGTCTGCCTTTGTGACAGATTTAGGTGTTGAAAAATAGGGCAAGTGAGTCAAGTTGCAAATGTTGCTCTTTAAGAGAAGAAACTGTATGGTTTCCTCCCTTTAAGTCAGTTTCAACTGATAAGGGATGTGTTTCACATTTTTTCCCCTAATGATCATTTTCTCCCCAAATGTGGATATAGGGTTGTTTCTGGGCTCTCTGAGACAATTAACTTCTCTTTTTGGTTCGTCTTAAGGTGTGTGGAACCCTATGTGGACAAGTGTTCCTACAAACATCTGAAAAATAAGTTGGGTCCATTTGCTCAGAATCTGTCTAGATGCTAGCTTTGAATACTTCTTTAGATGCCAGTAAGGCACATCTTAATCATTCAAAGGGGGAAGTAATCAGGTTTCTTGTATTAGTTTGTCTTTGGAAGAAGAGACTTGCTTTCCTTTCTTCTGAGTTCTCTTGCCAGCTAATGGTTGCTAGTTGTTGTTGTCTGTACTTTCTGTTCTTGAAAATATATTTCAGACAGATTTATTATGACTCAGAAATCAACTTTGTTGCTCAAACAACTTCATAAAACAATGGCTGTGTCCCCAGCCTTTTGAGGGTGGGGACCCTGCCTGCCTTTGTTTATAATCCCAGTGGCCAGCACTGTGCCTTAGGCACAGGGGAGGGTCACTTCCGTAGCTTCGGGAATGTCACCCCCATGACTGTCCTGTCAGTTTGCTTCGGAGACATCTAGTACTTTTGGGTTTAAGTGATGGTAAAAGCTGGGGCTGAAAAGGACCTTGAGCAGTGGTCCAGTTCATGCCTTTGCTCATTACTCGGCAAGTGAGGGTGGGAAGGAGAACCTGTGGAGGTTGGCTTTCCAGAAGAAAGAGTGTACTTCCTTCTGATGACCAACTTTACTGAACTCACAGGAGCTCTTAGACATGGTGTGGAATATATCATTTTAGGAGGGCAGGCAGTGGATGAAGAGAGCTTGTTAAAAATGGCAAATTTCTGTTTCAATTTCAGAGATGTCTGGGTGGGGAAACTAGGATCTGTGTTTCATCCCAGGTGATTCAAATGTTAATGGTCGTTGGGTGAATATTAGCCTCAACTTGGGGCATGTAAACTGGCCACCTGGCCAGATCCCTCTGCTAGCTGCGAATGGCTTTTCCATTTTTAAAGACTTGTAAAGAAAAAAAAGAGAGAATGTACAACAGACCCTGTAAGGACTGAAATATTTACTCCCTGGCTCGTTAGAGTCTGATCCCTGCCCTAAACTCTTCCTCTGCTGGCAGGCTTACATGTCAGAGTGGGCAGGTCAGGACATCAGTACAGGTAAAGCACAGTGGTAGGTGGCGGCCTGGGCTTCCATGGGAAACTCGCCCTTTACTCTTCACTGATTTGCACACAGTAGGCGCCTATTGCATCTGTTGGATGAACATGTTATGGTGTTTTTATTTTTTAGGTGCTGTTGAATTAGAAAACTTGCCTTTAAAGAAAGATGCCTTGAAAGAACTGGAATTACCATTCGAGGTCAAAGCTGGTATGTGAAACAAGGGAGAGGGAGGCAGTATTACATCGTTTGGGGCGTGGAAACTGAGAACCCTTGCGTCTGGCTCTGTTGGACCAGGAAGAGGCAGAATAGGAGTTTTGATCAGTCTTTAAGTGTGGTCCCTAGGCTGCTAATGTCAGGATGCTCTTGAGGTGGTTGTAGCCCCCAGACTTACTGAATTAGAGTTTCTGAAGAAGTGTCTGTCATTGAACCTGCATCATTTTTTGTTTATTTTTTGAACCTGCACCTTTACTAAGCTCCCCAGGTGATTCTTAAAGGGAACGTCTAGTCTTAGACACAGGAGATTCTTGTTTTCAGAGAATTCATTATACATTTTGGGCTTCCCCCGTGGCTTAGTGGTAAAGAACCTGCCTGCAATAGAGCAGGCACAGGAGACTCGAGTTCCATCCCTGGGTTGGTAAGATCGCTGGAGGAGGGAATGGCTACCCACTCCAGTGGAGAATCCCATGGACAGAGGAGCCTGGTGGGGTGCAGTCCATGGGGTCACAAAGAGTCAGACATGACTGAAGTGACTGAGCGCAGCACACAGGTTTTACATATTACTGAGAGACAATTGACTCTCTTGGATGAAAGGTGGGCTCGGGAACAGTATGCTTGGGTTTCTGTTCCATATCTGCCATTTTCTGGCTGTGTGACTTTGGGGCAGTTCCCTCACAACTCTATGTGTGCTTCCTCATCTTTTAAGATGGGATGATCGTAGTTACATCGTAGGGTTGTTGAGAGGAATACCCGAGGTAATGCATTAAAATTACTCAGTACAGTGCCCAGCACACTCAGTTAACGTTTGCAAGTATTATTGGAGTTTTGCAGTTACTAGATTTGGTAAAGAAACAAGAATTGTCACAGAATAAAAATATTCTCTATTAAGTGACCACGCATAAAATTAGTTCCTCTTTAGACACTGCTTGTCATTGACCAGTAGCCTGTTGATGTCAGTCAGTCTTTCCCTTATTTTGAGGGTACATATATTATAATAAAGTGTACTTACAATGCAAATCAGTTGCTAGGTGAAATAAAATGAAAATTTTGCAAGAGATTTAGGCTTTCTTGAAGTCATGGGTAAACTGCCAGAGTCACAAGCAAAGGCAGTGACAAGTTAGAATCTGAAAGAAACTCTCAAGAATGATGACATGGTTGATACTGCCAAAGAGTTCTTAATTGAATATCAAAGGATTAAGAGAGGCTTTTAGGGAAAATTGATGTTTTCTAATGTTTTGGCAAAAATGACCCTTGTTATGCTTGCTCTGCCAAAATGGAATGTAGCAGAAGTCATATTTTGCTGTCATGTGATTGTCCTCCCAATTAATTAAGATTAGAATTGCAACTGTGCACTAATTACTGTAAGAATTCTTTGTTGTGAACATTGGTGTATGGTTTCAGGTTATAATATAAATTTTATTAAATGTAAGAGCTGACTTTTATTTTTCTAGATAAAGCCAAAATTAGTTTATTTGTTGTGACATATATCTTCATTTGTTACTGGATTACACAGCTGATCACTTGGTGTCAATGATACTCTTTTATCTTAAATATAACAGTTTGCTCATGCTCAAATTCTAGATCTTAGGCAGGCATGATCACACTCTGCTAACGTTCTACTTTCCGAGGTAGCCTGTTAGTTGGGCTGTGTGGATCTCTGAGAGATCCCTTAGGTCAGACAGTTCACACGCTTTCATGCTTTACTCCTTGGTGCTGACTTGCCTCTTATTAATTGAAGCTAAAGAAGCCTTGTGTTCTGGGAGGCTTGGCTAGAAATGGTAGAACTTGGGAAATATGTGTCATGGTTCTCCCAGGCCATTTAGCTTCCTATCAGTCCAGGGTCTCATGAAGAGTCAGAATTCCTTCTTGATAGAATTTTATCGCAACATGACTGATGTTTCAGTCGCTGTGTTCAAAATTGGGTGTATTGTAAGTCTGTTAACTCCTAGCAAGTACCTATCAGCCAGCTAATTAATAATGAAATGAGTTGTGTGCAAGTGCCATGGGGAGAAAGAAACCCCAGGGAAATTTATGATGTAGTCCCATTGGGGAAGAGGTAATTTCCAGAGTAGAGATGTTGCATTTGATATGAAAAAGTTACACTGACCTTGTTCCAGCTTCTACTTTTTATGCCTTTGTTCTTACAGCTTTCAGCCTAGTACCGTTTGTTTCACATGTAGGAAAACTGACTGCTTGTCTTCTTAAAAAGTAAATGGTAAAAATAATAATACTCCTTAAAGGACACTAGAAGAATACAGAAAAATAGAATTAAACACGTGTCAGACATTTAACAAGACTTTCCTCTTCCCAGGTTTAATTGGGAAAGTGACCCTTCAGATTCCCTTCTACCGCCCTCATGTGGACCCTTGGGTGATCTCCATCTCCAGCCTTCATTTAATTGGAGCCCCTGAAAAAATACAGGATTTCAGTGATGAAAAGGAGAAGCTGTTGGAAAGGGACCGCAAGAAAGCGCTCCTTCAGGCCCTGGAGGAAAAATGGAAGGCAAGGCAGAAATCCTCTTGGCCTGAGATCGGTGGTGGTGAGACTTGAAATCAGCAAAACCCTGGATTCTAACACCAGCTCTTTCCTTTGTAGAACGAACGCCAGCAGAAAGGGGAGTCTTACTGGTACTCAGTCACTGCCTCAGTAGTTACGAGGATTGTGGAGAACATTGAAGTAAGTCCTAATGGCTTTTATAAAGTATGAACACGAAAGGGGACCGCTCAGGCTTAAATGTGTTTCATGTCATAGTTGCTGGATTCTCGTGGGTGTAACTGATCACAGAGTGTCTGCAGAGAACACTGACTGCTCAGGTGTGCCTTTTCCTAGGTGGTGGTGGAGGGAGAACCTGAAAAGTGAGTCACACACAGGTTTTTCTTGCTTCAGTTAGTGTGAGTAGGCGTTTTAATATCACTGACATTTCACTTCCTTTTCTTTTTGAATATGGGAACGCCACTTGCTGAAGGATATACCTCCAAAGAAGGCAAATCCTATCTTGTTGCAGGGTAAATTTACAACTCTCTCACCGCCGAGTCTGGGGCCGTGTGATGAGTTACGGTGCTTTGGCTGCTGGCCATATTTTCTGCTTTAATTACCATTTTGTTTTGTCCTCAAAACCGAGAATAGGGTTCACACTAATTTTCAGGAGTGTCATAAGAATCAGCCCATACTTACCAACTCTAGGGTTTTCACGCAATGCATGTGACAGGCCACATTTTTTTTTAAGGTGTCCCACTCCCCCCCAGAATACAGTCTGAGGTTGCTGGATTCATAACTTTGGTAACATTGGTAAAAAGATCAGTACATTTGAGGTGACTACTTTGAATTCTTTTTCAGGCAGTTATTTATCTCATTGATTTTTTTAGATATTGTCATTATTTTAACTTTATTTTTAATAATAACTTTGAGATTTAGCTCATATACCATAAAGTTTACAATTTTAAAGTGTACAAACTAGTGTTTTTTGAGCATTGATCACTGCTGTCTAATTCCAGAATATTTTCATTATTCCTCAAAGATGCTCTATACCCAACTAGCAACCACTTCAAATTCCCTTCTCCAGCCCCCTGCAACCACTAATGTACTTTATGGATTTGTGTAGTCTGGATATTTCATATCAGTGGAGCTGTATACTACGTGGCCTTTTGCATCTGGCTTTTTAGCATAATGCTCCCAAGGTTCATCCATGTTGTGGCATGTTATTCCTTTTATGACTGAATAATATATTCCATTGTATGGATTGCCAAAGATGAACAAAGCTGGAGTGAAGTTAAAGTGGTGAAATCAGACTTTATTCAGTGACTCCTGACAGTAGGGGAAAGAGCAGAGCTCCATTCCAACTTGTACAGAGGTGACCAGGTGTTTTAAAGGGAGAATGAGGGTGTGTATGTGTGTTGGTGGGGGTGGGGTGGGCAGGGCTCAGGAGGAAAGATACAAAGGGTTGGTCAGTGTGGATGTGATTAGGTCAGCTGTATCTGCTAGCTGGACTTCTCTTCTTCCATAGAGATGGGCACCAGGAGCCCCTTTCTTCCTGATGATTGTATTTCAAGGGAGTTGCTTTTAGGTCCTTGAGTTGCAGGAGATACATCACATAGGCACAGCGAAAGGATTCACAGCTGTAAGCCCTTTTTGATAAATGCTCTAAAAAAAGGGGCAGGGGGGTGGTGTACCCTATTGTCAGATGTTGGGTGGAGCAGACAGCCCTGAGCTTTTCCACAGAGGAACTCAGGAAGGGGATGGAATGTCTGTTCCAGGGACACAGCCTGAGGCTGCTAGAAGCCTTCATTAAAGTTTCAAGTCTTTTAGTGGAGGTGTTTGAATGGAACGTTCATACCTAGAGCTTTTGCAGTTCTCAGGGTGGGCCACATTTTATCATTTGGGTTGTCTCCACTGTTTGGCTCTTAGGAATATTGCTGCTGTAAACCTTCATGTTTCTGGTTTTGTGTGAACATGTTTTCATTTCTCTTGAGTGTACACCTAAAGTGGAGCTGTTGCATCATGTGGTAACTATATGTTAAAGTTTTTGAGGAATAGTTTTATAGTTTCACTGGTCATGTGTGAACATTTCAGTTTTTCCACATCCTGACAAGCACTTGTTATTGTCTGTTTTTTAATAATAGCCATATTAGTGGGCACGAAGTGATACCTCAGTGGGATTTAGATTTGCATTTCCTTAATGGTTAATGTTGTTGAGTATCTTTTCAGGTGCTTATTGGCTCTTTTGTTTATCTTTTGGAGAAGCGTCTATCCAAACTCCTTTTCCATTTATAAAAATGAATTCTTTACTGTTGAGTTGTAAGAGTTCTTCCTATATTCTGGATTCTCGTCCCTATCAGATACACATGACTTGCGAGTGTTTTCTCCCATTCTGTGAGTGATCTTTTCACGGTCTGTTATTTTTTAATTCATTGAAGCAGAGTGCTTTTTTAGTAGCTCTACTGTAGAGGCACGGGGAGATAAATAAGGTCAGAGAGGAAATCCCTGCCCGTATTCCTGCGTCTAGGTTTGGGGGCACAGGGACCAGATGAAGGTATCATAAGAGAGGGAGGGCCATTTGTCTGGATACAGTGGGGCTACTTTAGTTCAGTGTTTAAGGTGTTTTCTGAAATGATTCCATGGAAGTGCCGTTAACTCTCTTCTTGAGTTGGCACTAATCAAAAGAAATGTCATTCATGTCCAGTTTGTGATTCTAACTCTTAGGAACTTAGAGTATTGGGTGTATTTACCCAATATTGGGTGTGTTTGTGTAAAATACCTGCTGTGGTTTACGTAAGTGGCTCAAGCACAGTGTGACCCCTGCTTATAGTACTCTACGTGCTGCAATTGTCTAATTGTTTTTTTCCCTCCTGCAGTTAAAAATTCAAGATGTCCATTTGCGCTTTGAAGATGGTGTTACCAACCCTTCCCATCCTTTTGCATTTGGCATCTGCATTAAGAATGTATCCATGCAAAATGCCATGAATGAGCCTGTGAGTATGAAATACACCTGCAAACCAGGAAGAAAGTACCAGGTCTGGGGCATTTGGGGCTATGCCTTGAGTCCTTTCATGTTCTGTGAGATCACCATCTTTTTCTCCATGTTCTTTGGCAGGTGTGGATGTCTTTTGTGTTAATTTCCTCTGACCTGTCATTATTTCACTCATCCATCAATGTTGGCACGTTTTACACATGAAGAAACTGAGGTGCTGAAAGGATCTCATTTTTTATTTTCTTCTGTGCTTACGTGCACTCTTGGGGTACACTCACTCTGTTTCAGGGTTTTGTCAGCCACCTGGGAATATGTGCCGATGGTATCCACATCTTGAAAGCCATTCTCCACCCCTCTTCTGGTCTTCAGATTCAGGGTCTTTTCCTATGGGACACCTTTGTGGTATTTTGTTTAGTCACTCAGTCATGTCCAACTCTTTTGCAATCCCATGGACTATATAGCCTACCAGGCTCCTCTGTCCATGGGGTTCTTCAGGCAAGAATACTGGAGTGGTTTCCCATGCCCTGCTCCAGGGGATCTTCCCAACCCAGACATCGAATCTGTGTCTCCTGCATTGGCGGGAGGGTTCTTTACCACTGGTCCATCGTGGAAGCCTGTGGTGTTTTAGGCTTGTTATAATCAAAATGATCCCATTATATTCCAGCTGCCCATTTTGCTTCCCTGAAACCAACTTTTTTCCTTTTTTTCTCTAACATGTTACTGCATATTACAAACACACACATGAAAACTGACCTTTGAGCCCTTTCTTGTGCCGGGCACCATTCTTAGTGGTTTACTTGATCTTCCGCATTGAATTCTTGTTACTCTTCACTACCACTGTTATCCTGTACTACAGCCGAGGACACTGGGGAGCCCTTGACAGAACAAGTTTGCCTCCCTTGCTTCAGACCACGTGTTCTCACCCATGACACTCGGCTTTAGACGCTTGTGCTCGTTTCTTCACTTCTTATTCCTCAGCTTCTGTATCCATTGGTCACAGCGTCCTGCCAGTTTTCCCTGCAAGGTGTCTCAAACATGGCTCTTCCACTCCCCGTCACTTTGACTGTCTGACTTAGGATCCTGTCAGCTTCTGCCTGAGTCAGTAAACTCCTGTGACTTCCGACCTCGCCTCACTTCTGTCCCAGGCTCTTGATTCGCCTTGTGCCAGGGCTTCTCAGCCTTTCCCACGTCCCGGCATACAGAGGAGCGTGACGGTGTTTGTATGGGACACAGGGGCAAGTGGAGGTGGCTGCTTGGGGCTGGAGGTGCCCTGCTCAGAGCAGCCAGGTGCGGTGGATCCTCCAACAAGATGAGCTTGAATACTGCGGGTCCACTTGTCCACAGACTTCTTTTTAAAAACATAATCACAGTATCCCATGATCCTCCAGTGCAGAACCATGAATAGGAGGGCTGAGCAGAAAGTTATATGAGGATTTTTGACTGCCAGGAGGGTTGACACCTGTAACTCCCAAGGGTTAGGGTCGCTGTATTCCTGAATTGTAGCTTGATTTTGCAGACTTGCTTGTTATTTTGAGAAACTCTTGACTCCATTTGGGGTGGAGGGGAGTTCAGCCTTGCACTGTTGCCAGGGTTCTCTTTCTAAAACTCATAGCTGATCCTGACACATGTCTACAGCAAAGCCCTCAGTGTTTTCGTGTCCCTTCAGGTGTGACATCCAAACTCCTTGGTGTGACAGACTTCTTACTGTATTGATTTCCTAGGGCTAGATAACAAGTTGACCACAAACTAGATGATTTCTTCAGTGCTGGAGGCTGGCAGAGTTAGTTCCTCCTAGAGACTCTGAGGGAGAAACTGTCCCCTGCGTCTCTCCTTGCCTCCTGTGGTTGCCTTGGCTGTGGGTTCCTCACTCCAGTCTCTGCCTCTGTTTTCGCGTGGCCTTCTCCCCGTGTGTGTCTGTTTCCTCTTCTTTTAAGGACACCAGTCATTAGATTAGAGCCCACCCCAATCCCCTATGACCTTTTTTTTCCCCACAAATAATTTGACAGTTTTAATCATATAAAATAAAATACACAATGAAAAAACATATTGTTCAGGGTCTATCCCAATATAGATGACCTTATTTTTTTTCACAAAAAGTTCAGTTTTAATCGTATAAAATACAATAAAACCCATATTGATCTTCTTTCTCTTAATTGTTTTAGGTGTGAGGTTAGGTTGTTTATTTGAGATTTTTCTTGTTTCTTGAGGTAAGATTGTATTGCTATAAACTTCCCTCTTCGAATTGCTTTTGCTTCATCCTGTAGGTTTTGGATGGTTGTGCTTGCATTTTCTCTAGGTATTTTTTGTTTTCTTTTCTGATTAGTATGACCTTATTTTAATCTGATTACATCTGCAATGACCCTATTTCTGGGTAAGTTCCCCCAGTCACAGGTTCTGGGACAACACGAATTTTGTGGGGTGCAGGAGGAGGTTTTCAACCTAGTATACCTAGTAACACTCCAACCTACTTTTCTCAGTACTCAAGTACCTCTCCACTCCTTGTGTGTGTCGGTACACGTGTCCAGTACTGCCCCACCCCTGAACACAGTGCTTCAGTTACACAGATGTATTCTCTGTCCTTTGAAGCAGTGGAGCTATTGTGTCATTGGCCCCATTCCTTGCAATGTGTCCCAAACCTTCCCTTCTACCCTCTGTCTGAAAAATACACAGCTTTTGATACTGATCTGTTAGTGGTATTTTTTAGTTGTGTGCTTGTAGCATCCTATATATTCTTCCTCTGCTTTCTTCTGCTTAATTACATTTGTTCACATGTTTGTTTCCACTTAGATAGATTCTGAACTCTTTAAGAACAGAACCATGTTTTCATTGTTTTGTAACCTCAGCACCTTGCAAAGTGCCCTATGTGTGCTTCGTCACTAATGGCCTGTTGAATGAATGGATAGATTGGTGAATAAAGAATCATGCTTTCTTCCCTGTCTTCCCTCAGGTACAGAAATTAATGCGGAAAAAGCAATTAGATGTGGCAGAGTTTAGCATCTATTGGGATGTCGATTGCACTTTATTGGGGGATTTGCCTCAGGTGGAGTTACAGGTATGATTCTGGCAGGGCTCTCTTATAACACAGCACAGCAATAAAGTGTGTAGGATCACGGCCATGTAGGGTTTTGTTCTCTGTGTCTCTGTTCCTGTTCCCACCTGCTTTCCCTCCTTGGCATCCATTCTTGAGTATGTATGAGTATGTTTTCTTGAGGTACTTGCTGTGTCTGTAACTCTAAAAATATATAGGGATTTGTGTATATTTTACATTTATAGTGTATTAAAAATTTGTTTTCTTTTTTTCATTTAAAGCTCCGTTTTTAAGATTTATCAGTGTTGCTGCTTATGCTTCCGGTTCATTGCTTCTGCTGGATGGTATTCAGCTGCATGCACCTAACGCACTAGTGTTCTCTGCTCTCTTGGCCACCATTGTACACCCAGGTTTTCAATGACTCTTAAGAGATTTCTTAGTATGTTTTATGTTGAAATTTCACCTTTGGTGGCATTCCTTTAAAAATACTTAGAATGTCATTGTAAATCATTGGATGTAAAATATTAACCATTTGTGAAGGATATTTAGAAAAAAATCTGTTTAATCTTTTTGTAAAGAAATTGTAGGTGGTTTTAAGTGAAATGGAGAGAAAGTTCTCATATTTCCCTCGACCACGATTATCCTTGCATGCTGTTATACAGAATGGTTTTTGTTTTGCCAATTTGATTGAATAAATGCTGTACATTCATACAGTAGAAGAGTATGCAGCTATAAAAAATAAAGGGCAGAGATCTTTATAATGAATACATAATAGTCTCTAAGACACAGTATTAAGTTTCAAAAACTAAGGTAAAAAAGCATGTGTACCTTCTGTGTAAGACTGGTTTTAAAAACCAAAAAGTTATGCATTTGCCTGAATCTGTACAGAATGCTTCTGGTGGAATATGTAAGAAACTGGTGTCATTGGTTGCCTCAGTGTAGGGTAACTGGGTGACTGAAAGAAGGAGTAGGAAGGAGAGATTTCACTTTTTTGGCCTTTAAAATTTTAAACTATGTGGATGTATTACCTGTAAGAAATATAAACACAAATTTAAAAATGCTGAAGAGCTTTAGATTCCCAGTTTCTCCTGCTTTTGGATTCTGATGTCATATGCTGTAGGTTAGACAACATTGCACCAGGTGCCTCGATCTGGGAAACATCTGCTATAATGACAGCCATTCTTGTGACATGCAGGAGGCCATGGACAGGAGCATGGAGAGTCGTGACCATCACTACATCTTGGAGCCCGTGTGTGCGTCTGCTCTTCTGAAGAGAAACTGCTCCAAAGAGCCTCTGCGCGCTCGGCACACTCCCCGAATTGAATGTGATATTCACCTGGAGACCATCCCCTTGAAACTCTCTCAGGTACCCTCCCCCTTCCTGTCACTGTCTGCTGGTAACTGGGGTGTTGATGAAGGGTCCCCTCGTGGGAATGGAAGTGCGCATGAGACCAAGCTATGGTGGATGCAAAACCCACTGTCTTTATACACTTGGGTTGGGTGTGTCTCAGGTTAGTTTGATTTGATGTTTTTAAGTGCTGAACGAAGAGCATAAGAGAGACAGGGATCTGTGTACTTAGCTGATAGTGTTCAGAGAGACATGCTGCATAGTGCTGGAGTTTGGTCTTGCAGTTGGCACTGGATTTCAGCTCACTGGGTTGACTAGTGTGACTTGTCCCTGTGGTGTGTAATGTCTTTACTGAGCAAAAGAAATAAACCAGTTCTAACCTTGTACTGCTTAACTTCTAATAAAAAGCTGCAGTACCGGCAAATCATGGAATTCCTCAAGGAGCTGGAGCGAAAGGAGAGGCAGGTGAAGTTCCGAAAATGGAAACCCAAAGTGGCCGTGTCTGAGAAGTAAGGCTTGTCAATTAAGTGTTGTGTGTGGAATGCATTTTCTAGCATGTTCTTTTTTGTATATAGATCAGAAATGTGCCTCACTGTCTTTTGCACATGGTTGAAGATAAAAGTATAGTCGATTTTTCTGGTTTTTAAAATGCCATTTTTGTTATCATTGTTATCATGCTAGCGTGTATCTCTGGTGTCATGGGTTTACTCTTAGGTCAAGCATAGTGGAATTTAGAAGGTCCTCTCAGTCTCAGGTATGTTCCCTTGGTGATTCAGTGGTAAAGAATCTGCCTGCCCAGTGCAGGAGACACAGGAGACTTGGGTTCGATTGCTGGTCTGGGAGAAGGAAATGGCAACCCTGTCTAGTATTTTTGCATGGAGAACTTGATGGACAGAGGAGCCTGGTGGGTTACAGTCCATGGGGTCGCAAAGAGTCGGATACAACTTAGCAACTGAATAACAGCAACAGCTCAGTCTCATGTAGCAAGGAGACTAGCCTTGCTCTGGTGGGATCTGACTGTGTGGCAAATATTTTGTAGCACCCTTGAACCTACTCCCTTGTATCTTTTCTCCTAACCAGTTTGGTCAGCATTTATGTAATACACTTGATGACATCTATAGCATAAATGTCCAAAGCGTCACAAAGAGTCAGACATGGCTGAAGTGACTTGCCAAGCACATAGGATAAATAAATGTTTTCATGTAGATGTGCTCAACTTGACCAGTCAATATATTAAACATTTTTTTAAAGATCCTATGTATTTCCAGTCTTTCCTGAAGTCTTCCATTTAAAATCTTTAACAGTCAAATCCTTGCTGATCACCTTACAATGGTATTTACTGTAAAGCCATCACTTGATTGTCTGTCAGTGGGAGAGGCTGATGTCATGGGTCATTCAGACCAATTGAGTAATGTACTGTTATTGGTGTACCCATCAAGGATGTGGATTAGCTTTCCCCACAGGTTGAAGTTAGCCTAATAGTATTTGAATTTGAGGCATGAAGTGATGGCTGACAAGAGAAGAGATGTCCAGGATGGGAGTAGTGTGCTGTGGATTGCCCTGGGTTGGTAGCATTCTCATTGCCTTTGCTGCAAGTAACTAGACGGCTATGAAACGTTTCAGCTGCCGAGAGTGGTGGTATTTCGCTTTGAATGCCAACCTGCATGAGATCCGGGAGCAGAGGAAGCGTTGCACATGGGGCTTCCTGTTGGGCCGGGCCCGTGACGCCGTGTCTTACACCGACAAGTACTTCACCACGTTGAGAGGAGGCTTGCTATCTGCAGACGACAAGGTAAGGGGTGTTGTCTCGCGTTTCTCATCTCCACTCAGAGGGTAAGAATGTCTCTTCAAGACTGAAGAAAATGGAGTCTGTGAAGAAATAATAGTCTTTGTTCGGGATCATAGTTTTTTAGGATAAAGTTGGCCTTACTAGGGTGAGAGCTACTTAGAAGGCTGGGTTTTGCCTCTGCAGTAAGCTTTCTCCACCTTCTGTTGCTAGAGGGGAGCTGGCCCGTGGGCTGGGAGGAAGGAAAAGGGGCCGTGGTCCCACCAGGTCCCTGGCTCTCTGTGCAGGGCCCAGAGAGACTCTGCATCTAGTCACTTGTATCAAACACCTGATCCTAACTCTTTTCCTTACATTTTCCCTAATCCCAACTGACTTGATGGACCCTGGAGTTTTAGGGGTAGAGCCTAGGCCTAGGGTGTGCAGCAAGGGGAAGGCCAGCTCCAGTTTCAGTTACCTGCAGAACCAGAGACCTGCAGGAAGCTCCAGGCCTGGAGCTTCCTCTAGTTCCAGTATGTCTCCTTGGGAAGGGCAGTGGGGAGTTTTCCTCTGATTTGTTTCGGTTTTGTGAGCATCAGTTTTTGTAATAGCAATTTAGACTAATTTCGGCCTGGGGATTGTCTCAATTAACTCTCTTTAGTAAATACTTCTAAGCATCCCTTTAGCACCTGTCTTAGCTTGGGCTGCTATAACAACATTCCACAGGGTGGGGCGCTTTAAACGGTGGAGGTTTACTTCTCACAGTTCTGGAGGCTGAAATTCCATGATCCAGGTGCCAATAGATTTGGTTCTTGGGGAAGACCATCTTCCTGGTTTCTGGGCAGCCGCCTTCTCCCTGTGTGCTCATGTGGCCTTTCCTGGGCAGAGAGAGAGCTGTTTGTCTTTCCCTTCCTACAAGAGAACTAGGCCCATAATGATGGTCCTGTCTTCATCACCTCATCTAAAGCTGTTCACCTCCCGTGGGCTCCACTTTCAGATCCTGTTGCGTTGAGGGTTAAGGCCTCAACCTGCACATACTGGGGGAGCACATTCATCCTGTGGGAGCACCCCACTGTGGTAACCAGTGGCGGTGGTGCATCCTTGGGTGTTCTCACCTGTCTTGCCGGCACCCTGAGGTATGACCCACTCTGCTAGTGCTTCTTTCATGAGTGTCAGGCATAGTTACCGACATAGAAGCCTTAATAAAAGGGTGGAATGAATCAGACCTTTTGTTTTGGATAGTTTTCTTAGCGGCATAGGGAAAGACATGGAGCAAGGGAAAAATCTAAATTACAACTGAGGTGAGCAAGTCAACATGTATAATCTCCTTTTCCTTAATGGCAGGGTGTAAGGCTTCCCTGGTGGCTCAGATGGTAGAGAATCCACGTGCAGTATAGAAGACCCAGGTTCCTTCCCTGGGTCAGGATGATCCGCTGAAGCAGGGAATGACAACCCACTCCAGTCAGTATTCTTGCCAGGAGAATCCCATAGACAGAGGGGCCTGGTGGGCTATAGTCCATAGGGACGCAGAGTCCGACAGCACTGAGCAACTAACAACTTTCACTTTTAAGAAACAGCTTAGGAGAGCTGAGTCCGCTTTCTTCCACATCTTTGTGTGTCGCTGGCCACTGTTATTCTTTCCTAATTAGCAAGAAACGAATGAAAACGACCACTTCCTTGCTAATGTCCCACATGAAACATAAAGAAGCTGGAGGCCTGCACACTTACTCTGTAAACTAGGTCCTTAGTTTCCTCCTCTGACTCGGGAAGATTAACAACCAGCCACCGACTTGAATCAGTTGGGGTAACGCATGTGAAAGCACTTTGTAAACTGCCTTTGCTGAGCAAAGATGGGCTAATCCAGCAACACTTGTCCTTCACGTACCTGTTAACAGTTCAATACCACTCTGCTCTCTCTGCACTTTCCGTTAGTCTCAGAGTACAGGTGGGATCTACCAGGGTTATATGGAAAAGCTGTTTGAACCAGAAGCTTAGCAGTTACGGAACTTACCTTTTATCTTCATGGTTTCTGGGCCTTGGAAACACTGGAAGCATTGGGGGCCAAGTGGGTTTCTTTAGTACTGCACGGGTTCGTGATGGGGTCTACTTTCTCTGCAGCCCTGACCCCTATTTTGTCTGTCTTCACCCAAACAGGAGGAAATGTATCGGATTGAAGAGGAGCAGAGCTTTGAGGAACTGAAGATTTTGCGTGAACTGGTACATGAACGGTTTCACAAGCAGGAAGAACTGGCAGAGGTAGGAGACCCTCCGAGGGAAGCTGTGTCACACCCAGCACGCTGAGTGCCCCTGGGGGCACAGAGAACGAGGAGTGGCACCTCGTGTCCTGTCTCTTTGGTCCTCACGTGTGCTCATTTCTAATTGACACAGAGCCTACGGGAGCCTCAGCTGGATCCTCTAGGAGACTCTCCTGGAGACCCAGGCCCCGGGGGAGGCAGCGGGATGCTGCAGTACCTTCAGTCCTGGTTTCCTGGCTGGGGTGGCTGGTATGGGCAGCAGAGCCCTGAAGGGAAGCCAGTGGAGGGCCTGATGGCGGAGCCGCAGGAGCAGTGGACTCCCGAGGAGATCCTGGGTAAGGCGGGAGCTGGCTTTCATGTGCCCTTCTTGATTACAGTGAAAGGAGACACTTGGTTCATGGTTCACCTATTATTTGTGAAACTGGCCCATGGTATATTTCAAAAAAAAAAAAAAGGTAGACATTTGTAACAGTTTGTCTCATGTTTATAGAGGCAGAGAGAGGTTTTTTAAAAAAATAATTTTCTTTATTTATATTTGGCTGTGCTGAACCTTTGTTGCTGTGTGGGCTTTTCTCTAGTTTCGGCTCGTGGGGTTCAGTAGTTGTGGCACGTGGGCTCGGCAGTTCCGGTTCCTGGGCTCTAGAGCACAGGCTCAATAGTTGTGGCCCATGGGCTTAGTTGCTCTGCAGCATGTGGGATCTTCCCGGACCAGGGATCAAACCTGTGTCTCTTGCATGGGCAGGCAGATTCTTTACTACTGGACCTCAGCGAAGCCTGAGAGTAGGTTTTAAGAGATATTTCGTTTACAGCTCCATTACTGAATTTGAATATTTACATGGTTTCAAACAGATCTGAGTGGCAGTGATTGTAAGAGGATTAAGTCTGATCCAGTAAAAAAAGTTTGAAACCCTGCGGGCTTGAATACCAGTCCAGAGTCACCCTTTAGACCCAGGCTGTCCAGTATGGTAGCCGCAGTCACAAATGGCTATTTAAATTTATTCAGATAAAATAAAAAATTCACTTCCTCAGTTGACTAGCCGCATGAGCCACAGTGCTCAGAGCCTCCTGTGGTCAGTGGCCACCATGTGGACAGTGCAGTGTATAGAGCATTGCGCCGTGTTGGGCAGTGCTGCCTTGCATTGTAGTTTATCATGAATTTGACATTGCCCCTCCTTTGACAGTAAGTTGATCAGCACCCTTATAAGGAAGTTAGAGTCGTTTCATGTTGGTGAATAAAAGTCACTCATGACTTTGGAGTTCTTTACTAAAAGGGAGATGTTATGTCATATCATTGAGACTGCTATCAGTGCTTTTTAAACTCCCATGTGTTTTCTTAAAGCCTCTTCTTCCTCATGTTCAGGCTCCGAGGAATTTTTTGACCCTACTGCTGATGCCTCTTGTATGAACACGTACACAAAGCGAGACCACGTCTTTGCAAAACTGAACTTGCAGCTGCAGCGAGGGACTGTGACTCTGCTGCACCAGGAGCAGGGGGCTCCCCAGATGAACCAGAGTGCTTTCATGCAGCTCGAGTTTTCAGGTGCTGCCCCCAAGATGCTCCCCGGACGCCAGTGTCCACTTGAGTCTCAGTATTTGTGGTAGTTCTGTTGTAGAAAGTTGCCATGAGTACTGAGTCATGGCCCCTGGGGAAACACAAGGCTAGGTTGTCTATAAGCATCTGGTGATCACATTCATCAGTGGATCAATACATAATGTTGTTCTGTGTGTGTGTGTGTGTGTTTAATGACGCCTTATTTAATACATGTTGTTGATTTGTTAATGGATCTCATGGCCAGCGACACTGACACTAACTGATGTCTGAGTGAAGATTATCTACTACATGTATTTCCTCTGTAAGACATAGTGCTCCCACACTGTGCTTGGGGGCCCTTTTAAACAGTGAAATCACTAAAACAAAAAGCACAAAAATGCCAAAAGCTGGCACTAATTAGATCATATTAGGGCACTGGTATGAGCTGAAACAAGGCAGAGTGTTGCTAGAAACATGCATTTCAGGTGACTTGAATTTTTTGCTGCTCTGCACGTGTCTGCAGAGCACTGTGAACGTATTATTTTGGGGGTTACAGTAAGTTTTAGTGAGTAGATGAATTTGCAAATATGGAATCTGCAAATAATGAAAATTTTTTGGCTTCTTTTTGTGGATTTGAATGGAAAGTACGTAAATAAATGCCCAGATGTTAGTTATGTCTTCTCACAAATAGATTTATTGTAGTTCATAAAATAGGCACTTATCTGAGGTCTGTGAGTAGTTTAAAGGTAAGTGACCAAAAAAAAAAAGCCAGTTTTTGACTGGCTTTGACTTTGTAATCTTGAGAGCGGAGAAGTCATAAACTTAGTGTGAACTAGCAGATTGTTTGACCTAAATTGTGAAATGCTTTGTTTAAAATTCATTGTGTTGGAAAGCTTCTGATATTCCTTACAAATTTATGTCAGTGGACAGGAAAGCCTGACATGCTGCAGTCCATGGGGTTGCAAAGAGTCAGACACGACTGAGCAACTGAACTGAACAAAAGTAGACATATGGATATGTAGATAGGGTTATTTTGTTCCAATTCGAAGGAGAAATAGTTCATTATATCTGATAGTTCACTATAAAATATTATATCTAATACTTTGAAAATACCTAAGGCTATGATGGTATAGTATCAGCTCTTAACATTTGTCTTCTGTAGGTGTAAAACTTCTAGCAGAATCTCTTCCTCGAAGAAACTCCTCCTTGCTCTTAGTCCGGTTGGGTGGACTCTTTCTGCGAGACCTGGCTACAGAAGGAACCATGTTTCCTCTTCTGGTCTTCCCTAATCCAGTACGTATAGCCGTATGATTTGTCCAGGGTGTTGGTGAATTGCCATCTGTTTTAGGCAAGCAATTAGTAGTAGTAACTTGATTCGTTCCAACATTTGATCATTTTGAGAGAGACACGCTGATCAGAATATAACTAGAGTTAGATAAGTTTTTTGATTTTGTTACCATGTGTTGGTGGGATTTATGACAGTGGCTTCCCCCCACCTGGTGGTGTAGCCACCTTAGAATAGTTGCCTGGATTTGGAAGAAAATGCTATCAGCATGACTATTTCCTGCATTTCAGGGTCAGTGTTTGAATTTCCTCTGTATCTTGACAGTGATTTTCACGCATTCTGATCCTTAGTCACCGATAGGACTTACCTCTCAAGAGTTACAGAAGAACCACTTCAAGTTTTCTCTATATGTGTACTTTTTTATATACAATATTCTTCTTAGACGAAAAGATCTTTGATCTTACCGAGTTGGCAAAGATATGATCAGAAGAGTTGAATCTTTAGCTCCTTATTATGCTTTCCATAACTTTTCGGCTTGGGGGGTTGGTGGTAGGGTGGGAGGGCAGAATAAAAGTGTGAAAAGCTGTGGACATCCAGTCCTCGTTGAGCAGTAGTTCATGTAGTGCCGAGTACAGAGCAGCACGCTGCCTGTACAGGCTGGGGAAGGCATAGACTGGAGGGCTCGGCCTCCAGTCGGCTGTGCTCAGTGAGAGTGATGTCAAAGGGGAAGATGGGAGAGAATGTGTGCACGGTGAATTGGCCCCTCTCACCCTGACCCTTATGTGTTTTGTGTGTGTTCATCAGCAAAAAGAAGTTGGCAGAGTCTCCCAGTCTTTTGGACTCCAAACAGCATCTGCAGACACAAGCCATCATTATCCTGGTAAACTGTCATGTGTACTTAAATTCATCCTTAAAAATGCAGTGATTACAGATCAGTGGTCTTGGTCAGAGGTCAGAGAGGGAGTGAGTCCTGTTTTGTGCCCATGGGTTTGCTGTGTGGATACTTATCTGACTTGGAGACCCCCCTGTGCTCTCCCTTGACTGGTGAGTGACTGGGGCAACTCACAGGGCCTCCAGGTCTGCGGTTCCATGATGGGAGTGAATACAACAACCCTGTCTTGAGGAGTCCTGTTGATACCTAGAGGCAGTCCTTATTAGGCTCTCTATTTTATAAAGTTTTTGAAAATGAGACTTAATTGGAAAATAATTAAGGCAATGTCTTTTTTTTTCCTCAGAATTCTTTGCCAGTTATAAAGAATAAGGTGATTGTTTTGCTGTGTTCTATTTATTTTTTTTTCCCCTCTGGTTCTTTTCCTCTAGCTGCAGACCCAGATGACCCGGTTTTTGAGATGCTGTACGAGAGAAATCCAGTGCACAGCCATTTTGAGAGGCGGCTGAATGTCAGCACGAGGCCCTTGAACATCATATATAATCCCCAGGCTATTAAAAAAGTAGCAGACTTTTTCTACAAGGGAAAGGTTCATACCTCAGGTTAACTTTTTTGTTTGATTATGTTACTTTCTAATGACCTCTTTTCTTATCACTTCTGGGACAAGGGTTATTACTCCAGTGACCTGGTAGTGGCAGAAAAGGCCTGAGAGTAAATGGAAGGTTGTCCTTCGATATTGAATCAAAGTGAATATCCTTGGAAAGTTGCTCTTCCAAGAGAAATCAATGACAATATTTTTTCTTTGTTTGCCTTCATTTAGCATGCATTTAAAATACTTTCCATCTATTACGTCAGTGGTTTCCTTGGCTACCCAGGATATTTTAGGCCAGAGAATTTAGGAGGGATGTTCAAGAACTTTCTCCTAGATGACAGGATCAGTGGTCTGTTTTACTTGTTTGGTGCAGCAATAAATACTGCAGAGGTCGTCATTGGACTCTTCTGTGTCATCACTGTTTTACATATGTCTGCCTTTGTCTCCCAAAAAGATTTCAGACAGTATGTGCAAAAAAAGTAATTCTGTTGATAGAGAAATCGATAAAACAGGAGTGCTTTCCTAAATCTATCTGTTACTCCCCTTTCATAAGAGTTGTTTTAGTTTTTGATCCAGTTTTTGAGTCTTTTCATGTACATGAATGTGCATGCAGGCTTAGTTGCTCTTTGTGACCCCATGGACTGCAGCCCACCAGGCTCCTTTGTCTGTGGAATTTTCTAAGCAAGGATACTGAAGTGGTTTGCCATTTCTTCCTCTAGGGGATCTTCCCCACCCTGGGATTGAACCCATGTCTCCTTCATTGGCAGGTGGGTTCTTTACCACTGAGCCCTCTGGGAAGCTCCTTTCATGTAGACGGTGACCATAAATGTCTTGGCTTCATTGCTTTGACACTGATAGAATGTAGAAGGCAAATCCTCCTAAATTCCAGTTTCCCTTTCAGTAATGATCATGCTTTTAAGGATTTTGAAATATAATAGTTTAGAATCTTTCAGAAAGTGATTCTAGAAATTTTGATAACTTAGATTCCCATCTCTTACGTACCTAATCTTTATCTGCTTGGCTGTCCCTCACCATCTTTGCCACATTCCTGTAACCCCAGCTCAGGCTGGAGTAAGGAACTCTTGTTGTACAGACTGTTTTTTAGCTTTGGTGAATTTCTGATGAGAGTAGATGTTGCTGCGCTTTCTTTCATCCAACCATAAGAAGACTCTTGGATATTTCCAATCTTGCAGGTTTTGGTTATCAATCTGAACTTGAGTTGAGAGTGGCTGAAGCTGCACGAAGACAGTACAACAGACTGAAGATGCAGACCAAGGCGGAAATCCGACAGACTCTTGACCGATTACTAGTGGGTGATTTCATTGTAAGTGGACATAACAAATGCTCCTTTTGGAGGGTGGGGAAGAGGAAGGCATTCTTTTCTGGAAAGTTCTTTGTCTACAGTAGAGAGTCATGCTTTTATCAGTTATACTGATAAGTAAATGGAATCTATGCAATACTTATTAGCTAGCAAAAAATAAAATCCCATGTCTTTTACAGTTAGGTTGTAATAAATAAAAACAAATGACTGAGACTAGATCATATATTATTTCTTCCTTGTTTCCATCTTAGAACATTCCCAAGACTTGTCTTTGTTCCATTTTCTAGACCTGACATTTTGTAAATATTTCAATTAAGAACATCCCCCTTTACTTACTATTATCAGAAGAATAACAATTGGAATGATACCCCAGTAATTTTTTGTTTTAAAGATTTCTTTGTTCACTTTTTTGGCTGTGGTGGGTCTTTGTTGCTGCATGTGGGTTTTTTCCAGTTGAGGCGAGCAGGGTCTACTCTTTGTTGTGGTACATGGGCTTCTCATTGCAGCTGTTTCTCTGGTTATGGAGCACGGGTTCTAGGTGTGTGGGCTCAGTAGCTGTGGCTCGCGGGCTTAGTTGCTCTGCTGCATGTGAGATCTTCCTGGACCAGGGATTGAAACAATGTCCCTTGAATTGCAAGGAGGATTCTTAACCACTGGTTCACCAGGGAAGCCCGATCTCCCAGTTTTGATTCCTGGGAGTGATGATCACTTTGTGATGCTGAGTGCCCAGCTGACATAAGGATGCTTGTGCACAGCGAGAGCCAAGAAACATCTCAATAGTCCAGCTAAACTGAGTTTCTGACCCTGTGGCCTGGGGATATGCTGCTCAGATGCAGCAGTAGGTGTACCACTCAGAGGGTGGCTTGTAGTTGGTGTAGAGCCAGCTGGGAGTGTAAGGGATGGCAGAAATGTTCGGGGGAAACACTTAGGGGTTTGTAGTATGGGATGCAGAATTTGTCTTGTTTTTTTTGTTTTTGCATGTGTTTCAACACAAATAACAGCATTTAGTACTTCTGATTATCTTAGACCCAGAGGTTTCTCTTTCATGGCATTTATATAAATTAGCTTTTACTACTACATATAATTTACCAAGTGTTACTGTTACTACATGTAATTATATAAATTATATATTTATATAGTATATATAAAATGTATAAATTATATATTTATAATAACTAGGACATGGAAGCAACCTAGATGTCCTTTGACAGATAAATGGATAAAGAAGTTATGGTATATACACACAATGGAATATTACTCAGCTATGGAAAGAAATGCATTTGAGTCAGTTCTAATGAGGTGGATGAACCTAGAGCCTATTACACAGAGTGAAGTAGGTCAGAAAGAGAAAGATAAATACTGTATTTTAAGGCATATCTATGGAATCTGATATGCAGATGACACCACCTTTATGGCANAAAATGGGCTGAAGAACTAAACAGACATTTCTCCAAAGAAGACATACAAATGGCTAACAAACACATGAAACATCACTCATTATCAGAGAAATGCAAATCGAAACCACAATGAGGTACCATTTTACTCCAGTCAGAATGGCTGCTATCAAAAAGTCTACAAACAATAAATGCTGGAGAGGGTACAGAGAAAAGGGTACTTTCTTACACTGTTAGTGGGAATGGAAACTAGTACAGTCACTATGGAGAACAGTGTGGAGATTCCTTAAAAAACTGGAAATAGAACTGCCGTACGACCCAGCAATCCCACTGCTGGGCATACACACAGAGGAAACCAGAATTGAAAGAGACACATGTACCCCAGTGTTCATCGCAGCACTGTTTATAATAGCCAGGACATGGAAGCAACCTGGATGTCCATTGGCAGATGAATGGATAAGAAAGCTGTGGTACATATACACAATGGAATATTACTCAGCTATTAAAAAGAATGCATTTGAATCAGTTCTAATGAGGTAGATGAAAGTGGAGCCTATTATACAGAGTGAAGTAAGTCAGAAAGAGAAACACCAATACAGTATACTAATGCATATATATGGAATTTAGAAAGATGGTAATGATGACTCTATATGTGAGATAGCAAAAGAGACACAGACTTCTCCTGTAAAGAACAGTCTTTTGGACTCTGTGGGAGAAGGCAAGGGNAGTGGAGCCTATTATACAGAGTGAAGTAAGTCAGAAAGAGAAACACCAATACAGTATACTAATGCATATATATGGAATTTAGAAAGATGGTAATGATGACTCTATATGTGAGATAGCAAAAGAGACACAGACTTCTCCTGTAAAGAACAGTCTTTTGGACTCTGTGGGAGAAGGCAAGGGTGATATGATTTGAGAGAATAGCATGAAAACATATATATTCTCATACGTGAAACAGATCACCAGTCCAGGTTCAATGCATGACAGGGCTGATGCACTGGGATGACCCTGAGGGATGGGATGGGGAGGAAGGTGGGAGGGGGGATCAGGATGGGGAACACATGTACACCCATGGCTGATTCATTTCAATGTATTGCAAAAACCACTACAATATTGTAAAGTAATTAGCCTCCAATTAAAATAAATAAATAAAATTTTAAAAAGTCTTTAGAGAAAAGACATTTGGAGAAAGACAAAATTCCTTTCTCAGAGTCTTCCTCTGTGCTCCAACAGGCTATGCCTTTCAGGTTGAGATGGATCTGGGTGCAGGAAGGGAGGGCATGGGGAGGCCATAGGTAATGGCCAAGTGCCTGCAGCACATTTGTAGGTAGCTCTGAAAAAGTAGTGAGTGTGTGTGTATGCTTATGTATGCATGCATTTGTGTGTGTGGTAGTGAGGGTGATGGATGAAGGTACTGAGGAATAAAGGGATATGAGAGAAAAGACAGCACAAGGTCAATGGTAAGGTGTGGCAAGTAGAATTCTGAGATTGCTCTCAAGATACCCAGCCCCTGGCATACACATTCTATATAATTCCTCCTTGCCTTCCCCTCCCCCCCAACATTTGAGTGTGTGAACATGATGAAATTTCACTCTTGTGATTGGGTTGTGTTATATGGCAAAGGAGAATGGGTTTTTTAGATTTAATTAGGGCCCTTAAATAGCTGACTTTAAGTTATCAAAGGAAAGACATCCTGAGTGGGCCTGACCTAATCAGGTGAACCCTCTAAAAGGTGGTCTAAAGATCCAAGATGGATGAGGTTGGAGACAGTCTCTTGTTGGCCTTTCCTATGGACTGAATGCTTGTGTTCCACCCCACATCCAATCATATGTTGAAGATTTGATCCCCAAAGTGATGGTTTTGGGGTTTTGGAGACAAAATCTTTGGAAGGTCATTAGGGTTAGATAAGATTGTGAGGGTGGGGCTCTCATAATGAAGTTAGTGCCTTATAAGAAGAGACAACAGAGAGCTTGCTCCCTCTCTCTCCCGCTTTCCCTGAGCACTTGCATATGCAAAGGTCACATGAGCCCACAATGAGAAGGTGGCTGTCTGCAATCCAGTGGGAGAGCTTCACAGAACTCAACCATGCTAGAACCCTGATCTCTCCCAGTGAGAGTATAACTTTCTATTGTTTAAGCCACCTGGTCTATGGCATTTTGTTATGGCAGCATAAGCAGATTCATTTAGCCTTGAACAAGCAAACTATCATGTTGTCAGAGGGCCTCACAGCAGGACCAGCAGGTCTTTAGAAGCTGAGAGCCTCAGTTCTACAGTTGCACGTGTCTGAATTCTGCCAACAGCCAGTGAACTTGGAAACCTGAGTTCCAGATGAAAATGCAACCTTGTAAGATCCTGGGCAGAGAATCCCACCAAGAGATGCCCAGGTTCCTGACCCATGGAACTTCAGATAATAAATGAGTATGGTTTAAAGACACTTCTTCTTGTTGTTCAGTTGCTCAGTCATGTCCAACTCCTTGCGATCCCATGGACTACAGCCAGGCTTCCCTGTCTGTTACTATCTCCTGGAGTTTGCTCAAACTCATATCCATTGAGTCAATGATGCCATTCAACTATCTCATCCTCTGTCACTTCCTTCTCCTCCTGGCCTCAATCTTTCCCAGCATCAAGGTCTTTTCTAATGAATCAACTCTTCGTATCAGATGGTCAAAGTATTGGTGATTTCTCACGTAGCATAGAATGCTTATGCACAGTGCCTGTTGGAGGGCTGCCTTTGCTCAGGACAAGACAAGATCTGGGGGTAGAGGTAACCTGTTTTCCCTCACTTCCTTTCTTAGTGCCACTCAGTTGAATTTTTGCACTTGTATGATTCACAGTATATTTATCTCAGGAAAAACAAGGAGACTTTGTGCATTGGCTTCATCATTAAAAGTCCAGCTGCCCATGAATTCTGTGTGTGATGGAAATTCTGTGCTGAAACACTGTGCAAGATTTCCTAGGAAGGTAGCTTAGGATGGAATTAAGAAAACGAGAGGCTTTTATTAGCCACGGCTTCAAGGAAAGCTGCAGTGCCACAGGAGACTGGTAATTCCTTTCCGGATAATATTTCCAATTCTTCTCTCTGTTGCTGACAGTTGCTCTTTACTTGTTCTCAGACCAATTCTACCAGTCAGCCTGCAGCTGGAAGTGTGTTTGGTCACCAGGAGGCTGTCTGCTCTGCCTTCCTCCTGGAGAGATGAAAAAACTGGGAACTCACCCTGTTGCTCTCAAGTTTCCTGTCTTTCTTGACTCAGCGTTAAGCAGAAAGAAAGTTGAGTTTTGATAGAAAAAAAATCTCTCTGACTCTCTTCCCTCTCAGGGCAGAGAAGGAAAATGTATCCAGGATCTGGCGCCCTGATGGGTGTGAATTGCACAGTTTCCAGGAAACTTGATCTTGTATCCTCCACTTGACTAGGGACTGTGTCCTCCTACTGATGGAGTCTCTTTCCCTCATGACCCAGGTCCTCTACATAATCCCTCTCTCAAAACCTGTTTCTTTTCATTATGTGGCCATAATTATTTCTCTGTCAAGCACATAACCTAACACCTCTCCGTGCACAGTGCCAAGGTTTGAAACCATAATAAGTGGAATGCTCACCTTCGAAGCCATTATTTCGATCATTAGAACACAGTTTATTCCTCAAGGGGACATTAACATTTGAAAATGTGTCAACCAGAGTAAGAAATTCATCATGATCATGGACCACCAGCCGACTGATTAGAATGCAATGCTCCAATCTTCCTAGATTTTTTTCAACAATCTAATATCGCACATCAGTTTATGTTTTTCAGATGTTTTTAAGTTGTTCAGTTCCCAGTGAATTATTTCTGAAGATCAGAGAGGTTGATTATTAAACACCAAACTAGGAAAGAAATGCAACCAGAAGAGGGCAAAGGGATCCACTGAGTGCATCGGAGCTGATGGAAGAGTCTGGTCCTCAGCCCACGAAGCCATTCTATTGTAGTGCAACTCAAAGCCAACAAAGATCTCTGTATTTGGGCACCTATAATTTTCGACAAAAGTGAGTCTGGTTGCTGTTCTGAATTTCTTAGAAGACTTTAATGAGATTACCTCTGAAATTCAATTGGTAGGGAGTAAAGTTGGCTCAACATTCAGAAGACTAAGATCATGGCATCTTGTCCCATCACTTCATGGGAAATAGAAGAGGAAACAGTGGAAATAGTATCAGGCTTCATTTTTGGGGGCTCAAAAATCACTGCATATGGTGACCGCAGCCATGAAATTAAAAGATGCTTACTCCTTTGAAGAAAAGTTATGACTAAACTAGATAGCATGTTGAAAAGCAGAGACATTACTTTGCCGACTAAGGTCCGTCTAGTCAAGGCTATGATTTTTCCAGTAGTCNCCCATCACTTCATGGGAAATAGATGGGGAAACAGTGGAAACAGTGTCAGACTTTATTTTTGGGGGCTCCAAAATCACTGCAGATGGTGACTGCAGCCATGAAATCAAGATGCTTACTCCTTGGAAGAAAAGTTATGGCCAACCTAGATAGCATATTCAAAAGCAGAGATATTACTTTGCCGACTAAGGTCCATCTAGTCAAGGCTATGGTTTTTCCAGTAGTCATGTATGGATGCAAGAGTTGGACAGTGAAGTAGGCTGAGTGCCGAAGAATTGATGCTTTTGAAGTGTGGTGTTGGAGAAGACTCTTGAGAGTCCCTTGGACTGCAAGGAGATCCAACCAGTCCATTCTGAAGGAGACTGGCCCTGGGATTTCTTTGGAAGGAATGATGCTAAAGCTGAAGCTCCAGTACTTTGGCCACCTCATGTGAAGAGTTGACCCTTTGGAAAAGACTCTGATGCTGGGAGGGGTTGGGGGCAGGAGGAGAAAAGGACAACAGAGGATGAGATGGCTGGATAGCATCACTGACTCGATGGGCATGAATCTGAGTGAACTCTGGGAGTTGGTGATGGACAGGGAGGCCTGGTGTGCTGTGATTCATGGGGTCACAAAGAGTTGGACAAGACTGAGCAACTGAACTGAACTGAACTGAACCTAGAGATGATTTAAAGTATATGGTAGCATATTTGTAGGTTACATAGAAATACAGCACCATTTTCTAGAAGCAATTTGAGCATCTCTGCATTTTGGTGTCCCCTGGGGGTCCTGGAACCAATAACCCCTAACCTCAAGGTACCGAGGATGATCTCAATTTGTACCGAGTGAAATCACGTTAATCTCCTCCCCCACTTGAAGAGAGTTGATGAAGGGAGTTTTCAACTGCTTTCTTACGCTTTTTCTTACGCTTTTTCTCCTCTCCCACTCCTGCAGCCTGGCTTCCTCCACACCCGAGCTAACAGAGGCGGTCAGGGCTTCTGGGAAAGGAGAAGCAGCTCTTGCTAAATTCTCTGGTGCTGTGCTGTCTCAATCCCTTTCTCTAAGACCCGGAATTCCTACACAGATGGTTAGAGGAAAACCTACCTGTTGAGCACTATCTTACTTCTTGGAGATGCTGGCTCAGCAAGGGTCCTGTCTTGGACTTGCCTGGAGATGTTCACATATTTGAGGATCAAAAGGACTGCTCCCTCTGCACCTACTGACTGGTTGGAATCACAGGAGATCCCAACATACATCTGTTTCATGGAAAGAGCAGTAATACTCTTTACTCCGTAAAAACACATCTCTGAATGCAATGAGGGAACTAATGAGAGAAAAAGAGCTCTTCCCCTGGAGATGACTAGACTAAATACTTCTGTCAGCTCCAAGAAGTTAGTTGGGTTTAATATAAATAAATTCCAATGCCTATTACATATAGAGCTTCCAGATTTTAATAGTATTTTTCTAACTTGAAAAGTAAAATTTGTTCAAAGCAAAAGACTATTTGACAAATAGGAAAGAAACAAGCATTTATTCACATTATCGCCATACATACAGTGGCAAGTACTACACACATTATGCTGTATGGTTCTTTAGACTCTTCTCTTTTGTACATAGGTATCATTTTCCCCCCAAATATATAATAAACTATGTACCTTATTGAGATCATTTTTTAATAGCAATGTCTCTTGAGCTCTATCCATGTCAAAAACAGTATTATCCTATCACGTGATATTCTTAAAGTTTGTTGACGTTAAAGTACATACCACCCCCACTTACAATGATGCTTTTCTGAAAAGAAAAGAAAAATTGTGTGTGTGTGTGTGTGTGATGGGGACAGTCTTATATTTTTCTAAAAGGAAGGAAATGTTATTAGTATCAAACCATTTTCACTCATGTTAGGTACCAGTTCTAAAAGAAGCATTTAAAACAGATGAACAGTACCCGGGAAAAAAAACTCTTTGAGGGAATATATATATATATATATTTTTTTTTTTGCATGCATGTGCACCCGGTCGGGTCTGACTCTTTATGACTCCACGGACTTAGCCCACCAGGCTCGTCTGTCCATCAAGTTTCCAGGCAAGAATACTGGAATGGGTTGCCATTTCCTTCTCCAGGGAATATTCCGGACTCAGGGATCAAACCTGCATCTCTTGTGTTTCCTGAATTGTCAGTCAGATTCTTTATGAGCTGAGCCACCAGGGGAGACATTAGGTTATCTGTATAGAAGCACAAGATGAATGAAATGTCACCAAATCTTACAGGAGTACTTTCTGATCCAGAGGAAACCTTTGGTTACCTTCTTTCTCTTTGACATAAGCCAGTCATCAGATATGGAGTAGGAAATGGCACCCCACTCCAGTATTCTTGCCAGGATAACCGGATGGGCAGAGTAGACTGGTGCACTATCGTCCATGGGGTCGCAAGAGTCAGACACGACTGAGTGACTGAGCCAGTCATCAGATATGTGCCAGAATTCTGTTTTGAGGTCTCCTTGGGGATGTTCTCCCCGAAATCTCTGTCTTTCATCTAACTCTTTATTTTTATTTTTTGATTCACCAGTAAATGCTTCTGAAAGCAACAGGCAGGAATGACCAGCCCGCCTTAGTGGGGGAGGGGAGTCCTCTGCTGGACGCCAGCTGCAAAGAAAGCAACACCAGGTATCAGGTGCACAGAGGGTGTTTTTTGTTTGTTTTTGTTTAATGCATCTTCATAAGGCGATAATGAATAAGTAAAAATAACAGGGAAAGTATGTTAACGTTTTAATGCTTATTGCTTTGCCTTTGTTAGCAACAGTTAACATTATTTTAAATGAGATAGAGTTTTTAAAAATCGTATATATACATCAGTTCAGTTCAGTCGCTCAGTCGTGTCCGACTCTTTGCAACCCCATGAATCGCAGCACTCCAGGCCTCCCTGTCCATCACCAACTCCCAGAGTTCACTCAAACCCAATCCATCAAGTCAGTGATGCCATCCAGCCATCTCATCCTCTGTTGTCCCCTTCTCCTCCTGCCCCCAATCTCTCCCAGCATCAGGGTCTTTTCCAATGAGTCAACTCTTCACATGAGGTGGCCAAAGTACTGGAGCTTCAGCTTCATCATCAGTCCTTCCTAAGAACACCCAGGACTGATCTCCTTTAGAATGGACTGGTTGGATCTCCTTGCAGTCCAAGGGACTCTCAAGAGTCTTCTCCAACACCACAGTTCAAAAGCATCAATTCCTCGGTGCTCAGCTTTCTTCACAGTCCAACTCTCACATCCATACATGACTACTGGAAAAACCATAGCCTTGACTAGATAGACCTTTGTTGGCAAAGTAATGTCTCTAATAACGCTTGAATTCTTATTATTAAAATTTCAGTAGGAAATGTAGAAGTGTATTGTTATAGTGAAGGTAAAATAAATTCTTTTCATTGACACAAGTCATTCTTAGGGTTTTTTTTTTACTGCACATTCATGATCCTAAGAAGATATTGATTTTCAAATGGCACATTGTATAATATCATTTAACTTTTGGATCACAGAGTATAATTCAGGATTAAAATGTTAATTAATCTATCCTCTAGATGAAACATTGTGTCTGGGTTTTGTAACTAACCAGAAATGGCCAGAAATCTTTTCGATGAGATTTTTGCATAAATTTTAGGTGCCATAGACTCAAATCTATAAGGAACTGTCTTAAAACATTTTTCATGAAGTCTATTGGTTTGAAATTTGAAGAGTGAGGACAAAATAAGTTTTGGATTTCTCATTTTTCTCTAAATATTTGGATTACTTTGCTTTAAACTTTCTGATATCTGTTATTATGTTTTGACTGAAGATGATTCCTTAAGTTTGATGTTCATGATTTCAGAGATTTTTAAGCGGCAAAATTGATATCTCCTTTTAATTAATTCCCTAAAGGAGGTGAAGAATTCTCACATAGAAATTTTTCTTGGTAGACTTATATTCTAATTGCAATTGAATAGCTAAAAATTAAAATGTATCTATAAAGAATATACATTATAGTAACCAAATAATGCATATCTTGTTGTACAAATATTCTATATATGTTAGATAGTCAACAAATATTGAATGATTAAAGAACTTAATTTACTTGGATAATAAACTATAAATAAAAGATGATGAATTATAGGCATTCAAAACTGGAAAAACCTTAATAATTTTTTAGATTCATTGGTAATCTTTTGTTTTAATTTACTAAGACTTTTCACACACACAAAAAAATTTCCTAAAAGTCCTCTTAGGATTTTTTCAAATAATTTTATCATTTTGCATGACATATGAAGTTATTTTGAGAAAAATAATTTATATTAGATTAGTATAT